>CM024959.1:22809381-23260495 GCA_014282245.1 Rhododendron simsii
TTAATTTACGGTAATCGATACACAAGCGAAGCGAACCTATCTTTCTTTTGAGCGAACAAAGCCGGTGCTCCCCATGGTGACGTACTCGGACGGATAAACCCCAAATCCTCCAATTCTTGCAAACTGGATCTTCAATTCTCTCAATTCGGCAGGCGCGAAACGATAAGGAGGTATGGAAATAGGAGCGGTACCAGGAAGCAGATCAATAGAAAACTCGATTTCCCTCTCAGGTGGTAAACCAGGTAACTCCGTCGGAAACACATCCGGAAAATCACAAACGACAAGAGGTAACTCCCCACGCGTGGATACGTCCTCATCTAATGTCAAACTTGCTAACAAGGCGTACACCGACTCACGCTCCGAGACCCGCACAAATACGGTTCTACCGGTTCCCGACGCTCCCCGAAGATCTCGAAACAAGAACCCCCAGGCGAACAAATACGAACCCGACTCTTGAAGCAATCTATAGTGGCATGGAACATCGACAGCCAATCCATTCCCAAAATGAGGTCAAACCCCGACATATTCAGCACGATAAAATCAAATGTAAAATGACTATCTCGAATAGTAAGCTCACAATCCCTGCAAATGCGATCTAACGGTGATCTACCTCCTATAGGTGTGTCAACAAACAACGGAGGACTAATACTTTCGATTTCCAACCCCAAACCACAAGCAATAGATACAGCAATGAATGAATGCGATGCTCCTGAATCAAATAACACTCTAGCAAAGGAGTTAAACAAGAGAAATGTACCCCTCACAACCGAAGTTTCCGGGGCCTGAGAAGTGACAGGAGGTGGTGGAGGTGGAATAGTAGAAGTGATCGCAAATGCCCTCTCCTGAGTTGTCTGACCCTGAACGTGTCCACCCCGATGACCAGAGCCCTGAGAAGGAGCAGATGAACTCGCTCCTCTCTCAACCTGAGATCCCTGAACCGAAGTGGCCTGACGAAAGTGAGACTGCTGCTGCCTCTGATTACCCCGAAAAGACTGTCGGCCAGAACCCTGTCCACCTCTTGGCTGCTACACCGATCCAGACTCACTACGAGCCCCATCCCCACGTGGACAATTTCTTGCAAAGTGACCAGGCTTCCCACAAGTAAAGCACGTGTTCAACAATCGCGGGCATTGGGCGCGAATGTGCCCCGACTGACCACACTCGTGGCATATAATCGAAGATCTATTAGAAACTCCCCGAGTCCTAAACGAAGATGAAGGTGGAGGCCTAAAGTTTGACGGACCCTGTGAAGCCGACGATTGATCTCGTTGTCTCTTTCTTCCTTGACTACTGAAACTCCCTGATGAGGAACTCATACCTCCCGCTGGTTGCCTCGGTTCCCAAACCTTAGGATTTTTGGGCGTCTCCCTCGGTGTCTCGATACTCCTTGCACACTTAACAACCTCAGAAAATCTCCCTTTGCGTTGTGCCATAACAAACTTTTTCACGTTTTCGTGCAAGCCCTTCTCAAACCGCCTACATTTCCTCTCTTCGGTAGCTACTAACTCCGGTGCGAAACGGGACAAAGATTGAAACTTTAAGGCATATTCCGACACAGTCATATCCCCTTGCTCTAGCGTTTCGAACTCATCTCTCAATTGGTCACGACTCGTTTCCGAAAAATATTGCTCCTCAAAGAGCATCTCAAATTCGGCCCAAGTTAGGTTCTCAACATCTGGCTCATTTGCTTGAGCCACGGTCCTCGCCGCTCTCCTTGCGTCTTTTCGCGATTCCAAGACCGACTCCCACCACTCATTCGCTTCTCCGGTGAGTTGAACTGCCACTATGTTGACCCGCAAGTCATCCTCTGTGATCTGAAGAGCCCTAAAGAGTTTTGGATTTGGGCTAGCCAATGATCGGCCACAAGAGGGTCACTACTCGACCCATCAAAGGTAGGTGGATTTCTTCGACTAAACTCCCTCATCACTATCATAGCCCGACTATCAGCGCTTTCCCTAGGAGCAGGATTTAAAAGATTTGCAGCTGCAAGAGCTGCAACGAAATCCCTAGCAAAAGGGTTTTGAACGATTGGGACTTCTTCTCCCCGACCGTGTTCGGTCCCTTCCCTCGGATTCCCACTCGGATTTTCCCCATGGTGGCTAACCTCATCCTCAACCGGCGCTTCTCGGCCACGACCACCCCTACTTTTGGCTTCACCTGCCCTAGCACACGTTCTCGGAGGCATCTAGCTACAAGTTATAAGAAAGAAAGATTGATCAATAGCAACATTGTCTAATGAGGTCAAAACCTCCAACTATCCCAACACGGGTTGAAGCAACTCTGCGCCACTCTACAATATTGAAATGCAATGTCACATAAGCCAAATAATGTCAATGCACACACAAGCACACATGTGATATTTCAAAAGGCGTGACTTTTGAACCCATGAGACTAAAAGTCTCCCCACGGTCTCAAAGTATTCAAACCTAGATGCTCTGATACCAATTTGTCACGACCTCGATTTTCAATATAAACAAATAATACTTTTTACTAGAAGAACCTCGCGTAACATAAATAATACCCAAAAGAGTTTCCCACTTGTCAAATTTACAAACAAGTCCCCATAGTTACAGAAATACAACCTTGGCACCACGGCCGAAATTAACTTAGTTACAAGTACAACCAACTAAGAATAATACCATTTTCTAGTCAAAAGGAATTTAAGAATAATTAGTTACATACTCATCTTTACCAAAAGCAAATTGATTACAAAAGATGATTAAGTAACTAAGACGATGCTAGCTCCCAAAAATCTTCATGTACAAGCATGCCGTCACATGCAGTCTATAGTCCAACGTTCAAACCTGAAAAGAAGGATTTTGTTGAGCTACACTAGCCCAATAGGAAAATCTTTACCAAATTTATATGTGAATATGATGATAAGAGCAAACATGAGAGGGTAAGGAAACACAGCTCGACAGACAGTAACCAATCAATTTGCAAATGAACCCTTAACAAAATCGTATGCATGAGCCCTACGATGCTAAACCCTCTAACAATCCCAACTCGACTTGCTAACCCAAAACTTCACCATCGGTATTTCCACCACTTGCGTTACCGGAATAACACCATAAGGATTACTGTGTTACCACCACTTGCGTTACGGTGATCACTAATGACTCGGGTTACCGTATTACCACCACTTGCGTTACGAAACCCTCTAAGTCTCCGTATTACCACCACTTGCGTTACGGGACTTCCTAAACCAACCTTCGACCCAAAATCAACTATTTCTCATACAACACGCAAACTAAGACTCCCCCATAAACATGTTCTTAGATGGAACACCCTACATTATGCCAAAGTCATCACAAATGCACCATGAATGATCACACAATACCAATAATCTATAGAAAGTGCATTTATAACGTTTAACTAGGTCAATTCTTATTCGGTTATTGTTAACGGAAGACCAACGGACCAAGGAGTACATCGAGCCATCATAGGAAGTCAATTAGACAAGATTGAGATAGTTTAGGAGGTGTCCAAAAGGGTTTAGAAGTGATTGGAGATCAAAACAATCAACGGAGAAGCAAAAGGTGCAAAACTGGAGATAAGCTCACTGTATCGATATGCGCTTAATCCGTATGGATACGCTACTCTCTGACCAAAAAGATAAGCTCACTGTATCGATACAGCCCTTAATCCGTATCGATACCACGGGGCTTCGGGTAGAACTTTCAGCAGATTTTCAGACATGCTCAAGAACCAAAATCCGACAATCAAGGGCACGATTTTACACCAAATCAACGTATAAACATATAAAAGAAGTAAAGAAGTCCTACCTCGCAACAGTGGCCGAGATTTAAGCGATTGGAATGAGCCCTAGCTTTTTGAACTCCGAAACTTCGATTTAAACTCAACCCAATGATCTCCGAGCTCAAGAACGTGATTGCAAGGCCGAAGGGAGGTTGATTCTTGAAGATTTTGGAAGATGGAGTGGAGTTTTGGGTGAGAAGAGAGGAGAGAGAGAGAGAGATAGCCGGTGGGGAGAGGGAGAGAACGGATGAGAGAGAGAGTTGGGAGAGGAGAATTTGATCTCCTACAATGCACACACCCACCTTTTATACCCACAAATCTCTAAATCACACACACACACCCTCAACTTTCTACTCTTTCAAATCAAGCCCCAATCTAATTAATCACCATAAATTTCCTATTTTCTCAATTAGGCATTTAATAATTAATTTCAATAATTAAATAAATTACGGATCTCTACAGCTGCTCGCTACTTAGTGAGTGACGATTGCCTCAATGTGATGCGGCTTATTGAAATGTTCTCTCCTTCTAGTGATCTTGTGGATACGACCCACCAAACTCGGTGTATGACTGCGCTTTGTATGTGCTTGCTTGCAGCCTACCTCTTAATGCCCTCTACTGGTCATGCAAGTTCCACCCTAATTAGTATTGGCATCAAATTGAGGCTCGAAGGGACGTGGTTCCGATGGTTTTGGCTGAAACTTTGATGGGCTTGGATAAAGTCCGCTCTGGAGAGACTGAGGCTTTCTGGGGTAGTCCTCTCCTTCTACAGGTTGGCTTCTCACTCTGCTCTCCTTTTTCAGGTTTTTCCCACGTTCTCATTTTACCTCAACACTCAGTTAGGCTTTCTATGGTTTCTGACATGTTTTTCTCTCTTTTGCAGATCTGTCTTTGCGATAAGGTGAATGTGTTGACTATTCCTCCTGGAAACCGGACATATGAGGCTAGGCTGTTGTCTCTCCGATGCTTTGAGTTTGCAGACAGGCGGATTCCTGAGTGGGTCGACTTCTTTAGGTGTCTGCGAGCCGAGACCATTTCTTGGAGGTGTTCATGGTTCGACCTCCCTCCCATGACCGTACATTTCATGGGACCCCAGTGGGTCGTCCTTGCTGGTTTGGAGGCCTTTACTTCTACATCCCGTATCGAATTCAGCGTCAGCTCGGCCTCAGGCAAGAGGTTCCAACAGAGGTTTTGATTGATATCATTTTGCCCTTGTTTTGTCATTCCATTCTTTGCAACTACCAACGGTTTTGGGGCACTCATGAAGTGACCGATGCGCACCCTTATCCTTTTGTGATGGTTCGTGGGAGCTACCGAAAATGGCTAAGGAGGGACCTCGCAGCAAGAGCTGGAAATTGACTAAATCCTACTACCCTGATCAAGAAATAAATAGTGGACCTGCTTTGATCATGTTGTTTATTTTATTTTCTGAAAGTTGTGCTCAGCTTTATGTACTAGAAGCAGTTATTATAATAAAACGAGTTATGGAGGGTCTCCCCTTCCTTGATTCAGTACATCGAACTCTTTCAACCTGGATTTTTATTTTGAAATGATAGTGACCGGGCCTCAAAGTGAGGCTGCCTACGTATCCTTGTAATAAAGGAATCAGGTCATAACGTAGTTCAGGCCAAGGTTCGCTCTGGTTTTGACACTCTCCTTTTGCGCTCTAAATTTTGCCTAGCACCGCGCTTTCAGGTTTTCAGTCTAGCGAGCTCATTCATTGCTTGCGTTAACTTTTGTCTAGGATGCCCTTGCGGGTTTTCAACCTAGCAGACTTTTGCTCTAATTTTTTCCTGGGGCTGCCCGCTCTTGTGGTTTTTAGCCCAGCGAGCTTCTCTCAGGGGTAATAGCGTTTGAGTTAATCCAGGTTGACCAGAGTCGCAAATTCGTTCCCATCCAAGTCAACGAGCTGTGTGGCTCCTCCGGACAATATGGTCTTGATGATGTACGGCCAGGCCCACTTTGGTCGAAATTTTTCCCATGGATCGTAAACTGGTGCCCAAATTTCCTTTAAAACCGTGTCGCCTTCTGACAAGTCCCTGGGCTTTACCTTCTTGTTGAATGCACGCGCAATCCTTCTTTAGTACCCTTGGATGTGATAGAGAGCCCTTAGCCGACACTCCTCGAACAACATGAGCTCGCGAATTGGTTACTCAACCATTCCGCTTCCTGGACTTCACATTCAATCATGGTTCGGAGAGATGGAACTTCCAACTTGATAGGGAGCACAACCTCCATTCCATAGACTAGAGAGTAGGGAGTTGCCCTTGTTGGTGTGCGTACAGATGTTCGGTATCCTTACAGGGCCAGTGGCAACTGCTCATGCCAATTTCTTGCGGATTGAATGGTCTTTTCCAGGATGACTTTGATTGTCTTGTTAGCAGCTTCTACGGCCCCGTTGGTTTGCGGCCGATAGGTTGTTGACTTGTGTACTTGGATTTGAAACTCATCCAAGACCTCCCTGGCTCGCCCTTTGAAGTGGACCCCATTGTCCGACACAAATGCTTCAGGCACCCCATATCGATAGATGATATTTTGCTTAATGAAATGAGCGACCTGTACCACGGTTAAAGTGGTGTATGAAGCAGTTTCTACCCATTTCGTGAAGTAATCCACAGCCACGAGGATAAACTTGTGACTGTTAGAAGTGGCCGGAACGATCCTTCCAATGACATCGATTCCCCATATTGAGAAAGGCCAAGATGAGGTCATCTGATGCAGTTCAGATGGCGGAACATGAGTCAAGTCAGCATGGATTTGGCATTTGTGGCACCGTCGCACGTATTCCACATATTCTGTTTCCATGGTGGACCAAAAATATCCTTGTCTGAGAATCTTCTTGGCAAGCATCATACCATTCATGTGAGGGCCACACACCCCTTCATAGATCTCTTCCATCACTCTTTTTGCCTCCGCACCATGGATGCATAACTTGTGCATGCCACAATGTGACCTCCGGTATAAGTTTCCTCCTCAAATGATGTACTGTGCAGCCATCCTCTGAAGGGTGACCTTGTCTTTTTTGCTTGCCTCTATAGGATATTCTCATCTTTCTACAAACCTCCAAATGTCATAATACCAGGGGTGGCCATCTTCGGGCTCATCAACAACCATGACATGCTGGTGTACTGGCGTATCCCTTTGTTCGATCACAATTGGCCTCAACTTCCCATCGATAGGGATTTTCGACCATGGATGCTAGTGTTGCCAATGCATTTGGGAATCGATTTTCGAGCCTCAGTACATGAGTGAAGGTCACTTTGTTAAAGTGAGGAATGAGGTCTTCCAAATCCTGATGGTACGGTTTCAACTTCTCTTCCTTGACCTTCCAATCACCATTGGCTTGTGACACAACTAGGTTAGAGTCCCCTACCACCTCCAACTTCTCTATACCGATTTCGATGGCTGCCTCCATGCCTCCAATGTAAGCCTCGTATTCCGCCTAGTTGTTAGTGACTTCGAAGTTTAGTTTAAATGCGAGTGGGATGTGAGATTCGTCGGGTGCTACCAGCAACACACCGATTCCAAACCCTTTTTGATTGGCATCTCCGTCGAAGTACAATTTCCAAACATCTTCGGGAAACGTCATTATGTCTTCATCAGGGAACATGAACTCAGCAGCTTCACTTCCCTCGATTGGGCTGTTGGCCAAGAAATCGGCAACAGCTCTTCCTTTAATGGACTTTCTGGTGACATGCTTTAGCTCAAATTCCGATAACATCAACAACCATCGTGCCATTCTTCCCGTGAGGGCTGGTTTCTCAAACAGGTACTTGAGAGGATCCATTCGGGAGATGATCCTTATCGAGTAAATCAGCATATAGTGCCTTAGTTTCTTAGAAGCCCAAACGACTGCCCAACACGTCTTTTCCAACGGAGTATAGCGTTCCTCGCATCCGACCATCTTTTTGCTAAGGTAGTAAATAGCCCTTTCAACCCCATCGTCTCCTTCCTGTGCCAGCATGCACCTCATGGAAGTTGGAGTGGCTGACAGGTATAGGATCAAAAGTTTTCCTAGCGTGGGAGGCATTAAAACTGGAGGGTTTTGAAGATAAGCTCGGATGTTGTCGAAGGCCCTTTGGCACTTGTCATCCCACTTGAAGGGTACACCCTTCTTGAGTAGGCGGAAGATAGGTTCGCAGGTTAAGGTCAGTTTGGCAATGAATCGGCTGGTGAACTGCACCTTGCCAAGGAAACTTCTCACATCCCTTTCAGATTGAGGCGGCTCCATTTCTAGAATAGCTTTGATCTTGGAGGGGTTGACCTCGATACCTCGGGTGGTAATCATGAATCCGAGCATCTTTCCAGCTGTGACCCCGAACGCGCATTTGGCCAGATTCAAGAGCATCCTATACTTCCTAATCCTCCCAAAGAACTTCCTGAGTGCTGGTAAATGTTCTTCCTGCTTTTTTGCCTTGACAATCATATCATCGAAGTAAACTTCCACCTCCCTGTGAATCATATTGTGCAACAAGGTTATGGCGGCTCATTGGTATGTGGACCCCGCGTTTTTTAGTCCAAAAGGCATTACCCGTAGCAGTAGGTCCCCCACTCAGTGATGAACGTAGTTTTCTCCCGATCCTCTGGGGCCATGAGGATTTGATTGTATCTTGAAAAACCGTCCATGAAAGAAAGCAGAGCGTGTCTGGCGGTATTGTCGACCAGTATATCGATGTGAGGCAACGGGATGTCGTTTTTTGGACTTGCTTTGTTGAGATCCCTGAAATCAACGCAGACTCTAATCCTACCATCCTTTTTGGGGACAGGAACAATGTTTACGATCCACTGAGGGTATTCAGTTACCATTAAAAATCCTGTGTCAATTTGTTTAGTGACTTCCTCTTTTATTTTAAGCACCCAATCGGGTCTCATACGTCCCAGTTTCTGTTTCACCGGTTTTGCATCGGGATAAAGGGGAATCCTATGTTCTACAATTTCAGGATCGATTCCGGGCATATCTACACGCAACCATGCAAAAACATCTTCGAATTCTTTCAGCAAATTGGTGAGAGCTTGACGCTCTTCTGTGGATAGCGTGGAACCGATCTAAATCATTCAGGGGTCCCCTCCATCCCTCATATTTATTAAGACAACTTCTTCTTTTACGGGTTGAGCATGCCTTTCATCCTCCCTTTCGACCAGAGATCGGATTTCTTTAGAGATGTTCCCATCGAAATCAGTCTCTTCATCATCAGGGTCGACACAATTTATTTCAAGATCAGAGCAATAAGCGAAATCAGGTTCTTTCAGTTCATCACTAGAAAAGGCCTCGAGGGCACCATACTGGTCGACTCAAATTCGAAGTACAGATGACGAGGAGTTGGGCCAAGAGGCTTTAACTCAGACTCTAGAGACTTAGCTGACTCAGAAGACTCAGAAGACTTGGGTGATTCTAACTCGGATTCAGATCCGTGGTGAGTTGCTCTTGGTAAGAAGACCCAGTTCTCGTATCCCCGATGGCATCCATGATGAGTGAAGTTGGATCTTCAAGGGCCTCCTGCCCTAGCATCAGTACTTTTGGCACCATGACTGTACTCTTTGGCTCGTCCTCCCTAAACAGGACTGCCAGACTCCCCTTGTCAAAGACTTCGACCCAATCAGTTGGTTCCACAGGTTTCTTTGCGACCTCAAATCCTTCGCCATTTTCGGGCCAGACATCGTTAGCGAATATCTCGAATCTCAAAAGCAGAGTATTGTTTTCTTTGTCCCAGAATGGCTCCGGTTGTCCCTGATAAACTTGTTTTGCCTTTTCCTTGACAAAATAATCCTCTAGTCTATCCCCTTTTTTCACCTTACTGTCGTTTGAGGCTAAATAACCAAGACCAGTAGTGCGCATCAGGGTTCCACGAGTTTTGAACTTTGCAGGACCTTGAAGGTTTCTTCCCAATCCCAGCCCCGGCATGTAAGACATTTTCTTCATTATTTTCAAGGCGACATTGCTGATGAGAAAATCGTTGTCAATTCTGATTGAGACAGAATTGGCAGTGTCCAACGAAAAACCTCCTAGGGCAATGTCTTCTTCTCCATGTTGGATTTCCAAGAATGGGGCAATGTCCTTAGTAGGTGGCGGATCCCAAAGTCTCCATGGATGGTAAGCATACCAGTTTCGAGACCCAAACGAACCTTCTGATGGAGGGTGGAGGGTATAGCCATGATATCAGGTTGATGCAGCCAAGGCCTTCCTAACAACAGATTGAAAGAAGCGGGGATGTTTATCACGTGGAATTCCACTTCAGTTTGGTATGATCCGAAAGTCATTGGCAGCATGAGGGTTCCAACCACATCCGGACGCGTATTGTCATATGCTCGGACTTTGACTTCCGTGGGAGAGAAGTCCTTATTTTTGTACCCCAAACAGTAGGCAACGCGGAGTGGGCAAACGTTAATTGCAGACCCGTTGTCAATCAGGATTACTGGGACCCATTTATCGCAGCATTTCAGAGTTACATGAAGCGGCTTGTTGTGATCCGTTCCTTCGGCGGGCAAGTCTCGGTCGGTGAAAGTGATGGCGTGTTTGATGGGTATGGTTTTGATGAGGTTTACAAGTTCTTTAGGAGTTATTGCGGAGGGAACTTCCAGACCGGAGAGGGCTTGGATGAGCCCTTCACAATGGTGGGTGGAATGAACAAGCATATCCCAAATAGACATTTTAGTCTGAGTCTGCTCGAGTTGTCGTTTGATTGCTTCTTCAGGGTTTTTCTCAGGGCGAGAAGGTTCTTTGGCTGGTGAGGCAAAAGGCTGAAAGGTGTTTGTGACTGGGGTAGTAAAAGGGTCTGAGGGTTATTTGGCTGGTGGAACTGCGGTTTTAGAGGATTCTCCGATTTGAAGGTTGGGGGGTTGATAGATACTCCCGCTTCGGGTTAGATGATCAATCTTGCGGTATTTTGATTCCTCACTTCACAGATCGATGGGCGCTTTGCGCTTGGTTCCAATGGTAGTATCTTGAAGATTAGAGGCTAGGTCGGCGATGACCAAATCTTTCCAAAGGTCCTCTGGTTTTTACTATTCGACTTCCATTACTGCTCTATTTACTGTCCATTCTTCGTTTCCCACCTATATGTTAACGACTTCTAAGTTTCCCCATGGCCTTTCCTTGGCTCTTGGTTCATCCTCCCACAAGTTCATCATAGCAACATCAACTTCCTTAGGGAAGGTGACCGAGGGTTCTGATTCTGCTTCTTCCTCAAGGTAGTCCATGGGATTGAATTCACTACTAGCCACTTCTTCTTCTGGGATCCCAGGGGTCTCAGGCCATGGGACGTACCCAAAATTGTTGCCAATGTCGTATCCGAAGGAGTTTAGGTGAAACTTTGACCAAGCGGGAGCTGCTATCTCAGGTTGGTATCCTTCATCAAATATTGCTGGCAATGAGAACGTATCCAGCGGATCATTTGGAGCCAATAGTTGGTATTCACTCGGGGTTGGGTCCCATTCCCATCCAAGATAGCTTTCGCATCCAAACATCATATTCAAAGAAAATCCGTCTAAAGGATCTGCATGAATATTCTACCAATCAACTTCCCATTCTGGTTCGAATGGTGGTTCTTCGTTCCTTTGCAAATCGGCTACTTCGAATGCTTCCCAATCGGCGATAAGATCTTCCCATGCGTCTTCTTCGTCCCACAAAAAGCAAAGGGTAATTTCTTCAGGGATTCTTACCAGGGGTTTGGGCTCGGTACCAGGGGTAATGAAGAGAGTTGGATCGACATCTTAGATGTTTTGTTCTGAAGCCAAGGTAACTTGGTTGACATCGAAAGAGGTGTTATGCTGCGGCAGAGGGTTTGAGATGGTATTTGGTTTATCTGAGGGAGGGGTTTCAATGATTTTGTTGTCGATGAGGTTTTGGATTTCATGACGGTGGCGAATGCAGTTACTAGTGGTGTGACCAGGCATCTGATGGAATTCACAATAAACGCTCTGGTTCAGATTTGGTGGAATGGTTATTGGTGGGGGAAGAGGTTTTAGTACCCCTGCTTCTGCAATTTTCTTGAGTAGCGCAGACCTTGGAGTGCTAAACAGGGTGAAAGCTTGGCTTTGGGTTTTTGGTTTTTCAGAAATCTGGTGGACTTCTGCGGTTTTAGTGGATGAGGTTCCTCCCTGATTGGTGTTTCCAAGGAGGATGTTACTGTTGCCAGAATATACTCTTTTAGCCTTTGATCCTGTCTCCTTCTTTTCCAAGGTACCATCCCGTAGAGCTTCTTCCACGGCCAGACCTGAGTCATAGAAAGTTTCAAAATTTGGGGCAGCTTGAGAGAGAAGCATGTACAAGGCAAATGAGCTTGGCAGATTCTTGGTTATGATTCGTATCTGTTCCTTGAGATCGGGTTTGTTTTGCATTTGCGCAGCCTTGGCTCTCCATCGTTTCACAAAGTCGACGAATTTTCCTTTTCACCCATCTTGGAGCTTTCTAACTCCCGGGTAGTCATTTTCAGATCAAAGTTGAAGTCGTATTGGGCTACAAAAGCCGTCCCAATATCTTCCCAAGTCCTCTTCTTTGATGGTTCAAGAGTGAGGAACCACTGCAAAGCTGGACCAGATAGGGATTCATGAAATAATTGTGCAGTGGCTTCCTTTTCGATCCCTCGCATGGAAAGAGAGCCAACACAGCCTTGAAGGTGCACCCTTGGATCACCGGTGCCGTCAAATTTGGCGAAGTCCACACCTTTAAACTTTTCTGGTAACTTGGCATTGGGAAATAGGCACAATTTGCTCATGTCTACTTCTCCGTTCCCGAGTCGGCGGGTCTCTTGAATAGACTCCTCTAGCTTGCTGATCTTAACTATAAGAGCGGCCATTTTAGGGTCCATGGTTGGCTCTTCTTCTTTGAGTTGCTCAGGCTGTGGGTAAAGTTTAGCCTGAATCTTATCGCTGATTTCCTGCATGGCCTCCATCATCATTATCATGTCATTCTTCATAGACGCGACAGAGGTCTTGAGTTGCGCATCGACATGGGCTAGAGATTGCTTAAACTGAGCATCTAAGGCGACCATGTTCTGCCTAAGTTCCTCCATCCCATTTCCTTGGTCAGCCATTGGAAAAGAATTGTCGGGTGGTGTTTCTTCCAAGAGTACTTGCGATGTTTTCGTCAACAGCTGCCCTTCTTGCACTATCTGAACCTCAAATAACTCTGCCCCTTCCAGGGTGTCTATGCGAACCAGTCTTCGAGAGGGACGAAACCAATTAAGTACAGCCTCTTCTTGCGGTCGACCGATGTTTCAGAACTGGCAAGCGAAAGAGGAAACTCGTTAATCTCTCGTGGGCGTTCATCCTTCCTTCGTTCGATCCTCTTAGAGACTAGGCCTAAGACCTACAGTGGTCCAGTCCTCACTCAAGGTGCTTGCATAAAAGATTTCTGATAATCCGGGTAGGTTCTGTCAGGCAGGTTTAATTCCGAATGTTTCGGAATCAGAGCCAATCTCCTTACCTTGACCATCCGAGACAGAGCAATGTGACTATCGGAATCCAGATACTTGCACCATCGAGGCTCGTAATAGACCAAGGGAGCCGCTCGGGCATGGCGAACACCGGAGGTATCACAAACCCCATGGATTTAGTGTCCTAGACTGATCGAATGCTAAGGTAGTCCTGCGCCTATGACCTACCGTGATCTAGTCTCCACTCGAGGTGCTTGCACAGAAGATTTTCGATAATCCGGGTAGGTTCTGTCAGGCAGGTTTAATTCCGAATGCTTCGGAATCTGAGTCAATCTCCTTACCTTAACCATCCGAGACAGAGCAATGTGACTATCGGAATCCAGATACTTGCACCATCGCGGCTCGTACTAGACCAAGGGAGCCGTTCGGGCACGGCGAACACCGGAGGTATCACAAACTCCATGGATTTAGAGTCTCCTAGACTGACCGAATCCTAAGGTAGTCCTAACCTCTCGCCTGCAGAATGCAATGATGCATGAATGACATGTATGTACAGAAAAGATAAACACATAAACAGGGTATATCACATAAGTCCTAACCATGGGTTCTGGTCCTAGTTGGGATGGTTCTATGGTTATGTACAAGTGCAAAGGCCAGTTTGGGTCTCAAAAGGGTTCCCCGGACTAGAGCCAAGATGTACTCCCCATGTCAAATGTATTGCAAGACAATGGTCGAACAGCACAATGGCTCATCATCATCGAGGGTTGCAAGGCATTTCAGGAGAGCTTGTCGCCGGCGAACCGAGCAAGATTGCCGAAACACACTGGCAAGATTTGTGCAGTGCAAAGTGTACAGGGTAAAAGAGTTTTGATTTTCCGAAAGATATTGAAAATTCCCCCTTTGGAAGTGTTTTTCAAGCTTGGCTCACTTTATTAATCAAATCCTTGGAGAAAACTACACAGGCGAACAATAGCAAAAGTCCTAGTCCGGAGAGGTCCGATGTAAAATCCTGTTATGTCACCATTCCGTTCTTCAGCAGCGCGGAGCATACTATTTTGACAGACTTTTGAAAGATTGTTCATTCATGTATTAATTTTCAAATTTTTGATTAACAGTCATCCGCAGCAGAGTCGCCACTGTGGGCTCCCCGATCGGTGCGCGCTCAAAAAGAGTCGCCACCCAGATTTTTGAGATGGTTGATCCGAGAAACTAAGAGTTCGTTTGAAAGGAAAAGGCTTTTTGATCTTAGCGAAAAACGTTGAGACTTTGGTATCGAAAGCCACGTTACGATTGGGAAAGGTTTTTGTTGAAAAAAATGCACCTTATTCGCCCAGTAAAAACCGGTTTCTACTAAACTCTTTCAAGAGGGGAAGATAAAATATCTTTTAGAAAATCAAACTCTTTAATAAGCAAGTAAGAGGGAAAGGGACATGGGTAATAAATCACATTGGCGTGCACGTGGTATGAACTGTATAGTGATGACAAGAATGATGTAGAATGAAAAGGGGTTTTCAGCGGAAACTGTCTGGGTCTCAGTATCCTCCTGCACGGCATTTCGCAATACCGAGCACCGTTTTACGAAATGCTGTGCGGGGTATCCTCTTCACTTTCAGGCCTTTGTAAAGTTTCAGAACGCCGCCCGACATCTTGGATGACCCGCACGGGGTTTTCAACTGACATCAAACAATATTTTTACCACCAGACGATTTTGAAAAGTACCATTCTTTCATGCCATGAACAGAAACCAAATTTTAAACTCTTGGTCATTCTGAATGACCAAAGAAGGTTTTTTTTCTAAAACCAAGCATGACTTGTAGATATGGTCTATTTTTGAAAAGTGCCAACGCCTGATATTTGAGTAATAAAACAGATCTGACGGAGGGTAGCTATGATCCAGACGGTTTGAGCAAGAAAACAGTAAAATGAAACGTCATGCGTCTGAGTACGCTACACCGCGCAATGCATCAAAGCGCCGCACGGTGTAGCTTTCTCAGTATAGAGACTTGCTTTTGTTTTGAAAATGGTTTTTAAGTCAAAATCCAACCCAAATGGGGTCGATCCTGACTGCAGAGAGGTTCCCTCAGGGATATGGACAGAGCCTATCCCAAGGAAACTAGTTTATACCTTTGATCTTTGAGCTTGGATGGGAATGGACGGCTACGGATGAGCACGGATGAAAGCGGTCGAGGAGAGACGGTGAACGTGGTTCAATAGATGGGTGTTTGTTTGGAAGTTGGGATCTTAAAGTGAGCAAGAAAACTCACTTCAATGATGAGGAGATGAAGGATTTTGAGGAAGAAAGAATCTTGAGAATGTTTTTCGAGGCACTTTCTCAAGGTTTTGGAGTGAGGAATGGGTATGAAAGCATGATGAGAGAGAAAGAGAATTCAGGGCCTTTTCTCTTTGAGTGGAGGGTTGTATTTACAGGCAAAGGCCAAGGATTTTGAATTTCAAATGGCGAAGGTGTTTTCTGGGCGGGCCAGAAGTGCCTTTTCGGCTGAGCTAACTTGTAGCAGTGGCTCAAGTGAGCGTGGCCGACAGCTAGCTGAGCTAGTCAGAACTTTATCCAAAATGCCGTGCGGTTGACCTCATGACCTCGTGCGGCGTAATGAAATCTATTATGCCGTACGGTGTAGAGGTGCACCGTGCGGTACTAAGCGTCCAGTTCTGAGCTTTTGAGTTTGTTCCGGGCTTTTGAGTTTGCTCTGGGCTTTTGAGTTTGCTCTATGTTTTTCTTTTTTTAGGTTTGTTTTGGGAGAGTCCCACATCCAAGCTCTTGGAGGTATTTGTTTCCTTTGTTTCATCATCGGGACATTTAAAGCGCTTTCGAGGTCCGAATTGAGGTGTCTACAATAGGTTTTCGGTTTGGGTGATTACTGTTTTTCCGGAGGGACTTGGGGAGTTAAGTTTAGGTCCCAAAATTCAACGCTATATATATATATATATATATATATGTATGTATGTATAATACCTTCTTCTTCTTCGATCTTTTTGTTTTGGTTTGGCCACAAAAAGTTGTTTGTATTGTCATAGCATGGTAACATGCATTCACATGGATGTAATTAACACAGATCGTTTTCATGGCTTGGCTAATGATGAGCTAGCTTTGTGGTGTTTTTCATCGAAATATTCCAAAGTACGTAACAGATCTATATATGGGCATGCAAATCCCACGGCCTGCGGAAGACTTTATGTCTTTATCCAAGGGAACCAAATTTTCCGTCTCTTTTTGCTAACACAACCGCGTCCAAGTCTCAATTCTGTGATTAAGTTAATTACAGTTGTATGCCAGAAGCAAAAGGAAGGAAATGAAAATGACAGTCAAGAAAATGAAGAGAAACTACTGTTTTGTATGCCTCAGATTATGTGCATAACGGCCAATTAAACAATTGTTGTTTTTTTTTTTTTTTTTTTTAAATTTTTTTTTGTAACGTAGGGTGTTGTGTGCATCTCGGACAATTAATTTCTTATAACTCCTCCCACAACCGTTTTATACGCTTGCGCGCATGGGGTGAGTTAGCTTCAAAAGTTGCTACCACGAAAAATCGAAACCAAAACTTTTTTTTTTTTGAAATGGCAAAAATAAGCTTTATTAACTCATAACATGAAGTACAGAACTAATAGGGTCATGGATACATCGGTCTAACCCTTCATGACCTTCTCCTAACCACACGAAAGAAGCTGATTAAGAACCAATAGGGTTGGCTGAGTCCAAACCAGGGCAAAAAGCCAAATGACCCAGGTTGGTAAGAAATCAACACAATCCAAACAGCCCAAAAACCCAAACAACAAAGCCCCAAAACCTAAATACAACCCAAACTACAAACTCTAATCCTAGAGACTACAACAGCCCCGCCGCGCTTCCAAACAAACAACACAGCCACAACAGACCAAACCCGCCACAGATCGAAGTACACAAAACCGCTGCCCAAACATACCTCCATCCACCACCTGCCGCTATCTGCCGCCACCATCGCCGACTGGAGAAAACTCAGCAGGTTTCGCACGCACACTCCAGACTACCAAAACATACCAAGGCAGAGGGCGGACTGCAGAGATCTGAAGCACAAGGAAAGCAAGACTGCAACCGTCAGCAGCGTGAGGAACCTGGCCATTAAGCACGAAACCGATTGGTCCAAGAGATATTGATGAGCGGGATCCCGATGCCCAATCACCAACCACCCACGCGCCGCACTCCACAACGCGGTTAGGCCCCAAAATCGAACCTATAGCTAAAACTTTAGAAATAAACAAACTCCTAATTTTAGCTCAAGTCAAGACCACCATTAATCGTACGTAGTCAGGGGAGTTGATCTCTGTATATACGTTCGTGCAAGGAAGAATATTTTAGACTCTTAATCACTAAAGTAATTATGTATGAGGTGATAATAAAGATGCCCACTTCATTACTCTTTGAATATTTGGTGAGCGTAAATTCTTCGTTGCTTTTCTTCATTAAGGTGATAATAAATAAAGATGACCATTTCAGCTTTTTGATAACTCAAATATTCGGACCAGCTTGCGCACCTCAACTAATTTTTGAAGACCAATTCCATTGCCCCACTTGCGGTGGTCTCTGGGGGAAGGCGATAACAACTTGGGCCTTGGGTCCCAGACTTCCTTTAAAATTAGGGTCCCCATATCCTATGGGGTGTTATACTAGATATAAAAAATAAATAAGAAAATTCACAAACAAAAAAGTGAGATTAACCGAAACTTTGACATCCTTACAGCCAATAGAAGTACATACTAAGTGGCCCCAATTTTGATATTCATCTCGGACCCCCAAAATATCAAAAACGGCTTAGGGTGGTTCCAATTAAAGACGTATCAAAGCTTTGTATAGATGTACCTAGCTAGATTGTCGACATAGAAAATGTATACAAATTGCATGTGCGCTGTACCGATATGAGAATTGTTTAGCTAGTGATGGGAGTATCCCATGTTCTTGTCCCCAAAACATAATACTCGCATTTCCTAAACTTTTGTTCATCGTTCAATGAATTGTTTGTGATTGTTTTGTATGTATATGCATGTCAGTGGGGGCCGCAACATTGACTGGACCCGGCCGTCGGCTGGGCTTGAAACCGTTAAAACTCTGAAGTTAATTTGAATATATGTATAGCTAGCAGACAAACAGCCTTCAATATCTCTCCAATCCATGATCATATGCATCTTCATCAATCAATGGCTAGCTAGCTAGCAGCGTCACCATCAACGTCCATGCATGTTTGATTTTTGGGACCCACTTCACGCGTTTAATTGGCTGTGGGTCCAATCCCTTTTACGTACACCCCATCGTTTAATTCTTTGTTGTTGAGAATGCCTTGTATTCTTATGTACCATACTGGTTAATTATGTTATTTCCGTTTTTGTAACCTATTATAAATAGGGCTTTTGGAAGACTTTTAGAAATTATCTTTTGGACTTTCATATTGTGACCTCTCCAGAGTTACGGATTACAGTTGGCTTTTTGTATCTCTTCTTCAAGTTGGTTAGTGAATCCTATCTATCCTCGCCCGTGGATGTACCCATTTTGGGGAACCACGTATATCTTGTGTCTTTGTGATTTCTTGTTTAATTTTCAACTTCTCGTTCTTAACTTGCATTCATAGCATTCGTTACGACATTTGCAATTATCTCTAAGACAAATAAAACAACATCAAGATGAAATGCCCCACGATTTTTTTACAGCAAATTAAATGTCATTTTATTAATCACTTGTAACAAATACGAAGATTAAACGGAGCAAATGCAAGACAGCATCACAACGGAAGATTAGCTCCAGGGTACATAATGTAGTATTGAAACCATGATGTGGTAGAGTGACCAAATTCCACCACATACAATTGATCACTAGCAATCTTTATAATGGAAGTTATGGTTTTCCTTTTTTTGATTATCTTTTTTTTTTTATGTAAAAAATTTCATTAATCTCTAAAATTATTACAAAAATTAATAGGAGTAATGAATGAAGACATCAAATCCTTAGCCCGAGATCCAAGCGATCTATAACACTAAAAGTAATCCTATGTTCATCCAAGACCTCAATTCCCAAATTTGGCAAAAAATCAAATCCTTGAAACTCTTTTTTATTATTATTATCGATCGACAACCATCCGTTTATTATGTCAAATTAAGTGATTAATGACGTCCTTTGGTCAGGTAAGAGTGATTAAAATGATTTGCATGAAAACCATAATTGTGGTCTAGGACCTTTGGTTGATGCCTATGGCTGACCAAATAATATTATCCCCAGTTACACTACAACAAAAAAGGTCAAAGATGAGGAAAAATTTTTGTCGGCAATTACATGATTTTCGTCGCCAAATTGATTGCCGACGAAAAATTTCGTCGTCCCCATTCATGGTTTTATGTTGGTCGAGAAAGGCCCCTGACGACGAATTTTTTTTTTTCGTCGGCCTTTTTTGGTTTTGGCGAGGAATTTTTTCGTCGTCTATTTCGATTTTGGGCGACGAAAAAGTTTTGTCGGCATTGCTTTTTTTTGGCGAGGAAATTTTTCGTCGGCGATTGTGTTTGCAGCGAAAAAATATTTGACGACGAATTTTTTTTTTTCGTCGGCCTTTTTTGGTTTTGGCGAGGAATTTTTTCGTCGTCTATTTCGATTTTGGGCGACGAAAAAGTTTTGTCGGCATTGCTTTTTTTTGGCGAGGAAATTTTTCGTCGGCGATTGTGTTTGCAGCGAAAAAATATTTCCACCCTTTTGCTCACTGTGGGTTTCGAACTCATGATCTCGTGCCTACAACACCCAAGTACTTACCACTACACCAACACAACATCTATTACTAGAAGACTAATATTTATTATATATACTATTTCTGATTCGTTTTTTTTTTTCCGAAACCACCACCACCGCGCCACCACCACCATCACTATACCACTACCACCACCACCACAATCACCACTCCACCGCCGCCACCACATCAACAATCACCGGAACCACCACTACACCACCACCACCATTCCTACAACTCCACCTAGGCCACCCACCATGCCGCCACCATCGCCGATGGATAACTATCGAAAATTTTAAACTAAACTATGTATAATATATATTACCTTGTTATGATTAAATTTTAAACTAAACTATATACGTATATTTTATTTAATATGTACATTTCTATTTATTTTTTATGCTAAATAATATATAAAAAATTAAAAATTAAAAAATAATCAGCCAAAAAATTCGGTCAACGCCGACGAATTCTAAAATTTCATCGCTAGAAGCCAACCTTTGTCGACGAATTTTTTTTTCCTCGCTAAGTAGCTCCCCTATGACGACGAATTTTGAATTCCTCGCTAAAAAGCTGCCCTATGACGACGAATTTGGGATTTTCTCGCCAAAAATTTGCATTTGACGACGAAATTTGGGATTTTCTCTCCAAAAATTTGCATTTGACGACGAAATTATTTTTGTCACCAAAAACTAAGCCTTCGACGACGAAATTTTTTTTCCTAGCCAATAGCCCTCCTTTGGCGACGAAAATAAATTTCGTCGCTAATTTTCGTCGCCGTAGACCAACTTTGTTGTAGTGTTAATTCAATGACCTTCTATGTTTTCCATGAATTTTGTTCAGGTAAAATGTTGGTTACGTACAAGTTAACACATAAAAAAAAAAAAAAAACAAATCAAAGTTGATCACATTCAAGTGAATTTTCAATGTTAAGAGTGCATGCATTGCCCTGGAGGCATGGACTCGTATATTCTTCTCATCAAATTCAGGTTTGAATTTTCCCACCTGTGGTTCAAACCAGTGGCGACTTCAGAATTTTAGAAACATGAGGTCATTCATAAGCATAAATTATCTTACAATAATAAATAATAAAAAAATGACAATCAATTATCTCGTTCGACAAAAAACACATCAAATTAAAGCTCAACTATTATTTCATCTAAAAAATAAAAGATATAAAGTATGTACTAATGAACTTCTTTGCAGTTCAAAAAAAAAAGAAAAAAAGAACTCAAGAGCTTTCACAATTGCATTCGATAGGGTTTTACCAAGTGGCGTCCCAACACTCATCAACACCACACATTTTCATGAGATCCATACACTTAGCGGTGGACTCCACAAAAATGTGTAGTGTTTAGCAATATTGGGGCACCACATACATGGCAATGCCCCAAGACCACAAAATAATTTTTCCATAGAGAGTAAGCTGGATTTCAAGTGGGAAATTAATCTAATGTGTTGTCGTCATCAAATTGTAATGCGGTGATGTTTTAACTCTTAACCGGAGGGAAGGGTGGATTTCAACTGGAAAAATAATCTAGTGTAGTGTCATCATAAAATTACAATGACGTGATTTATTAATTTGAAAAAAAATCAATATAGTAATCTTAATATTTTTTTTGCTGTGGGGTCGCCCGACCCCGTTACGAAGACTATGGCATCGTCATTGGTTCAAACATATATATATACACACACACCAATTTTCTAATAAAAGGCGCCCTTACCGTATTACAGTAAGGATGTCCCTTTTCCGACCAATTTGCGATGATCCGAGCCGCTCAATATGTTCAGAACATGATTTTAAGGATACCCACGAGAAATCAGTAAAAAAAAAGACCGAAAATGGCTTGATCCGAGTAGTTTTTGTTTGTATTTATCGAACGGTTCAAATAAAAACTGCTCAAATCAAGCCCTTTTCGGTCCTTTTTTTTGTTAATTTCTCGCAATGTACCCTAAAAATTAAGTTCTGAACAAATTGAGCGGCTCATGATCAGATCATCAAAATTTGGTCAGGAAAGGGGAGAAAAGGAGAAGCCCTTACCGTAATACGGTAAGGGCACCCTTATTAGAAGCTTACTGATATATATATATATATATATATATATATATATATATATGTTTTGTTTGAATGCTTACTGATATGTTTTGTTTGAATGTTTACTAGTTTGGTTATCAATTTTGAGATAAAAAATAGTTTATAGATTTGCATATTTTTTCGTTTTTAGTCAATTTTTTCTCATTTCACACAATATTTCTTATGTTAAATAGATTTACACGATATACATCTAAAAAGTAAAATATAAATAAAAACTACTACTAAAGACGGGAAAAAAAATGACTGAGGAAGCAATCAAAAAATTTGGAGATAAATTTTTTGAGAGGAGAAAAAATTGTCAGTACAATTGGAAACAATCTGGTTTTCGTTTTAACTAGTTAGTTCTTTCGGGATTTACTAGCCTGTATGTCTTTTAACTTTGTTTATTCTGTCTAATTATGACCTTAGATTTTTCTTGAACAAGGGAGCAATAAAACCAATTCACCCAAGATTAAGATTGTGTTTTGTTCAACAAAGGGTGTTCCTTATGGTCATGTGGATTTGATTTTGGCCACTTTTGAAAACTTCTGTTTCACCTGTTTATTCAATACTCATTTCACCTGCAGCTAGCCTCCATTGTGGGTCCATTTCTTAAATATTGGTTGCCAGAGTGCCAAGAAAAAGAGCCCACTCCACTTCCTATATAAGGCAACAAACCCAAAAACAAGTACAAAACCCCCCAAACCCCCCCCTTTTTCCTCCCAAATTGAACTTGTCATTCTTTCAATTGCTTCATTATCTCATTCACACACTTTCACAATAAGCTTGCAAGCAGAAACTTATCAGTTTGGTTCCAACCATGGCGAGACCACAACAGCGATATCGCGGAGTTCGGCAGAGGCATTGGGGCTCTTGGGTTTCCGAAATTCGACACCCATTGCTGTAAGCTGACCAAACCAAAGGCTTCTTCTCTTCAATGCTCCATTCTTTTTTTTTCTTTTGTTTGTAAGTCTGTTGTTTTCAGTGAAGTGCTAACCATCAACATTCAACGGTATGGTTAACTCTACAAGGGCTTAGTTGAGTGAGAGCCTGACACCAAACAAGTGGTTTAATCCTCCAAGCTCATAGATTTGAGTTCACTGTCAACAATTGTGGCCACATAAGATTTGCCTCGTCGTTAAATCTATAATCCCAGGATCAATCAAGATTGGCGTAAGCTGATTTGTAAACCAATTAGAAAAGCAAATGCTAACTGCAACTCACTGAGAAATGGTCCAGATGCAAAAAGTGTGTTGAACTATGCAAAAATTCTTTAACATCGATACAATACGTATTGAAGATCTAATTTTATCACTGTTCAACTTATCGTGCGGTTTGTTTGCTTTCAATTTATGTCTTTTTCACGGTTCAACACTTCAACTTATCACATGGCCTTTTTCCCTTTGTACAAAAATAAATCTTCCTTCCGTGCAGGAAGACTAGAATTTGGCTAGTAACATTTGAGACAGCGAAGGACGCGGCCCTGGCATACGATGAGGTGGCAAGGCTGATGTGCGGCCAAAGGGCAAGAACCAACTTCCCTCACAACCCCAACGCACCACTGTCATCTGTAGGGAAGCTGCTATCAGCGAATTTGACAGCGAAATTGCACAAGTGCTACATGGCGTCCCTTCAATGGACCAAACAATCGGAGGCAGAACCTCAGAGAATTCCGGTTGTGCACTGTGGTGCCGCGGATGGCACCATGGGGAATGCCGAGAAAATGGGTACTTGGTGGCCGGAGAAAAAACCGGCAATGGTGCAGTTGCAGGAGGGGAGTTGGGTTGTGAAGATGGAAGATAGACACCAATTTAACTCTCTCGAAGATGATCACGTAGAGCAAATGATTGAGGAATTGCTTGATTATGGGTCTATTGAGCTCTGCTCTGTTGTGCCAAATTAGGCTACATGCAGTATTCCAAATCTCCTCTCTCTCTCTCTCTCTCTCTCTCTCTCTCTCTCTCTCTCTCCTGTATGCTAATGCCTTGCTAATTCAACTCATTTCTCTCAACCCTTTCACATCCTCTGTAGCCCAGAGAATGTGTATCCTAGGCTCAGTGATCCATTTGAGGTCTCTCTCTTGCGGTCTTACTTGTATGTGCTAAATTTTGCTGCAATTTTATGTGGGCCCGTTATTGAATGTTGGAATTGATCTTCCACGAGTTAGTCGAAGTTCACAAAAATTGGCTCACACCTTGAGTTAGGAATAAAACACGTGGCTGTTTCCGATATTGAAATGTTGTTGTACATGGTACTACTGTCAAGGGTGAAGTAAAATAGGATGCCGTGACAAAATGTTGCCTAAATTGGATAATTCACTACTGTTACATCTTGTGGACAAAATTCTGGACGGTTGTGTCTGAAGTTGCATTTGTGATGAGCGCCCAATATCGTAGATATTTGGTGCGACTAGTCCCGTTTTATATTGTTTTAACTTATGTTTATTTAGCTATTATTTGATATTGCTCGTAAGGTAGTTTGTTTAGTGTTTTCAGGTAAACTATGTAAATAAGGCGCATTTCGACACCATGGATGGCCCAAGTTCTTCCAAGTACCCGAAGACCCTGTCGGCCCCTTAAAATCTGGCTAAGTATGGAAAAATGACTTTTCGAAAAAGTATTGATTTTTGAGATAAAAAATGGCGGTAATTGATCCTTGAATTTTTCTAAGAGTAACTACAAAGTTGCAAGGTTTTATTTGAATAGCAAGGTCATGTTTTGAGCCATTTTCTCTTGAGAAAAACGTGTAGTTTTCCATTTTACACTAAAAGTGGGGGGTTGACATTTTGATTTAATTGGAATTTTGAAATTCTAGTAATGCCATTGTTTCCAAATGGGGGGTACTTTCTTATTTTCATTAAATAAATTAAAGTAAAGGAAAGGTAAAAGAAATGTTTAAAATGTAGCCTTTACTTAAGTTTAGAGAATGAAAATAAGATGCTGAAGAGCTGTGAAGCTGCTGGGAGCTGTCTGCTGAAGCTGAGGCCAGAATGCAGAGATAACAATGGAGTATCGATACGGTTATTGGAGTATCGATACGGTTTTAAAACAGTGGGTTTTCCAGCCTTCAGCGTATCGATACGGATATCAGCGTATCGATACGGTTTTGAGTGTATCGATACGGGTCGTCTACGGAGAATCCTGGGTTGCAGCCAAAACTGCTTGGTATCGATACGGTTATTGGAGTATCGATACGGGAGGCTTACCGACTTACTTTTTGACAGCTTTTAACTTTCCATAAGTGGCAACTTTCTACTTTTGGTGTATTTCTGGATATTTTGAAGGAGAGAGGTAGTCTTTTTGTATAAATACTCATCTCTCTCACTTGAAAAGGGAGGTAGTTAGTTTAGGCTTTAAGTTCCATTGTTGTCTTCCAAGCTTTCTTAGTTAATTTCCTTAAGAACTCAAGTAAGTACTTCTTGTTTGTTAATTTTCCGTTTATTAATGTTGTAGCTACGGACTAGATCTTTACATAAATCAAGTTTATTTCCGTTTTTATCGGTTAATCATGTTTTTATTTCCTAGCATAATTTCTAGTCTTTTAGCTATGTGTGAGTAGTTTCTCGGGTAAGTCTCGGGGTAATCTTTCCCGATGACTTAGGTGGTTATTTGGTTCTCAAACCTTCGGGCTTAAAATCATGATTTTCGGAATTGGATTAACTTAGTCATTTCGGTCTAAGCAAGGGGTGTTAACTCCTTAGTACGTCGTTTAGTCAAGCGGTCTTGGCAAGCGACGTACCGAGGGCTTGTGGCCTCCTACGTGTTAGATACATTAGCAAAAATAGGTTGGTTTAGTTCCGTTTAATCACATCTTTTGTTAAATGAAACTGTTAAAGCTAAATCCTCCGAGCGTGAGCACGCGGTCGTGACTTTCGTTTGAGTTATATTGAGAACCAATAACGGCCTTTGTCAAGGGGTTAGACGATCCTTAGACTTGCCTCTTTTAGTTCATTAAACTCGTTTCTAGTCTTTTCCATTTTTACTTTTACCGTTTTCAAAGCAAAACCTAGTTGGCCGTCTTGAACGCCGCATTTTACTTTTCTAACCTACAATCCAACCGAGCTATATTTCGATTCTCTGTGGGTACGATCCCGGACTTCCGGATATTATGCTATCGACGACCTAACCCTACGCTTGGGGTATTTCAACCTCATTTGGAGGCGAGGTTCAGAGGCTAAGCAATTTGTAAGAGCAACTCCAATGGGGATGGAAAGGGGGTTGTCATAGTTATTATCCAGCCCTAAATTAGTGTTGGAAAAATTTCGGCAGTAACAAATAATCCAGAGAACAGTTTCATTGATAATGCAACAATTACATATTGAAACAAATACAATTACAAACCAGAATTACAAGAACAAAGATATGAACAGAATTCTTAGAATCAAACCGAGTCCTGTATGGTACCACATTCTCCTTAAAAAATATTAGCCGCCTACCGTGGGTGTTGTAGGTTATGTCGGCGCCTTTCACCCAAGGTTGGCTCGGCTAAACCGCAAGCCACCGGAACACCACCGTCGACCGCCTTGGCGAACTGACTACCGCCTGCCTCTCTCTCTCAAGAACGAATTTTCAGAATATATTGGAGTGCTCTGAATTTGCTTGTGCTGCTCCAAAACGTGAGCCTCCCTTTTATAGGGGGAAGGAGGCAGAAGAGATGTAATGGTGCAATAAACCTGGCAATGAATTCTGCCAATGAATAGGGAGGTTACGGGATCATTCTCCATCATAAGGAAGGTTACAGGAGTTACAGATTTCCACAATCAATACGTCTATTGATTGTGGTGCGTCCAGATTTAACGAACCCGGGACCGGTTGCCTCGGGAGACCATCCAAAATCCCGGTTTCATTCACCCGAAATTCCGTAAATTTCCAACAATCCCCCCCATGAACGGAATTGGCAGGTATACTGGTGCAGAGTACAAAACTGATCCGAGAGAGCGACAGCGGATAATTCCTGCATAGGATAGGTGGCTTTTGGCCTGGAACCTTCCCTTGTGATAGCCTATCGGGTTTACTGGCAAACCATGAAGCCGATAAACCGAGACAATAGATGACACACAGGACTTCTCCTGACGTAGTTCAGCCTGGGACACCCCTTTCCCTCTGTGATAGCCTGATCCGGGTTTACCCCGCCTGCCAACCCAGCGCAAAACCAATGTGTGCGGTCCCGAGTCTTTGAACTCACGAAAGTTCCGCCGCAGTCAGATGTAAACCGAGATGCTTTCTCAATAGATGACAATGCGAACACAGATTCCGACTTCTGCCGGTTGACGTAGTTCAGTTCTCACTGTTGGGTTCATTTTGGCCATGACACCCCTTTCCTGGTTTTGCGAGTATTTTCTCGAGAATTTTGCCACAATTCTCAAAGAAGCAGCCCCACTTCATACTAACATAGGTGACCTTCCTATAAAGGGTATACTGCTTTACCCCGCCTGCCAACCCAGCGCAAAGGAGTCATTAAAAGCAATGCTTAACCTCTTTCCATTAGCAGGTATCACTGTTCTACACCATAGGAATGGGCAGGAGACCGAGTCTCCTCAGTGATCATTCTCGGCTACTCACGAAAGATAGTCTCATTGAACCTAGATGTTGGGATCTCCAGTCAGCTAGGTTGGCTACCCCCACGGTAACTATGAGCGTAGTGGCTTTAGCCCCATCCCTTTTGATGCTTTCTCAACTAACTCTCTGTTTAACCCTTTGGTTAGCGGATCCGCAATATTGTCCTTTGACCTCACATAGTCAATAGTGACAACCCCACTTGAGAGTAGTTGCCTAATGGTATTATGTCTACGTCGAATATGTCTAGACTTACCATTATACATATTACTCTGTGCCCTACCAATTGTAGATTGACTGTCGCAATGGATGCTAACTGGTGGCACAGGTTTTGGCCACCTTGGAATATCCTCCAAAAATTGACGGAGCCACTCGGCCTCTTCAGACACTTTATCTTGAGCAATAAACTCTGGCAGAACCCTAACTATCACCTTCCAGTGAACACGACCTTGATTACTCGTGTATCTGCTCAGTCTGCTGACTGAATAAGCTATATCGGGCCTTGTACAACTCATCAAGTACATCAGGCTCCCAATTATCCGAGAATACTCTAATTGAGATACACCTTCCCCCCCATTCTTGGGTAAATGCAAACTTAAATCCACAAGGGTTCTTGCGACACTTGAATCAGACGGGTTGAACTTTTCAAGAATTTTGTCAACGTAATGTGTCTGAGACAACGCAAGTCCAACAGATGTTCTGGTGATCTTGACACCCTGAATGACATCTGCAAGGCCCATATCCTTCATGTCAAACTTTGAGTTTAACATGTCTTTGGTAGACTGAATGACCTTTTCATTGCTACCAACGATGAGCATGCCATCAACGTAGAGACACAAATTGACGTACCCTTCGTCTGTGTCTTTGACGTAAACACACTTATCACATTCATTGATCTTGAAACCACTCGACAACACAGCATTGTCAAATTTCTCATGCCATTTGTTTCGGTTCTTGCTTTAAACCATACAATGATCTAACAAGCCTACATACTTTCCTTTCTTGGCCTGGCACGGAAAAACCCTCGGGTTGTTCCATGTAGATCTCTTCATCTAAATCGCCGTTTATGGAAGTTGTTTTTACATCCATTTGATGTATCTCAAGGTTACACAAAGCTGCGATCGCGATGATCATCCGAATGGAAGTAATCCTCGAGACTGGTGAGTAAGTATCAAAGTAATCTAGGCCTTCTTTTTGTCTGTATCCTTTGATAACCAGCCTAGCTTTGTACTTATCAATTGACCCATCTGCTTTCATCTTCGCTTTGAAGATCCATTTGTAGCCGAGAGGCTTACTGCTTGGTGGCAAATCCACCAGTTCCCACGTATGGTTTTGCAATATGGAGTCAATCTCACTCTTAATGGCCTCTTTCCACAAAGGACCTTCAGGGTAGCTTACAGCTTCCTGGTATGTCCGAGGCTCATTCTCTACTAGATTAGTCAGAAAATATGGACCAAAAGATGTTGATATTCTAGCTCGCTTGCTACGTCGTGGTTTAACATCAACTTCCTCTTCTTGGCCTTGTCTGCTTTCATTAACCAGATGCAGAGTCCATTTAGCAGAACTTGACTCTCCAATGGATCTATAAGGGAATATGTGTTCAAAAAACACTGCTTTCCTTGACTTCATGAGAGTATTCTTGTGAATATCTTGTATATCTGACTCATATACAAGAAATCGATAGACACTACTATCGTCTGCATAACTGATGAACACACAATCAACGGTTTTAGGGCCTTTCTTCTCCTTCTTAGGAGGAGGTACAGCCACCTTCGCTAGACAACCCCATGTTTGTAAGAATGTATAGGTAGGCTTCTTACCTTTAAAAAATTCATATGGGGTTTTACCAGCATCTTTGCGAGGTATTTTATTGAGGATGTAAATAACGGTGAGAACAGCATCTCCCCACATGTTCTGAGGCAACCCAGAACTGATCAACATTGTGTTCATCATATCCTTCAATGTACGATTCTTGCGCTCAGCAATACCGTTAGTCTGAGGCGAATAAGGTGCCGTGGTTTCATAGATAATTCCGTGTTGGGCACAAAATTCTCCAAAAGGTGACTGAAATTCACCACCACGATCGCTTCTGACCACCTTAATCTTTCTGCCCAGTTGATTCTCAACCTGAGTCTTGTAATGAACAAATTTGTCCAGGGCTTCATCCTTGCTTTTCAGCAAATACACATAGCAAAATCGAGTGCTATCATCGATAAAAATAATGAAGTACTTGTTACCAGCCCGAGTTTGGACATATTTCAGATCACACACATCAGTGTGGATCAAACCCAAAGGTTCTGTGCTTCTTTCTACTGTTTTGAAAGATGCTCTCGGCATTTTAGCCTCTACACAAGTCTCAAACTTATGTTTTTTATCAAATTGGAAAGCTAGAATATGGTCCAAGTTAATTAATCTATGCATAGAATCATAATTAACATGACCTAGTCTACCATGCCACAAAAAGAAAGACTCAAGCACATAAGCAACAGGGGATTTCTTTTTATTGATAATAGAGATAACAGTCATTACATTCATCTTAAAGAGACCATCGGTCATATAACCTTTCCCTACATACATTCCAGCTTTAGTCAAAGTTACCCTATCAGCCTCGAAAACCAGGCGGAAGCCGTGCTTGCTCAACAGTGAACCAGAAACCAAATTCTTACGAATATCTGGCACGAACAGCACATTATTCAGAGTCAACTCTTTTCCCGAAGTCATTTTCAGGACCACTTTTCCCTGCCCCGCAACATCCAAGGTAGCTGAATTTCCCATGAACAACTTCTCACCATTAGCAACTGGCTCGAAGGTAGTGAATAATTGTCTGTCACAACAGATATGGCGTGTAGCCCCAGTGTCTACCCACCATTCCTGCGGGTTTGAACCAACCATGTTCACTTCAGATACCATAGCCAAGAGGTTGATATCGAACACTCCTATCTCCACCTGAGCCAAGTGCGCCTGAGTGCGAGGGTTTGGTGGCTTCGTACACTTCGAAGCTCTATGCCCGAATTTGTTGCAGTTGAAGCAAGTATCCTGAAACTTTTCTCTTTGTTTCTTGGCAACACCACCTCTCGGTCCCAGATTGACACTTTTGTCCTTCTACTTGCCAGTTTGCTTATCAGACCGCTTGTCAGAACGCTTGTCATTCTGGTTTTTCCTCCCACTGGAAGATTGACCATGCTCCATCATGTTTGCCTTTCGCCATGTAGGAGGCCTTTGCACTCCTATCCATACCCCGATTCTCCTCTTCAATACGGAGCTTAATGAAAAGAGCCTCCAAGGTCATCTCTTTATTCTTGAACATGAGATAACTCTTGAACTCTTTCCATGCTGGAGGTAGCTTGTGGATGACCGCGGCCACCTGGAATGCTTCACTCAGAATCATCCCCTCAGTCCTGATCTCATTGAGCAGGAGCTGCAGCTCTTGGACTTGGACTGCCACAGACTTGGAGTCCGCCATCATATAATCAAGGAACCGGCCCACAATGAACTTTTTGGACCTAGCACCCTCGATCTTGTATTTCTTGTCTAAGGATTCCCATAACTCCTTAGCCGACGGAGCCTCGCCATACACAGAGTACAGCGAATCATCCAGAGCATTCAAGATGTAATTCTTGCACATGTAATCATGCTCTTTCCACCTAGCCACCTCAATCCGCTTTTAAGTGTCAGGATCATCCTCAGCAATAGCAGGTGCTTCCTCGACAAGCCACTCTGCCAAGTTCAAGGTGGTGAGATAGAACAACATCTTCTATTGCCACCTTTTGAAATCGACGCCAACAAATTTGCTCGGCCTCTCCACGTGGGACATTGGAACAGAGGGAATCCCAGGAATAGGAGCATGAGTTGGAATAGCCACACCGCCATTTCCATTGCCACTGACATTGCCAGTCTCTTTCTCTTTGCCAGCGCCAGTAGTTTTTCCTTGCTCAGTTGTCATGTTTTCCTGAAATTAGGAACTACCACATATAAAAGAACAAATCTCAATCTCAAAATGACAAGCTATACATGCATAGATTAACAATCTATCAAACAAGCTAAGTCTAACATCCCCCACAATACCACGTACGCTGGGGGTCCCACGGGCTCGCCCCCTGGCGGGGGTCTCAGGGGGCCGTGCCCCCTGACGGGGGTCCTGGGGGCAGCGCCCCCGGGCGGGAGTCTGAGGGCAGCGCCCTCAACGGGGATCGACCTGCCCGGTATACACAATCTGCTACTAGCAAGACTATGGCCATCCGGCTTCCCCTTCTGCAAAATAGCGTAATCTAGGTGCTGGCTTACTCCACATAGGCCGTGCACCAAGGCTGAGTGATTCATGCCTACCACTAGCTAATCACTTCAGGCAAGGCACACAAGGCCGCAAGCCACCTCTGGCCAACCACACGCCTAGCACCCAAATCGCCTCTGCCAAGCAGATCAAACAGTGGGATCAAGGCCAGGCGATGTCAAGGCAGAAGCCAAGTAGATCACCCCAGAGGCCAACCACAATTGATCCAAGGCCAAGCCACACATGATTGCCTTAGGTCGTAGCCTCTCTGTAACCAACGTGATCGAGTCACGCACGACTGATCAAGGCCGTGGCCTATTTGCAACCAGGTTTGATATGTAAGCTCGAGTGAGCAACTAATCTGCTCAAACTGTCGAACACATTGCTTTCTGTTTTAGTATCTCGCATGAAAACCAATCTGCCCAGTCTGTTGAACAGACTGTTTTCTCGCCTTACGCCTGTGGTACTTCACTACGAAACCTATCTGTCTGAATCTGTTCTTGCAACTCAAAGAATAGTACAAAACAGAAACTATTTTCTGGAATTCGATGCCGATCATAGATCAAAATATTTCTTAAGCTTGTTGGAAAAATTTCGGCAGTAACAAATAATCCAGAGAACAGTTTCATTGATAATGCAACAATTACATATTGAAACAAATACAATTACAAACCAGAATTACAAGAACAAAGATATGAACAAAATTCTTAAAATCAAACCAAGTCCTGTGTGGTACCACAGTCTCCTTAAAAAATATTCGCCGCCTACCGTGGGTGTTGTAGGTTGTGTCGGCGCCTTTCTCCCAGGGTTGGCTCGGCTAAACCGCAAGCCGCCGGAACACCACCGTCAACCGCCTTGGCGAACTAACTACCGCTTGCCTCTCTCTCTCAAGAACGAATTTTCAGAATATATTGGAGTGCTCTGAATTTGCTTGTGCTGCTCCAAAATGTGAGCCTCCCTTTTATAGGGTGAAGGAGGCAGAAGAGATGTAATGGTGCAATAAACCTGGCAATGAATTCTGCCAATGAATAGGGAGGTTACGGGATTATTCTCCATCATGAGGAAGGTTACGGGAGTTACAGATTTCCACGATCAATACGTCTATTGATTGTGGTGCGTCCAGATTCAACGAACCCGGGACCGGTTGTCTCGGGAGACCATCCAAAATCCCGGTTTCATTCACCCGAAATTCCGTAAATTTCCAACAATCAGAAAACAGCTTTGCAATGGGGGAAGGATTCGGAGATGAAAAATAGCTTCTGAGTTATATGGGGATGGATATATTCCTCCCTAAATGCATCTTTCCATCCCCCTCCAGCTTAGAAAATCAACTAATTTACCAGAACAGAGGACGACCGAAGTATACCTGAGTCGCCGAAAAATGGCTAGAAAGCTTGAACCTGTCGGAAATCAAGAAATCTGAAAAACTGGTCAAAAAGAGGGATCGCGGCCGGAGATCGAGAAAGGTTAGAGCGACGGATCACGACCAGAGTTTCAACCTTGCCGGAGCATCTCCAATCTAGGAACCTAGGGTTTCACGTTTTGGGGTTTCGCAGTTTGTGGTTTAGAGAGAGGGGGGGGGGGGGGGGGGGGGGGGTGAAAGGGTGGACTTTTTTTGTTTTTTGAACCACGTTGCATGGACTTTGGAGCTCTGGTTTGAGAGAGAGAGAGAGAGAGAGAGAGAGAGAGAGAGAGAGAGAGAGAGAGTAAAGTTGGAGCCTTGGAGGAGACCTGACCGTGTAAAAAAAATCCTACCGTTGAACGGCTACAATTGGCCCAAATGGTTTTTTTTTTTAAAGCCTATAAATCTGAAAGTGTGCAGAAAAAATTATAAAAGTTTCTTTCCTTCTCCACAAACTCCCTCAAAAAAAACAAAAAATTAGGACGGAAGATTAAAAAAAATTAATTTTTTTTAATTCCTCATTTGGCGGTCATTTAATTAATTTTATTTTTTTAATGAAAGTAATCCTATTATTCATCCCCTTATTTTCCATCCCCCCTGGAGAGGAGAGAGTCCTATTATCCATATAACTTTATCCATCCCCTCATTTTCCATCCCCATTGGAGAGGACGGAGTCCTATTATCCATCTAACTAACTTTTTTTTCATCCCCCATTGAACTTGCTCTAAGATGTTAGCTTATCATTTCCCAACTGTCCATGTGAGTTTACGCGCATATTGATTAATTTTGAAGATCAGTTCCACCGTTCAGTAGTGGGTAGCCCAATTAAAACTCGGGCGAAGCCTCGTATGTACTAGCCCCAAAAGAATTAATAGGAACGGGAAAGTCTCAAACATGAGAGCTAAGAAGGGAGCATATCACACTTTGATCACAAGGCCAACCCTTAGGTTACTTGTCTCTTTTTTTATTCGTAGTGAAAAATGTTTAAGTTCAATATTATTTGGTTATGCCTTACAGATGTTAATTTTCACAGATTATGAGTGAAAAGTGCTACTTACGTTGATTTTTTGAATTGACCACTGACTACCATATATCTAAAAGAATGGCGATCTAACTGACTATAGAAACACCAGCTTCGAACCTGTAGACCTTCATTTCAAAGATCCTAGAAAGTGTCAATTGGGCTAGAGCCCATCAATAATAACTTAACAATGGACACTTTCCAAATTTTGTGTTTGATAGGTGATTTTGCAAACACATCAACTGAAAAGTTTGCATGATATAATGATGCATGCCACAAGATCTCCACTTGCTCACAGATCTTTAATGAATGGTGGTAAAAAGAATTTGAACACTCTCTCTCTCTCTCTCTCTCTCTCTCTCTCTCTCTCTCTCTCTCTCTCTCTCTCTCTCCTTCCTTTTCTTAGACTAGGGTTTTCAACTTGGGGGAGGCGCTACTTTCCCCCTCCTCCCTCGGGCCTTCTTCCCTCCTTTTCTTAGACTAGGATTTTCAGCCTATGGGAGGCTCCCCCCTCCCCCGGGCCTTCTATCTCGCTCTCCCTCCTTTCTATTTCCTCTATCCTATTCAGTGTTTTTCACTCTCCTCTGCCATGCTTGTTCAAAATGCCACATTTAGACAAAATGATCAAATCCCAACAATTCAAAACAAGAACCATCAAGAACAACATGAATTAACATGGTAAGTTATGAAAAAGCAGTGCATTTTTATTTTTATTTTTGTTATGATCCTTTAATAACAGCTAATTAATAGGGTAAGTAGACAAGGTGTTTTTAGGCTTGAGAGTTAAGGTTATGCCACTACAACAAATCAGATAATAGGCGACGAAAAATAGTGACAAAATTCGTTTTCGTTGCAAATAGTACACATTGGTGATGAAAAACTAATTTCCAAAACCAATTTTGTGGACAAAAACTGTAAATTTGTTGCCAAGTTGAAAAAATTGGCAAAATTACAAAAAATTGGTGGCGAAATTACATTTCGTCGCACAACATTACAGATTATGTAACACCCCAAATTTTGGAACGTTAAATAAATAATTTTCATTTAAACTAAATAGAGTCTGGCTCAATATTACATCATAACCCTTATAAAGTACTTTAATTCAAATAAGGGAGGAGGGAACTAGGGTTCCTATCTACTGCTCTGCCTGTTCCTCCATCCTGGCCAGCTCCTAAGCTCCAAAGGCTTCCAAGGTGTAGAGTTCACCCGTTCATCTATAAGATCTGACATATAATATCAGCGCCGCTACCAATATAATATGTCAGGGTCACCAAAGGTAACACTGTGAGCTACAGAAGCTCAATAGAATAACTCATACCCACTAACCCTTAACTTACGAACAAACGATCATAAATTCAATGATTTCCACATAGTTCATACATATTTGACAAAACAGCTAACAATGATACATTCGCATTCATTATCCGAACTAACGTTGGTGTCCATGATTTTATGAGTTTCTCCTACGTGATTTCTCGTAGACCGTGTCACCATTTTCCACATTTCATAACCATATCAACATTTCCAAAATAGTTTTTAACACACCCAACCTCGGTTCCGCCGTTCCAATCTCTCGACTATCCTCACAATGGTTCTGCCGCACCGGGTTCCCATTGGCACACTTTGCATTGGCTCCTCTTCGCGGATAACCAAGCCACACACCCAACCTCGGTTCCACCGTTCTGGTCTCCCGAGTATCCTCACAATGGTTCCATCGTACTAAGTTTCCATTGGCACACAAAACACACACCACACAATGGGCTACCACGTCCGGCCACATTGCGGTTTCCAAAATATTTCACCTTTTCAAAACACGCCTTTTCATTAACCACACCCTAGGTATCGTGTTTCCAACTTTCTCGATTTCTGTGTCACGTTTTCATGCATAGACTCCGCGGTAGGACTTTTCACAAAAGTAAACATAAATCATTCATTGTAATCTTGAAACTAAACTAGCAAGATCATCAAACTTTATATTACTTATCATGTTAAAATCTCAACTTAAAGCATAACGCCACATGTACGGACGCCTTTGTAGTGAAAATCACTTGTGCTTTAGCACACCACAAGAAAAGTAATTCTAACAATTATGTATATATGCTCATAACCATCATAAGATCAAAAATACGAATACTTCTAAACAAGTGATAAGTTTCTATCTTTCAAAATCCGTTTTTTTCCTCTTTTGTGGGAAGTTCAAAACAATATATGTTTATTGAAGTAAAAGTCGGTTATTCTAGTCATGCTCATACTTCCAATTAGCAAAATAAGTTTGTTAACGATCATGCGTTCCAAACATTATAAGTGATAGATAACTTTTTATACTTAGAGATGGGGTTTAAGGATATTCTACATTATAATTTCCCATATACGGTTCTATGTTATACGTTGAGTTAGTGGACAAGGGACTCTGCCTTTCTTCTTGGCGGTAGTGATGACTACGGAGAGAATAAGTGCGTCGGACGGAGTAACTTCCTACGGTAAGCTTCCGATAGCTTCGAAAGAGAAAGGTTTCCCTCGAAACTAGTTCGTAACTAAAATTACTAAACTTTATGGATCGAAAGGTTGGTTTGGGATGAGTTTCTTGAATAGCACAAGAAGAACTCAAGAACACTTAAGAACAAGAAGAACAAAGTAAGAGCACAAGGATTTTCTAGAGAGAAGTTGGAGGATTGGAAGGTGTGAATTGAATGGTGAGTGCGGGGGTGCTATTTGGCTCTCCCTCTCCCCTCCTTGGCCGGCTCTCTCTCTCTCTCCTTTCTCTCAATTTTTGTGCTCCATTGTTTTGTCAAATCAAGTCTTTAATTAAACCCTAGCCTTCCCTCACTTGTCAATCCAACTTTTAAGCTATATCCTAGGTGATCATGAAGGGTTTTTGCCTTGTCATGTCCTAGGAAAGCTTGTCTTGCAACAATGATCATAATAATAGGCTAGGTAATTTTTAAAGAAGTCTAAAATGGGTTGTCAAATACGCTTAAGGCTAAAAGGGTAGCTTGTGGGAGTGAACAAAGTCACATGCACACACCACACTCTCTCCCTCTCTCTCTCTCTCTCGGCTAAAAGGGTAGGTATGGGCTTGAATGACTAGTCATGGGTATAATGATTGCCCCTAAAGGTCTAATGGTTCAATTAGGGTTGGGAGGGGTTCAAAAGGCTCAAAGATGGTCAAAAAGGTCCATTTATGGTTAGGAAGTTGTAACTAGGTTAATTGGTAGTTCGGTTTCTCCAACTAGTCGGTTAAAAACTAATTCTAATTGCCATTAAGGATTTCTAGTCAAGAAATATAAATTCTAAGGACTAAAATTTAATTAAGACGGATTATAGAAATGTAAAAGAAATTTTAAAAACAATACTATGTAATTAAAAAGAAATTCAAATGTAAAACGAAATTTTTATTCATTGAAATTTTGAGTCATTACAGATTAGTAACGAATTTACAATTTCTTTGCTACTTTTTACATGAAATTTATTTTTTCGTCGACTACTCTTCATTTATTTAGTTCTATGATTCTCTTAGGGCTCTCATTGAAAATCCTAGAGCCAAAAATTAATTATTGTAACGGCCCTGATTTTTAGTAAATAATCTTAAGGCTCAAAGATGGTAAAAAAGGTTCATTTAAGGTTAGGAAGTTGTAACTAGGTTAATTGGTAGTTCGGTTTCTTCAACTAGTCGGTTAAAAACTAATTCTAATTGCCATGTAGGATTTCTAGTCAAGAAATATAAATTCTAAGGACTAAAATTTAATTAAGACAGATTATAGAAATTTAAAAGAAATTTTAAAAACAATACTAGGTAATTAAAAAGAAATTCCAATGTAAAACGAAATTTTTATTCATTGAAATTTCGAGTCGTTACAGATTAGTAACGAATTTACAATTTCTTTGCTACTTTTTACACGAAATTTATTTTTCGTCGACTACTCTTCATTTATTTACTTCTATGATTCTCTTAGGGCTCTCATTGAAAATCCTAGAGCCAAAAATTAATTATTGTAATGGCCCTGATTTTTAGTAAATAAAAGTTTCGTCAAATATTTGAATTTTTCTTTTAATTACTTAGATTTCTTTTAATAATTCCTTTTAATTCCTATAGTTCGTCATAATTAGATTTAGCCACTTAAAATTCATTTCTTGATTAAAGACCCTACTTGGCAAGTCTAGTTAGCTTCTAACCGACTAGTTGGAGAAACCAAACTACCAATTCACATAGTTACAATTTCCTAACCCCAGATGGACCTTTTAACCATCTTTGAGTCTTGTGAACCTTTCCGACCCTAGACTAGAAAATCATTATTTATTTTCTTTTATTATTTTAGTTCTCTTCTTTAACCAGTGGGCGATAAAAGCTAGAGGAACTTTTATCCATTGGATAATAGAAATCCTAGAATCTCTACTTAAGATATTTTATGCTAGATTATCAAAGTACTCATATATATAGTTATATATAGGTTTATATACACATGCTTACAGGACAAATGGGCATCATTTAAGTAGATATCACCTCACCTCCATTATCCATTGGTCATTAACCGCAAGGGAAATTATTACCCAATGGGTAATAAAAACCAATCTTCCAACAAAGTACAAGGATTTCTTTAAATAATCCCTCCATAGATTTCCCACGTGCTTTTATGCATTAAAATATATAGGTAAATCTAATTCCTAGATTTTTAGTACTATAATGAATAAATTAGTACTAGTACTTCATGATTATCTTAATGGGAGAATCCTAGCCTTTTAATCAATTTGATACTTGGTACTTACTTTCATATTTAAATATTGGACATGAGTACATATGTACCATATTATATAAAGCCCTAGATTTCCTTAAAGTACATAATCTATTTGTTTAATAAGAACATGTGGCTAATTAGATTACTTTAATGAGATATTTGATTTTGAAAATCTAGTACCCTTGTACTTTTATACTTGGCCATTCTTGAATATGTGTGTGTGTGTGTGTGTGTGTGTGTATATATATATATATATATTGTACAAGAGGGAGAGAGAGAGAGAGAGAGGAGGGCCGAAAGAGAGAGAGAGAGAGTGGCCGAGAGAGAGAGAGACAGAGAGAATGAGAGAGAGAGAGAGAGAGAGAGAGAGAGAGAGAAGAGAGGGAGATTTGGTTGTACCATGACTTGATCTCCATAATCTTCTTACATCCTTTCAAATCCATCGTTATATATCTTTCCAAGCAAAAATCTATCTTTCAATGTCCTTTTATGTTCTTTTAATCACCAAATCTTGTACAAACCCTCCTTTCCTCCACCAATCTTTCCATAATCCAATCCATAGTACCAAGTCTAGCCATGCAAGTCTAGAACTAGGCCTTAATCTTTCAAGAAAGCTTGACATGTTGAATAAAAAATGAGATATAGAGAGAGAAAGAGAGATTTCGGTTGGGAGAGGGAAAGGGAGAGCCTTGCCTATAAATAGCAAGCTCACTCCAAGCTTGAACTCACACCTTCACACTTTGCTCTCACTTCTCTCTAGAAATTTCAAGTTCCAAAGTTCAAGTTCTTGAGTTTTCTTGAAGTTCTTGAGAGCTACCACCAAACCACTCCCAAAACCACCTCTAAATCATTAAAGTATCCTAGTTTAGTTAGCAAAGTTGTTTCTAGGAAGAGAAAATCCATCCCTCTTCCTTTCGAAGCAATCCAAAGCCGTTACATCGCCGAATCGCAAAACCGACGAAAACAGACCAACCGCCAAGAAGCAAGGTAGAAACCCTAGTCCATTAACCCTACATGTAGTATAGAATCGTAGGTTGAAAGTAGAATGTCTTTAGTTCAAAGTTCTTACCGTTTTCTCTAAGTATATTAGGTTATCTGTTGTCTATCAGTATACAAGGTTATCTGTTGACTGTTAGTATATAAGGTTATCTGTCATAAGTATATAAGGTTATCTATTGCCTATAAAGTTAGAAATGCATGAAGTACTTGAAAGGTGTTTTCTTGAAATAATGAAAAAGATGGGGAGTATGTTGAACTCATCAACTTATGATTTAAGCATGCTAGATAATATAGAATTTGATGATCTTGCTAGTTTAGGTTCAAGATTTCAATGAATGTTGTATGATTTACTTGTGTGGAAAGTCCTACTGCGGAGTCTTGCATGAAAACATAACACAAAAATCGAGAAAGTTAGAAACATGGAACCTAGGGTGTAGTTGACAAGAAAAAATGTGTTTTCCGGGAGAGGAAATATTTTTAAAACTACATAATGACCAGTTTTGGTGGCATTATGTGAGATGTGTGTGTGTGTGTGCCAATGGGAACACGGTGCGGCGGAACCATTGTGAGCATAATCGGGAAACCGGAACGGCGGAACCGAGGGTGGGTGTGTAGCTTGGTTATCCGTAGAGAGGAGCCAATGCAAAGTGTGCCCATGGGAACCCGGTGCGGCGGAACCATTGTGAGGATACTCGGGAACCCAGAACGGCGGAACCGAGGTTGGGTGTGTAGCTTAGTTATCCGCGAAAAGGAGCCAATGAAAAGTGTGCCAATGGGAACCCGGTGCGGCGTAACCATTGTGACGATACTCGGGAACCCGGAACGGCGGAACTGAGGTTGGGTGTGTAGCTTGGTTATCCACGGAGAGGAGCCAATGCAAAGTGTGCCAATGGGAACCCAGTGCGGCGGAACCATTGTGAGGATACTCGGGAACCCGGAACGGCGGAACCGAGATTGGGTGTGTTAAAATGATTTTGGAAATATTAATTTGGTAAATGAAATGGTGACACGGTCTACGATGAGTCGCGTAGGAGAAACTCAAATATCACAGACACCGACGTTAGACTAAGGAATGTGAATGTGTCATTGTTAACTATTTGATAGATATGCATGTACTATGAGGAAATAATTATGACCTATTGTTTGTGAGTTAAGGGTTAGTGAGTTTGGATTATTCTATTGAGCTCCTGTAGCTCATGGTGTTACCTTTGGTGACCCTGACATATTATATTGGTGGCGACGCCGGTATAATGTGTCAGCCTTTGTAGATGAACATGGTGAGCTGTACACCTTGGAGGCTTTTGGAGCCGAAGAGCTGGCTAAGATGGAAGAGCAGGCGGAGCTCCAGTTAGGAACCCTAGTTCCCTCCCTTTGTGAAATTATGGAAATTATGATGTAATAATGAGCCAGACTCTATTTAGATTTTCAATAAAATTGTTTATTTAACGTACCCAAAATTCGGGGCGTTACAATTATGGCCTTTTAGAATAAAATGATCAAAAAAATAAAATTTTCGCACCGGTTCAAACGGATTAAAAATTGGAGAATTTAATTTTTAACCATAATTTCACTTAAAAAACAGTGGACAAAAGAAACCAAACATGAAAGGGTCCACTGGCAAATCATGAACACCCATACTTTTTCCATTTTTTGGTATAACATAATGTTTTTTAAACCCAAGTCCAAATATAGATGGTTTCAATTATTTCCCCAAAATACCAAGCTATCATGTTAGGGGCCACCAAAAAATAATAATAATAATAATAATAATAATAGTCTTAATAACATCTACTTTTATTAAACAAAGGAGTCAAAAAAAGAAAAAAAAAAGAAGCAAATTAAAAATCATATATATATATATATATATATATATTGAAACAGAAAGATAAAGAAGACTCTTATAAAAAAATAAAAAGGCAAATGTATTTGTTTTTGGAAAAAAGAATCACAAAAGTTATATATACTAAATATTTCCGTATTCTTACAAGAACTATGGTGGTGGTTGGGTGTTATGTCTTGTACGTGGGAGGTTGTGTGTTCAAAACCCAGTGGACGGAAAAAATATTTCATCATTTTTAATTTTAAACTTTTGAAGTTAAGCAACGAAATTACAAATAGGCTTAAAGACTTATTTGGTCCTTACAAATAAGGCTTGGTTTCAATTCGTCCTCCTAAAATTTCTCATTTCAATTTTACCCTCATAATTTTAACATGATTTCAATGTTACCCTTTCCGTTAAATTTGGATGGAAAATGCTTATATGGCAAACGGTTGGGTGATTAAAAAGAAAAGAAAGGCTAAAAACCTGTAAAAGAAAAAAAACCCCTGTAAAAGAAAAAAAAAACCGGTAAAAGAAACCTCCACCCTTCCCACTCTCGGACTTCATCACCTCGGCACCACCTCCTCCACCGTACGGCCTCACCTCCGACCAAAGACCACCCGCCACCTCCGGCCCGTACCCACCAACTATTATTGGTAACTTATTCAAAGTCATCGGTGTAACTCACATTTTCATTTCATAAATATAATCAATCATCGTCATACAAGTATTCCTGATCCAACTTTAATATACAATCAACCATCTCAACCTCACACTTTCTCTAGGTGTTGACAAACCTTTTCCAAGTGTGCTAGCCTACTACCCTGAGGCTCGGTAGACCATTCAAATAGTTAAACACACCTAGGAACATTCGTGTCTCACTTAAATGATTCTAAGGCCAATAGATGCCCAACGCATATAACGTATCTACCTCAAACACTTAGGAGTGTACCAAATCACCGTACTATTCAAATACGACATAACCTCCAAAATCTGTATAGATTTTAACAACCAACCTACCGTACTTTAACTATAACTTCTTATAAGTTTATAATTTGATTATAAGACTACCACCATTAGAAAGTAGATTTTCCATACATCAACTTCAACATATAATATGCCCAAAACGAAGTCCGGATGATAAAGTTATGATCGACCGAAGTTTTTTAAAAAAAAAAAAGCAGATTTTTCATTCCCTACCGGTAGGACACAACCTCCTACCGGTAGAAGACCAGCATTTCACAAAAATACACACTACTTGACAGTATTTCTACCGGTAGGACTAGGGTTCTCAGCGTACGATTTCTAGTTTCGACAGATTTCTCCCAACAACAAATACAGACATTTAAACATTCTTAAACACGTCAAACCAACTCATAAACACATAAAGGAGGAAAGAAATCCCTACATGTCAAATTGGCAAAGTTAACCATTTACATTAGACTATATCCAATTAGACAACGTGAATTCAAGGACGGAAAGAAGTAAAATTGATTGAAAAATCGTAACTCTTTCACCTTAAACCCAAAAATATTGAAACCCACGCCAAAAGTTGCATGACTACAAGCGCTACACTCAATATAAATTCCAGGTTGAGAAACAAGAGGGGATTAACCCAACAATCAAGGGAAAAACAGATTCGCAACTATTTTCGTCCTAGTCGACCAACCCTGCTTTAGAAATTCACCAAAAATTGTATACTTAACCGAATCACTTGATTCCAATGCCAAACCCTTCTTAACTTAAATATGCAGTTCCTGTAAGAGGCCCAAAGTCACCCAAAATGTTCATCATGCCCAGAAAGGTAAAAGAAGACAACCACGCACAGATTCGCACATCCAGCTAACAGCCAGAGTTCAAAAATTCATAACTAATTGTGTGATTATTGGTTTTGCATGATCTTGGTGCCAAAATCTTCGTATTGAAACGTACTTTAACAGTTATGAAGACACCAAAAATTGATTCCTAGCAGAAGAGCTCCCAAAATACAGATTACCAAAACCCACGAAATTTTCAGCATACTCAAGATTTATTCAAGACTCAAAATAGATGAACAAACTTGATTCTTGCACATCAAACTAGCACTTAAACATGTAAAGAAGGTAGGAGATCCCTACATCGAAGGTTGAAATTAAAACCCCAAGAATCTCTAGGCAAAACCTCTCAGGAAAACACCTCCTCCGAGCTTTCCAACGCGATCAAAGGCTAGAACTATACTCAACTCTAGGAGAAGAACGCTCCAAGATCCCTTGGTTAATTTGAGATTTGGGGAAGAAATTTTGTGAGGGTATGAAAGAGAGAGGGAAGCCGAGGGAGAGATGAGAGAGTGGCATGGGGAGGAGGAGAAAAAAGAAAATCTTCTCTCTCTCCTGGTGTACTTACATATATGTACAAGTCAAAATAACACCTCACATCCCCCCACACACTTAATAATAACATCAAGTCCCACACACTTATTGGAGGGATTTTTTCCAGGTAAGAGGGGGATTAGGCAAGGGGACCCGTTATCCCCTTACCTATTCCTTTTGATTATGGAAAGCTTCACAGCCTTGCTACAATATAAGATCAGTCAGAATGGAGTTTTTGTTTTCCATCCCAAACGCAAGAGTTTGAACATTTCTCACTTGGTGTTTGCGAATGATTTGTTTATCCTTGCTGGTGCTGATGAAGGATCTTTTCAACTAATAGCAGAGGTTTTGAAGGATTTTCACTTGCTCTCAGGCCTTCAGCCCAACTTGGTAAAGAGTTCAATTTTCTATTCTAGTGCTACTGAGGCAGTGAAGACCTCTTTGGGCAACATCCTCCCCATCAACGAGGGATCCCTCCCTGTCAAATATTTAGGGGTTCCTTTGATATCAACAAGGCTGAAAGCAACAGATTGCAGCTAGCTAAAGGAGAAAATTTTGAGTAGGATTCAATCTTGGGCAAACAATACTCTGACTTATGGAGGCAGACATCAATTGATTCAATCTGTGCTTTTCAGTGTTCAAGTCTACTGGTCCTCTCTCTTTATTCTACCACAGAAGGTGTTGCATGATATAGAGCAAATTCTGAGATCCTTCCTGTGGTCAGGCCCTGACCTCAAGCATTCGGGGGCCAAGGTCACTTGGCAGGCATTATGTGCACCAAAGGAGGAAGGGGGCTTAGGTTTTCGATTGCTCAAGACTTGGAACAAGGCTTCAATGATTCGACATCTATGGGCAGTGTGCTCTAAAGCTGATACGCTGTGGATCAAATGGGTGCACTCCTATATTATAAAGGATCAAAGTGTTTGGCAGGTTAAAGTACCACATGAAACTTCATGGACCATCAGGAAAATCTTTAAGTTACGAGTTGATGTCCAGCCTTGGATAAAGTATGTAATTGGGGATGGCAGGGCTACTTTCTTGTGGTTTGATAATTGGCACTCTCTTGGGCCTTTATACCAGAGATTTGGCGATTTTGTTGTATTCAATTTGGGAAGATCCCTCCAAGCTAAAGTGAATTCTATCATTCAGAATGGCATGTGGAAATGGCCTCGCCCTAGAAATGCAATCACCAAGGAGATCATGGCTGGTACTTCCCCTGGCTTGATCCCAAATGCTGATGTTTATGATTTTGTGCGTTGGTCTCTGAATGGTAGTGGAAAATTTACGCTTAAATCTGCATAGAATGCCCTGCGTACTGTGTATCCCATGGTCCCGTGGGCTAAAGGTGTGTGGTTCTCTCACAATGTCCCTCGATGGGCCTTAATTGAATGGCTCACTTTCCTAGGCAAATTATCTAATAAGGATAGACTTCTAAGATGGGGTCTCAGGGTGAATGCAACATGTGTACTCTGTTGCTTAGAACATGAGTCTCATGAGCACTTATTGTTTGATTGCGATTACTCCAAGTATGTGTGGACTCATATGCTTGGCAAAAACAACATTTAGGCCTTGTCATGGGCTGGCTAGGGAAATTGATTTGTTATGCACTCATTGAGGACGGACTCTTATACCAAAAGGACATATAAACTGTCCTTAGCTGCATCCATCTATTGGATATGGAGGGAGAGGAATGCTAGGGTGTTCCAAGGAATAAGCACTTCTGCTGAAAGCTTGTGGTCCAAGATTGCAGATGAAGTCAGAGCTTGTATGTGTTCTTGGAGGAAGCTAAAGCCCAACGATGAGAATAGACTGTTGGTTAGGAGATGGAAGGTGCATTCCAGTATTCTAGCTTCGAGTTAGTCTTGCATAGGAGTTGAGTAATGTTGCTTCCTGTAGCATTGTTTGCTTTCTTACTTTGCTTTGTTTTGCTTTGACCTTTTTGGCCTGTCTGCTTGTAAAGGCTCTGCCTTATGATTGGGTTTGTTTGCGTGCAATGAAATGGTTAAGTTACCAAAAAAAAAAACATCAAGTCCCACACTAACAAGCCTTAGCACATTAACCCCAAAACACTTATCCACATTAAATTTCTCCACTTAAGCATTTATAAATATTATTTTTGTTGAAATTAAATACGGGTCTCTACAGTCCATATTACCCTCATTAACCCTAAAAGGTCCTAAAATCCTTGGGCGGGAAAAGTCCCCCCTCTGGCCTTTGCCATTTTTATTGCTCCCACACCCCTCTTGTTAGCCGGCCATGTGCCTCCATTACTTCCTCTCCAATTCACCTCTTCTCTCTCCACTCTCCTAATACACCCCCCTCTTCAATATGAAAATTTCTACACACCAACACCCCCACCCCCACTAGAAAATTAGTGGGAAAGAAAGAAAAAGGAAAGAAGCTCCAAGGTCCTCTAATGGAGAGAGAGAGAGAGAGAGAGAGAGTGAAAAATAGGTTTCTCACCTACACCTCCTCACCATCTGAATTGAAGCTTCCAACCTTCTAGCACAACCTTGAGCATCTCGGAACCGTTCCCCACTCACCCCAAGTCATCCCCGAAGTCTCCCGTTTTCGGTCGTCTTCTTTGATTGCCAAAAATTTATCGAAGTTATTCACCGTAATTTCTTGTCGAATTCAAGGTAGATTATACTCTATCGTACCATCCCCTAAGTATATTTAGTCCCTAGTATGTTGTTTAATGTTTAGAAGTTGCAAAAAATCAAACCCCATACATCAAGAACCAAAATACCGTAGCAATCCACTGGTTTTCGGTTTTGGTCGTGACTAGTGAAAACAATTGCATGTAAAGTGTTTTTTCTGTTTTGGACTTGTGCATCAAAATCCATCCAACCAAACCCATACTCTGTTTTCAGTTTACCTGGTTCAGACCGGAGTTGGCGTGGCTCGGACGAGCGTGTCTGGAAATGAAACAGATTGCATTAGACGTCGGGGAGGAAGAAGAAGACGTGGACGAAGATGTGGAGGAAGAAGACTGTGATATGTAGATATATGAGAGTAGATATATTTCTTTTATCCAAAAAAGAATAATGGGGAGAGGGGCATTTAAGGGAGTTAAAATGTGAAATATTTGTTTCCCGTTAATTTTGTTAACAGAATTGTTAAAATGTGGGACACTGCAAATTGAAAAAAGATAGAGGTGGGTCCTTGTTTCAATTGGTAGATGGAGGGGGTCCTTGATTTTTGGTGATAGATGGAGGGGTTTTTTTAAAAACTACCCTTCTTTCTTCTCAAAACACAATTAATACGAATTGTTTGCATCGATCTGTAGTCATGATTGGCTTACATTCCCCAACAAAAAATTTAAAACTTACATTTTTTTCAGCTCGTTAACACTACGGTTCTATTTGTTTATATTTTCTGGTAAAATATTTTACCTATTTTTCGATATTTGATTGTGTAAAAAAATAAAAATAAGAAAAATATTTTACATGTAAACCTGTAACAACCCTAATTTTTAGTAAGTAAAAATTTCGTTAAAAATTTGAATTTTATTTTAATACTTGGATTGCTTTAATTTTCTTTTATTTTCTTGTAGTTTGTCATAATTACACTTTTGCCCTTCAAAATTCGTTTCTTGACTTAAAAGCCATACTTGGCAAGTCTAGTTAGCTTCTAACCGACTAGTTGGAGAAACCGAGCTAGCAAGTCACCTAGTTACTATAGATGGACCTTTTTGCCATCTTTGAACCTTATGAACCTTTTCAACCCTAGACGTACAAATTTATTATTTATTTTCTTTTATTATTTTGGTTTTCTTCTTTATCCATTGGACGATAAAAGTTAGTGAAACTTTTATCCATTAGATAATAGAAACCCTATTCTTTATATTAAAGGTATTTATTGATGGATTTGGTTAAGTACTAATATCTATAAAAGAATAGAATTTTATAATTGTTTAAAAGGACATTTTTGATTATTTTAACATTAAAATTTCCTTATTACTTTTGTCCATTGGACAATAAATACTAGGGGATTTATTATCCATTGGGTAATAAGGTTAGTCTTTCAACCAAGTACTAGGGTTTAATAAACTAGTCATTTTCAAAATCCCCACGTGATGTAGTACCAATATTATAATATGTGTATGTACCTTGGATATAAAAGCCCTAAGATTTCCTAGGTACCTAATATTATTTTATATGGGGGTTTTGTACCTAATTGGATTAATTTAATGAGGAGATGATCTCCCTAGATTACATAAGTACCTATGTATATATTATATTGGTACTTGGATGATTAAAGAATTGACTTAGTACACATGTGCTAATTGATTAGTTTAATGGGAAAATCTTGGCCTTTTAAGTCTCCTTGACTCAAGTACCAAAAGTGTCTATTCTTTTATTTGTTTTCTTGCACATAATAGTATATATATGTGTGTGTATGTACTATGCAAGAGAAGGAGAGAAAGGGAGAGAGAGGAGGCCGAGAGAGAGAGAGAGGGGAGAGAGAGAGAGAGAGAGAGAGAGAGAGGAGGAGGAGGAGGAGGAGGAGGATTGGATTGGATTGGATTGTACTTTGGGCTTGATCTTCCATTGTACTTCAAATCCTTGGTTGTTTACTCTTCCTAGCCAAAATCTAACCTCCATTGTCCTCCTTTGTACAATTATCAATTGTTTAACACAAAAACTATGTACAAACCCTCATTTCTTCCACAAATCTTCCAAGAATCAAATCCAAAGGACTAACCTAGCCATGCAAGCCTAGAAACTAGCCTTTGATCTTCCAAGAGAACTTGATTTCTTGAATAAAAAAAATGAGATGGAGAGAGAGAGAGGGGGGCCGGCCATGAGGAGGAGAGGGTGAGCCTTGCCTATAAATAGAAGCTCACTCCAAGCATTCAACTTACACCTTCACTTCTTGCTCTCACTTCTCTCTAGAAATTCTAAGTGTTCTTGGTTCAAAAGTTCTAGTTTTCTTAAGTTTCTTGAGATCTCTTGAGAGAAATCACCAAACCACTTCCAAAACCACCATTAGATCTCTAAAGTAGCTTAGTTTAGTTAGTAAGTTGTTTCTAGGAAGAGAAAAGATCATCTCTCTTCCTTTCGAAGCAAACCGGAGCCGTTACGCCGCCAAACCGACGACCAATTCACCTTAGGCGACCACCGCCTAGAAGTAAGGTAGGAATCCTAGTCCATTAACTCTATGAATTGTATAAAATCGTATGTTGGAGAATAGAGCGTCATTAAGAAGTAACTTTGATCATTCTTTTTAAAGTAGATAAGGTTATCTGTTTATGTTGGAAATGCATGATTTATATTCGTTCATGGTGATTCAAGCATGCTAAATAGTATGGAGTTGGATGATCTTGTTGGAATAGTTTCAAGGTTTTGTTGAATGCTTGTTTGTGTAGAAAGTCATACCGCAGAGTCTTGCATGAGAGCGAAACACAAAAAATCGAGAAAGTTAGAAACATGACACCTAGGGGGTTGTCAACAAGAAAAAAATGTGTTTTCCGGGAGAGGAAATATTTTTGAAACTACATAATGACTAGTTTTGGTGGCATTATATGAAGTGTGTGTGTGCCAATGGGAACCCGGCACGGCGGAACCATTATGAGGATACTCGGGAGACCGGCGTGGCGGAACCGAGGTTGGGTGTGTGGCTTGGTTATCCATGGAGAGGAGCCAATGCAATTGTATGCCAATGAAAACCCGGTGCAGCGGAACCATTGTGAGGATACTCGGGAACCCGGAACGGCGAAACCGAGGTTGGGTGAGTTAAAAAAAAGTTTTTGGAAAAGAAAAGTGGAAATAACGACACGGTTCACAATGAGTCATAGAAGTCAACACCAACGTTAGTTTGAATAAGAAATGTGGATTTGATTAACTGTTTTGTCAATATGCTTGATCTCTGTAGAATCGTTGTTATTATGATCTCTCGTTCATAAGTTAAGGGTTAGTAAGTAGGATTTTACTATTGAGCCTTTGTAGCTCACGGTGTTACCTTTTGGTGACCCTGAAATATTATATGGGTGGCGACGCCGATATAATATGTCAGATCTGATAAATGAACAGGGCGAACTCTTCACTTTGGAGGCGTTCGGAGCCGAAGAACTCGCTAGGATGGAGGAACAAGAGGAGCAGTAGTTAGGAACCCTAATTCCCTATTTTGTGTTTAATTTACTCTTACGGGAGTTATGATATAATAATGAGCAGTAACTCTCTTTAATTTCTATAATAAATTATCCTTTTAACGTACCTAAAATTAGGGGCGTTACAAAAGCATTTTCCATCAATTGGATGAAAATAACTTGCCCTTAAATCTTGAGTAAGTTATTTTTCGAAATGAACCCACTGCTTTCTACTGCAATTCTCACTACTCAGTGTCCTCAATCTTTAATCCTGACCCATGTTCAATTCAAATAAGTGCCAACTAAACACCAAAAAATAAAAATTTAAGGTTAGTTTTCTGAAAAAATATTTTAAATAAAAAAATTTTACATTGTACATTTTACATCGAAACAAACAAACGGATCCTACCTGTAAAAAAAAGAAGTCATATTTGCAAACTGTCCATCGTGGGCCTGCGTTAAGTGGACAAAGAGTTTAGACCTACCCAATATCCAGCTCTTCCACTCCCTCTGCTGTTTTCTTGCATCACAATCTCATCGGCCCTTAAGTATTTTTTTTTTTTTTTCCGATGGGCCACGGCCCATGTATTTCCCCCCCATAAGAATATGAATGAGATGTCATAAATGGGCAGAACTAGAATTGAATACTCCTAGCTCCTTGTTTGGACCTGGATTTGTTGAGGGAAACCAAAAGGAAAAGTTTCAGATGGTTTTTATTTGTGATTTTTTTTTTAGGCTACCCATGCAACAACAATATATATCAACTGTGGATCTAAGTTTGTGTTTCTTTTCATTTGCCCCACCCAACCCACACCCCCCCCCCCCCCCCCCCCCCCCCCCCCCCCCCCCCCCCCCCCCCCCCCCCCCCAACCATCTCTCTTCCTTCCCCTCCCTCCCATAGATAAGGTTTTCACCACCATTATGTGGTGGCGGAAGGGTAAGGTTTTACCCTAACTTGATGATTGTTTTCCCTCCTCCTTAGTTATATATGGCTTCTATCACTTCAAATGATCACTCCTTTTCAATGAGGGTTTTCTCTCAATCTCAAATCTGAGAGTTTTTCGGACAAAAGAAGGCAGTTTTACAATGACGATTCAATGACGAATCAGATCGATTGGCTCTGTGGCCAGCTCACTACTCCGGGTATTGGGTTGTTAATTTTTATCAACACAATCTAAATTTAACTAATCGAAGAGGCGATTGTTATCCATCAGCATTGAGGAGGCAAGTGTTTTATTGGAAATAACTACCTTCATGGAAACCTTGAGGAAAGTGTACAACATTTCCCTTATTAGTTGTTTGCATGGAGCCTTGCTAACCTCTTACCCAATAGAGTATTTAAAAACAAGATCCTAGTGGGTTTTCAATAAGCTAAAAAAAGAAAGAAAAAGAAAACGGACTCAAATTAATACACCTTTTATACTGTTATATATTTTTACACACTGTTATACATTTTTACAATTTTATACACTTATTAACCTATAACAACTGCCCAGTGGGCTGTTTTAAGCATTGTATCTTAATTATACTCCACTTCTTAAATTAACCTCATCGATTCAAATGAAAAGTGCTAAAAAAAAAAATCATCCCTAAAAGTTGGTGTCGACTTTTATAGCTAGCATAATAGATTACCTAAACTTTCTGTGGTTTTTTCGAATAGATTTGGGAATTAATATATCATGCAAACCGAACTATGACGAAGGTTATTAGTTATACTGAAAACCTCGAAATATGATAAAACTTGAGCCGGCCAGTTGGTCTGATATTCCCAAGTTCTTAACTAACCTATCTATCTACTGTAGTATTCTAGCTGACATGTGAGCTGTTTAAGTTCTCAAAGTCTCGTTGACACAATAAAAAAATATGAGAGAGAGAGAGAGAGAGAGAGAGAGAGAGAGAGAGAGTTGAAGGTTGAATTAGCTAGCTGTAAGTTGGTGTTGGCTCAAGTAGTTGTGAGTTGTGGGAATGGAAATACATAAGACAATAAGTTAATTAGGATGTTTGGTAGTGAGGATGGTATATATACATACATACAGTATATAAGAAGAGTTCTGTGGAGAAACTTGAAGAAGAGAACAAAATCAGATCGATTAAAGTGTGCTTCAAGTTTTGGGAAATTGGAATCCTAGCACATGGTGGGGCCCTCTAATTCGTATAGATAGTTAAAAAAATAAAAAATAAATTAAAAAAAGAGGAAAAAAACCTACTTCCCTATCTACATTAGAGGAAATTTGACCTACCGTATTTTTTGGTATATTTTAATCTATTATAATTTTTATACTCTTGCGTCAATTTTTTAGTTTTATTTATTCATCTAAAAAAAATATATGTAAGTACAAGTATATGATCGATAGCCTAAAAGTTCAAAAAAATATTAAAAAATCCAAAAAAATCTTTTATATACAAAAAATTATCCTTAGTTACTAGCGCCATCAATTTATTTTTTTCAGTTCAAGCATGCTTGAATTAAGCTTTAGGGTTGAAATTTTTCATCATTTACCTAGACTATTTGGATTGAGGGTGCATGTATGGCAAGGTCATTTTTTGCATTCAGCATTGTGCAGAATTTCATTTCAAGTGTTTTGCCACGGATCATAATTAAAATGGATTCAAAATATATTTATTTTAAGAAAAGAACTGTAATGTAGAATCCAAAAATCACCACTATATGAGCTTTTAAGATTATAATTATGCTTTCACTCGTAAATGCCTTGTGCGTGCAAAGCATATTCTCAGCATATCATTTTAACAAGTTTACAAATTCTCATCATAATGCAAGAATCTATAATATGCAATCCACAATATAAATGAGCTTCTTTGTTCATATCACTCATTGGCCTCGCTTAATTAGGTTCCTCTCGATTCTCCCCAGATTAGAGGATTGCCTTTGACCTACCCGATCGACATGCTCTTTACTTGACTTGAACTTATGCATGCATATGCTGCCTGCTCTTTATTATATATATATATATATATATATATATATATATATATCAAGGACTGGAGTAAATGAGCCTTGAATCTTCAATTTCTGCCGGCCCCATTATTGGCTGAATTTTCCAATCAAGCCCATTGGTGAGATAACATGCAGTGCAATGGTCAGGGGTATTCCCGTCTTTTCCCCTGTTTTTGTGGTGGGGACAGGGCACTGTTTTGCTATTTTCCAAATTACTAATATGGGTTTTCTGACTTTTCAACAATTCCGTTTGTGTCCCCCAAAAAGGTTCGTTATTTTGTCTTCTTGCGCTCGGTATTCCAGGATTTGTTCAGGGCTATTTCCGTCTTTTTATCTCCCTCCTCTGACAGAAAATGCGTATTTCTCCCTGCTCTGGTTTCTCTCTCTCTCTTCACCGATCCAGCCCTCTTTCCCCTTTCCCTTTGATGTTCAAACAGAGAGAGAAGATCGACGTACAGCGGAAACGACCAAGAAGAAGACGATACGAAGAAGAAGAAGATCGAACCCAAAAAGAAGAACAAGGTATCAAGCTATGTCTCTCTCTCTCTCTCTCTGTCTGGCTCGTTCTCTATCTAACGGCCGGATTAGGGTTTTTCCACTGTTGTTCGATTACGGTAAATCGAACCAGATGTGTATGAAATGATGACGTAAGTGGATGTATTTATATTTAGGATATATCAATACGATCAGTCTGAATATTACTAAAATGGGGAGTTATATATGTATATATTTTGTTACTTTCATTCAAAATTCCTCTCGTAAACATTGATAGCAATAACTCACCCTATAAATGAGCTGATAGAGTATTGATCCTTGCTGAAAATCTGTTTGCTGGGAGCCTCATGGTCTAATGGAATTATTTTACTGCATTTTTGAAATCACATACCCAGTGATTTTAGGTAAGTCAGATGATTTTACGTCAAAACAAGGTTCTAAGGTATAAAAATTCTCGTCCTGGTTTGAGTGTAAATTTATTGAATTTATTATGGATGAATAGATTTTTTCTTCTCTAATTTTCAATTTTCTTAAATTCTGATTACTGATTAGAATGAAAGTTACAGTGAAGTTCCATTTTAGGTTTATTATGTGGTGAACAGTAATCTATGGGGAATATAATCGCGTCATCCATTTTTAAATTCTGATTATTGGAATTTTTTTTTGAGTGGTAAATGATTAGATTGTTATTCTGATTACTTTTGGCAGCAATATGAATAAAAATGAAGGGAAGGGCAGAATTCAATACCCATAGATTCACCATCGGGTAATGTTTGTAAGTCGATTTTGTAGTTCTCGTCTTTAGTTATTTGGGTTTGTTTCTCTGATTGGCTAATGTTTGTTAATCCTTTCTTTGTTTGTAACTAATGGGTTTGCCACTAAGTAATTTGTGTTTGGTGCATGTCTCGTACATCCTTTACAGCATGACCTAGAAGGTTGGAGTACTACTAGATCAAAGGTCGGAAAAAATAGCTTAAAGATCTATATGGAGAAAATAGCTTAATTTGAAAATGAAATAGAGCATCAGAATTCATCATTTCTAGGATGTATTTGACAATAACACCAACATGAGCTAAGACTAAATAGTAGCCCCGATGAGCACGTAGCAAAACTCTAGCTAAGACTAAATAACCAAATCTCTTAGCCCTCCAAGATACAGGAGTTGTAATGTTACTTCTTCAAGTTTGATGGTTTTAAACAATATCGCATTAAGTAGCCCTGATTGCGACTGGAATCTCTTACTCAAGGCCATTTAGTTATTATCAGCACTCATTTAGTCCGCTTTGGCTAACTTAGTGTGTACACTAAACAGTAACTTTTGAATTTGCCCTGTGCCCTGGACTTACTTGAATCACCACTTGAAAATGAAAATCATAACAAATGCAGATTTCCAATTCGAAATTCTCTGCAGGGCAATTCAACTGTGGGCTTTATGGTTGGAAACTTCAAGTAGTTGTTTTTATCTTTTAGGATTCACTTCCTTTCAATGAATTTTCCTTTCCACTTATCAAAGACAAGTAACATTCATTTAGGGGAAGGGGTCGCTGCAAGCGAAGTGGGTTTAGAAAGAACCTAAAAAAACCTGAAACTAGCCCGCCCTTTTGGGCTACCAGATATGATGGGGGGCAAACCAGAGGGAGGGGCTGGGCAGCATTCCTGGGTAACAAGGGGAGAGCAAATTAGGATGGTCCCATGGATGTCTCAATCACACATAAACATGACACGCTTTCTCAATTGCTTTTCCTTTATTATGCTGAGGAAATCTGCTGTTAAAAAACAGTTTCATTGCTGACAGAAATGGGGTTGCCAAATTGGCTATTGCCCTCCTTTGAGGGGATTAAATTTTTGCTTTGGAAAAATGGTGGAGGGTGAAGAAATGGGTTATCCAAATTGACACGCAGAAGATTGGAGCAAAAGAAGTGCCTTGCATTAGGATACCCCCAAAAAGGTATTCTTCACCTGTTATTTATTCAAAATATGATACAGAGTATTCCGATTATGCATAGTTTCAGAATTGGCATTCGAGTTAGCTTTGAGGTGAAAGGGGATATGGTTACTGATATCTAACTGTATTGTATAATTTTTAGCATGGTAATTTCTAATGAGTCTTGGAAAACAATTTAGTCCTAAATTACTGCGTGGCAACAATGTCCCCAGATTGACATGCATCTTCATGAATTGATGTTTGGAAAGGCTGTTTTAGTGTCAAAGGCTATTGTGTTAACCAGGATAATAATGGGTAAGAAGATAATGGAAGGCAAAATAAATGGGTAGGCTTTCTCGTCACATTTGTTATGAAATGAAACTTTTTGTTACAATTCAGAGTGTTGTTCATTTAAAGTTGAGATAGTGAACTCATTTAAAGTTGAGATAAAACTTTGTTTGAGCTGGCTCAACAAGAGTTGACATCTCTCTCTAGAACTTTTTTTTTTTTTTTTTTGGGGGGGGGGGGGGGGGGGGGGGCGCGCTCCTTCACTCACCCCTTCCTCCAGCCTCCCTCACCTAGCCCCTTTGATCTCCACCTTCTCTCCGCCTCCACACTTCGCCTTTCCCCTCCATCCTCCGCCTTCACCTCATTCCTCTGTCCTCTAGAGGCTCCAGTGAAGTTGAGGTCCGATCTGGCGTAGATATGGAGAAGGGATGACTTGGTTTTATGGTTGGAATCTTCAGGTAGTTGTTTTTATCTTTTAGGATTCACTTACTTTCAATGAATTTTCCTTTCCACTTATCAAATAGAAGTAACATTCATTTAGGGGAAGGGGTCGCTGCAAGTGAAGTGGGTTTAGAAAGAACCTAAAAAAAACCAGAAACTAGCCGCCCTTTTGGGCTACCAGATACGATGGGGGGCAAACCAAAGGGAGGGACTGACTGGGCAGCATTCCTGGTAACAAGGGAAGAGCAAATTAGGATGGTCCCATGGGAACCATTGTCTCAATTGCTTTTCCTTTTTTAGTATCGGATGTTTGGTCCAACTTATGCGCACATAGACTAATCTTGCAAAACCAATCTCACCGTTCATTATCAAGTGTTCCATTTAAAGTCGGAGAAAAAACTCTGTATAGACTGATCCGAAAAAGGTAGATAGCAATAAGAGGGTTTCGAAACTGAAAGCTTAGGAGTTGATTTGCTTCATATATAAGTGCCTAAAAGTTAGGAATGGGGCAAATTTAGATCACTATTAGTTAAAAAGTAGGGTGGTTATGTTTTGCAATCTTGGTTCCTTTTTCCTATATCATTTTTCCTAGGGAAAACAAATCATAATACTATATGCCTAGATTGTGGATTATGAGAATATACTCCTCTATTAAAGGACACTTCAAGATACAAGTGCTAATCATAATACTAGATGGTGCCTGCAAGTGCTATAAAGCATTTCAAACATGTTAAGGAATTTGTTCTTGTTTAAATGTCTAACATGAATTACCGGGCATGTCCATCTATGTAGCACGGACACAAATATGGACACGGATACGGGACACGACAATTCTAAAAAAATGGGGATACGGACACGGCGGGGGACACGCCACGTGTATGAATAAATAAATAAATGCATATATACACACACACACACATATACACATTTTTTCTTTTCTTCCACTGTTGATGAAGACATGTCCTATATGAATGTATAAGGTTACCATAGTCCAAATAAAGGTATAATTACAGTTTAACCAAAATATTTTTGAATAATTTCATCTTAACCCCTTAAAATTAAAAATATATATTACATTTTGACCCCTAGCCGTGTCTCCGACGTGTCCCCAGCCTTGTCCCTGGTGTGTCCCCCATCAAAAAATAATAAAAATTACGTGGCGTGTCCCCGCCGTGTCCCCGTGTCCAATACGTGGACACAGCACCTTTTTGGATTGTCGGTGCTACATAGAATTCTCCATTACACACAGCTAACACACGTCTGATACGCTGACATCCGTACTATTATACAAATACAGAGCATCCAACAAGAGTATTTGTACATTTAGAAGATTCCATTTCATAAAGACCATACCTACTTCATGCACAGATGGGAAACTTTTTTCCTGTTCTTGGATCTTGTTTTATACACTATGGGATATTTTGCGAGGTTAAAAAAGAAACAAGTGTGTATTTACTATTTTGAATCTTTGGGCAATCTAACTAAATGAAATACTCTATCCTCTTAAGCGGTGTAACACAAGACACTCAAAAGCGCATGTGCACAGGTACACACAGAGATGAAATGAATGAACTTACTAAAACAAGCACAGCTTGAGTCCAATAACAGAGAACGCATCCAGCAGCTTAAGTTAAGGTGGGCAGAAACTACTCTGCCTATGAAGTGTATGTACAAAAGACATACATAGCAGCATATAATTGTGAAAGATAAATCTTTCACTTTCTCTTTGTTCATTCCTTGGTCCATCCGCTGAATCTCTATTTTTCTTTTCTTTTTTTTGCTCGGCACTCTATTTTTCTTTTCTTGATCCAAACAAATCTTGCACTAGAGTAATTTTTTCAGGAAAAAATAACTCCAAGAAAGTAGCTACTGCACTTGGGGTTAGTTACCGTTTGCCTCTCTCATTCTCATACATAATTGTGTTCGTACATATATTGGAGGAGAAATAGATAAAAAAAGCATACAGTTCTTAACATCACTGGTTACTAACTTACAATTACCATTCTATAGATGCTTCGATTTGCTTCGATTTATTTTTTGTTTGGTTAACTTTGTGTTTTGAGTTTTGTTTTGTGCTTTAGAATAAAACCTATGAAAATGCTGAAAGCCTTGTCATCGGAGTAAAGTTTTTATCTATGTAAGGAAATGGATTAGTTCTTAAAAATTCATTAACATTTTCCCTTTTCAAGTTGTCTATTTTAGAAAAATCTTCCCATTATGAGTTTTCGAAAACGTTTGTTTAACCTTTTGTAGAGTTTTCCGAAAAGAGAACTAAAGAAAAAGATTGGTCTCTTGTTTCTTTTTCTTTTCCCTTTCATAAGTATGTATATTGTGTATAACTGTATATCAATGGTTTACAAGATCCTTAACAGGGGCCAGCACCTATATACATGTACACATAGCATTCCCAAAAGTTAGAGCTCCAAGTTTGTACACACTATTTTAGCTCTAAGAACATACTTGATGCCATGGGTTTTGGAATTGTCTGCAGGCGAAAGTTGGCGGATGAGACAATAGTGGCCATATAACGCTTGAAGGATGTAATAGGTAACAGCTGGGGAATCACAATTTTGGACTGAAATGGAGATGATTAGCTTGTTATCCATAGGACTATGTTGCGCTTAATGGGATACTGTATCATCCAGAAAGAGAGGCTTCTGGTGTATCCCTTGATGTGTAAATGCAGTGTGATCACAAGGCAGTACCTCTCTTACTTCCATAGAAATACTATCACTCTTTGGCTTTTATGGAGTAGACCGAAAACGTGATGTAAATGATAAGAAGATAGTGACGTGATAAAATTTAATTTTTGACTTCTCTATCATTTTCGTCACCTATGCAATTCTTCATCCAAACATCAAACAATGATCTATTTTTTTTCAACAATCACGAATTCAAGGCTTGAGCTTGAGTCCTCTTATATTCTCATTTCAGTACTTGCTGAATTATGAAGTGAGGTACTTTATTAGTTTTTAGCTTGATATAAACCACTATGAGCTACGGCTAGGTTATGGGTAATCATTTATTTTTATTCCTACCTGAACTTTTCCCAGGATGGCAATTTGGAGTTAAGCAGGCTCAAAGTTCTCTGACCGTTGACAAAAAAAATATTCAACAAGTCAACTAACTTCCCAAAAAAAAAGCAACCCCTACCCTACTCCCAACAACCCTAAACGCACCCTTCAATGTATAAACATTTGGTACTTATCTTAATATGTTCTTTACAGGAATAGAGCTGCATGTATGTGGTTGGACGTCTCATACAATGTTTCACCGTTGCTACTTCAATCTCATGAAGCTTTACATTTTCCTTCTGCTCACAAGAACTTGGAGGCAGTAAGACCCCCATCCACATAACTACTTGCAATGCTACTCTCCCCTTTCTTCCTTTGCCTGATATCCACCTGCGGCCCAACCATGCCTTGTGGCTGACTTTTAACGGATGACAATCATCCTCATCCTCAATTTTTTGGACAGCTGTGATTTTGAAGCTCTGTCCCGTTATCTATCTTGTCCCATATAATCCATGTAAATGCGAGAGTTGTGCCTATTTAAACTTTTTTGTGCTATATTTTTACTTTAGGTGTTTAAACCTTTTCCTTTGAACGTCATGTTGGTCATGTTTTGTCAGCACTCAAACTTATCATATGTAATTTTGCCATCTTAATGTGTTACCTTTGCTAGTTTTACGTATTGGATTCAAAGGACAAGTTCTCTTATCATGTCCAAATTGAAAGCACATGTTACACTTTCTTTTCTTCTTATTTAATGACATCTCAATACCACTTTTCAATCTTTCGGATTGTGTAGTAGCGGCTTTGCCCTTGACATCCTTTTTCCTACCCTTGCATTGTGAGATGTTCGGATCCAAAAGCAATATCTCAGCCCGTGATGGCTCGATAGATTTCTCATTATCTTTGTCAGCACAAATTTCAATTGGAGACACCTTTGAAACTTTTTGAATCTTCTCAAATAAATCATTCATACCTTCAATAAAAATTGTGTATGCCTCATTTGATGGGGCGGCCAAACAAGCCAATTTCGTAGCTTCTTGACACATATGGCTAAGTCTTAATGCCTCAGATTCTTCTTTGCCATCGTCATGCACCAATCCTTGGGAATCAATTATCCTAAATTTGTTCGCCTTTTGTCTCCATCGTGAAAGAATAAAATGTTCCGGTATTTCATCAATGTCTAGTCGGACAAACACTTTCAAAATGTGCGCACACAATATCCCAACAAACTCAAATTGTTGGCATTCACACTTACCCTCATAGGTTTGCGAATCCAATGTCACCTCAAACTTTTCAAGTTCATCATCTTTTGACTTGACTACGAAAGATTGAAAACCATTGTCATTTCTCACATTTTCAACTTTGTAGTCGAAGACTTTACTCCATGATTCCTTGAACTTGTTGAAGACGTTTCTAGTATACACTTTTCCCGCATGCTTCAACAAAAATTCGTGGTCATTAACAATCCGAAATTTATGTTCGGACTCAAAGTCTTCATCATTTTCCCTTTTCACAATCCTATTCAAGGCTTTCTCATACTTCACCACAAATTCTTGGAGATTTGACGTGTGAGTTACAAAACCATCAAAAAATGAGTTAATACCCTCACTACGTCCGGTAGTGTTCATACCGGCAAAGAATGTACCACGATTATAAACGGGTACCCATGATTCACGAATATCAAACAACCCTTGAAGCCATTTGTTGCTTTCTAACTCGTTTTCCTTCATCAATAACATCCATCTCCCTTCAAAGTCATCTTTCTTGTATGTCTCCTTAATACATTTTTTCATATCCTTCTTGAATTTCGATCTCTTGTAGTACACTTGTGACAACTTTTCAACAAATTTCTTCTTAATATGCCAAAGACAGAGACGATGACGTGTGTTGGGAAAGACTGTGGCAATAGCTCCTTTCATTCCCAAGTCTTGGTCAGTGATAATAGAAGTTGGAGGACGTCCTCCCATAGCATCAAGCCATGTCCGAAACAACCATTCAAACGTCACCTCCGTCTCGTCTTGTAAAAGCGCACATCCAAACTGTATCGACTGCATGTGATGGTTTACTCCCGTAAATGGTGCAAAAGGCATATCATACTTATTTGTTCGATATGTTGTGTCAAATGTGACCACATCTCCAAAATAATGGTACGCCATGCGAGATCGAGAGTCCACCCAAAAAAAATTAACTGCCCTCCCACTTTCATCACATTGAATCGCATAAAAAAATTGTGGATTCTGAGCTTGTTTGTTCTTAAAGTAGTCAAGAACTGATTGTGCATCCCCGCAATCTAGGTCTCTATGCCTCACATTCCTCAAGTGATTGTAGCAGTCCCTATTATCAAACCCAATGTACTCCCCACCAAAAATTGAAGGAACTTTCGAAATTCCTATATTTTCTTTATGAAATACCTCAGTCAAATTTTTAACTGCTTTGGGCATGTTTCGATTTGACTTCATTTTCATCCTTTTAGATGGAGTCACTAGTTGGTGGTTGTGACGTTCATCGAAACCTGTTACTTTCCATTTGTAACTCCATTTGTCAAGCATAATCCGCATATGAGCCTCGCATCCACATTTAACGGTTGAACAACTTTTAACTCTTTTCTTTGATATCACTTTCTCTTCTCCGACTGTCTCATCATTCACCTCCATGATACCCTCCTGCTGATTTCTCGCAACATACTTTCCTTCTTTTCCGCAAACAAATAGCACCTTAGTGACTTCATTCGACCGGTTTCGTCCTTTGCCCGAAGCCCGAGTACGAATCCAAAATCCATTTTCTTGACCATAACGTTCGTAGTATTTCCGTGCTTCTTCAATTGTCTCAAAATACATCCCAATTGTCGGTGTTGCTAAACCTTCCACAATATTATCTACAGTCTCGGTATCATCTACTTCGACATCATCTAAACCCACTACCTCCATTGTTCACCCTTCAGTTGCCTGAAAAAGAAAAAAGATCCATATAATTATAAGGCAGATGATACTTTTTTGCTTCTTTGTAAAGTAATTAAGATGTGTATTTTTTCTTTTAAGGTCTCACGTTCGATACTTCTCATGTATCATCAACTCTTATGAGTTCGTCTATATAGGGCATTGCCCTAATTTTATACAGGCTATGTGTCAGCGAACGATAAAATTGAGTCCCTAGAAAATAGTCAAAGTATGCATAAACTAACACGAATGTCTTTTTCTTTTCTTAATTCAAGTAGTAAATCCTGATTATGTTTCCATTATAGGGTTTAACAACATTTGGTGCCACAACTAAGAGATTAGGCATAAACACTGTTTCCATTTTAGGGTTCAATACAGTCATATTCACTAGCTACATTAGGCATACATAGTGAGCTCATGACTCATAGAATTACTTAGGGAATGCTTATAGATATTTAATGATTAGCTGTACTTAACTGCTGCTAATAGTTGGCCCTCCACGTATGTATGTATGTATATTGGTTTATTACCTCATGAAAATTGAATATGAGCATGTCATACATAGGTAAAATCTTTTTGAGATTTAAAGATAAAATCATATTCAACTAAATATAAGGGGTTGGCCCATTGGTCAAAGATCTAGGAATCAATCGAAATTATATAGCAATTTAGCTAATCTATCATTGTGAATTCGACACTCGGATTTCACTACTATTCTTTTGAGTATGACAGTACAACACGATCACCTCACCTTAATCTACTTTTTGACTTGGTATGACACTATCACCCGGCATGGAGGCGCCTGGGTCACTGAACAATCTCTCCCTAAATCCACTTCAGGTTTTGAATTTGGGCCTAAGAACCGGTTGAAAAGTAAAACTATCTACCCAAAAATGAGGCCCAGCCCAATTTAGTTTTCTATTGTTAGCCCAATTTAGTTTTCTATTGTTAGCCCGTATTCCTCTTTCGTTTTCCATGTACGCGCGCATTTTCGAAAAATGCATTTTTGGAAAATCCCATTTGTACCTCGAGCAGAGAGGTCGTGGGTCGGCGTCGGCTGAGTCTCGACGGTCGTCGGTTGAAGTGCAGGCAGCGGGGGACTGAGGGGCGTCGGCGGGCGTGGGTCGTCGACCAGAGAGAGGGGTCGTCGGGTGTGGGTTCTCGGTGGAGAGAGAAGGGCGTCAGCAGCAGAGGAGAGAGAGGGGCGTCGGCGGCAGGGGACTGAGGGGCGTCGACGGCGGGGGCTGAGCTCGTCGGTCGGAGTGGAGGAAGGTGGAGTCGAAGTGGAGAGATGGTCTGTCACAGAGATGGGTTTGTGTCTGACGCGGGAGATGGGAGGAGAAGGGGGAAGCGTGTAATTAGTTTTAAGTATGGGCTGGGATTTAATCTCAGCCCTTGAAATAAAGGGCTGAGATGGGGTGTTTGTTTGGGTGTTTATTTGGTTGTCTACGGATCCGCCTATATATATATATATATATATATATATATATATATATATATATATTGCGTTTCAGCAAACACATATTTCTTACGATTACAATACCAAAGCACATAATTAGAATATATTATGACGGACAACAATACCAAACATGAAATCACCAGGCATGACTTTGGCCTGCTACCTAAAGTCAGTATAAAGGTGCGTGGGAAAAAAACCCCATGTCGTTGCCCTTTCTGGCTTGATTTTTGCAATTGTGTGCTTTGCTCCATACTACTGCATTACTCATTCCGTTACTTTCGCAAGCATACCAAAACATAAAAAACACATTTATAAGACTAATCAGTGCATTTGATAGAGAGAAAAAAGAGTCATCTTGCACCTAACAACAGCACTTTAGCCCAAAACCATAGATAACCAAACTAGCCATTACTAAAATACAAAACGATCATATGCCAAACAAACAAACCTCAACAAAAAAAACTTCGTAATTAACCCTTCTTTTACAACTATCTATCAAAAGAAACCCAAATAATTCAAAATTAAACAATAACGCTAAATAAAATTCATTATTAGACCAGCGAGCATGACCGAGCGTGCAACGCACGTTGCAAACTAACCTAGTATATATATATATATATATATATATATATATATATATATATATATATATATATACCGATGGTTTACATGCCACGGTGTTGATAGCTTCAGGGCATGACGATTGCTTAATTCTTCTGTCGATACACCTGATAGTGAGGCTATGACTCTTTCTTCCTCTCTTTTTTTATTGAGATATACACCAATTTAGTAGTATATATAACTATTTTATATAATTAGACTAAATTACTGGATGTACACAGTAAAAAGAATTAAATTTATTTGTCATCTTATTTATTCTGCAAAATCCAAAAAAGAAGAAGTTGGCTCCCAAACACCACCAAGCTATTCCTCCCTTGTGTTACTATTTTATTTTGATTAATTCAAGCTTCTCTTTGTCAGTAAAAATTGCAAGTACTGTCATGGACAGACTAGAGAGGCCTATAAATATAAAATATAGTAATTAGCTGTTAAGCTAGCGAACATTATTTTGAGGCGCCCACATCTGATTGCTAACAGCTCCTCTATGCCTCTGATCATTTACTACTAGTTACTCCCACCGTTCCAAATTGATGGTCCGGTTCAATATCCAATGTAATTTTTAAATTGTTAATATCTTTCAATCTATAATGAATTTTACATGCAATATGCATCTTATATGATAGATCTCAATTAGTTCAATTATAAAAAAAAATTTAAAATATTTAAAGACATTATATATGTTGAAAGATATTAATAATTTAAAATTTGCATTGAATACCGAACCGGACCATCAATTTGGAACGGAGAGAGTATAATAATTTGGAGAAAATTAGGCATGTACGTACGTACAAACCAATTACTCCTATATTTGTTCTCTGATCGATTTGACTTGGTCCAGTCTCGAGTTCATAGAATATTTGGTTTGACTGTTGTTTATTCATCTTCGAAATTAATTTTACTATGACCAGAAGAGTCTTCTACTTCTGTCAAAACAATTTCCAGGAAATTATTAAAGTATAACTTCTTGAAAAGATAAAAGTAAAGTAAAGAAAATAAAATATATTCGATTGTTCAATTTCCATGTAAAGACGAAAAATATGACTTAAACTGAAACTATGGATGAAAAGGAAAAAACGAAATAAATTCCAGAATGAAAATAATATTCTACATGGTCTTCCTTTTTCTTTTTCTTTTTCTTTTTTTTCCGTTATCGATCCCAAAACATGCATGAACTGATCAGAGTTGAGTTGAAGGACATCGAATATTTTTATTTTTCGCGCTTTTTCATCTCTCTTTCTTTAATTCATGGAGTGCTTGGATAAATTCATGAAGTCAAGTGAAACGAAAGATTGGTCACCTCCGCATAGGAATCGAAAAGTGCCCACACATAATAGATCTCAGAAGCGACTAGCTGCACGTGACATTATTTGGGAGTGGAATGACTGATCACTCATTTGGGACATCACCACTCATTGCTAATTAGCTTTGGGTTGGATATAAAATTCCTACATGGTATTAAAACGGGACCCATTCCACCCGATATTTAAAAAAAAGTTTCACAATCATCAGAAAAAGGTTGGACGATGATAACAACGGACCTGCTTAATTTGACTCCAACCCAAAGCCATAGGTGAGCTAGCCCATCATTGTTATTAATTAATTAGGATTTAATATATGAAATCGCTATTCTTTAAAAAAAAAAAAAAGTGAAACGAAAGAGAGAACAATAATAAAGAATACGGAAAATTATCTATTTTTCCAGGGGCGTTCCGCTTTTTTTTTTTAAACCTTATTTTTCAAAAGAATGTAATTTCAAATTCAAGTATAATAAAAATAAAAAAATATTTTTTTAATTTTTTTGCACCGTTTAAAAGATCTCAATGAAATCTATCAAACAAAATTCATATTGATAGAAAAATTATTTGCATAAACACATAATTTTTAAGCTTGAAATTACCTTTATTTTCTAAAATTTCCTTTTTTAGGAAACTAGAATGGCACCTCCCATTCTTTACTTTTCACAAATCCACATTTCAAACAAGGTCTTAAGTTGCGTTATTGTAAACTTATATAAGTCTGAAATTTATTTTGTTTTTTTTTTTTTACTTTTCATAACTTTTTATTTAGTTTTTCGTCGTAATTTTCGAGGTTAATCGTTCATCTTGACAAGACGAATCAGAAAAGTATAATACTCCATGGACCGATATTGAAAAAATTCAAATAAAACTGCACTTTAGATAAATAAGACAGTAGTTTGATACTTTTTTCATCTTTAGTGAAATTTTTTTTTTGTTTTTGTTATAATTTTGTATTTTTTAGACGACTCTCGTCGAGACGGATGAGTAATCCGAAAAATATTACAGGAATCTAACAAAAATTCCAAGAAAACATACCAAACGAAAAAAAAAGATATAAGTTTACAAGAATGGAGCCTTTTAATCACATTACCAAATAGTACAGAGTTGCAAGTCATGTCTGACATGTGAAACTTGCTCAAAGTACAGCGGTGCTATGTTCACCGCTCAATATCTCACCGTCTGTCTCGACAATTAAAAGTTTGAATTTTTGAAAAACTTTTCCAGGTCCCTAATTCTTCCGTGGAAGAGTCTTTTAAAATTTGGACCTCCAAACTTTTGGACGGTGAGGGGAGAATGTTGAGCGGTGGATATAGACTTTTGGCTCAAAGTACTCGCAGTGTGAAAGCAAATTTTGCCCTTACTTTAAATCCGCATAGAACACGGACAATCATCAATTGACAAAGAGTCTAAATTCGTACTTTATGAATAATTGCTTACATTAAGAGTGGACGAAACGCTGATATTTCAAAATTAAGATGTGTCTTCTGGTCTAGTATTTGGTTGTAATCTTTAGACTTTCAAGAGGGAGTTTGGGATTTGATCGAGTCTCTGGAGAGATTAACATCGAACCCATTTTAATTATTAACTCATTAATTTTCAGCTAATCGGCCACCAATGTATACAATGAGCCATTGATGGCAAGTTCGTCACATTTGAATCAGGAAGCCATTGTTCCAAGAGAAGTGCTCAACTCTTTGAGTAATTAACTGTACGTCTAAGTACTGATGCCTTGTTTGTTGGCAAGAAATATACTACTCCCTCCGTCTCCTTTTTTGAAATTCAGTATTTCATTTTGGGTTGACCCTTAATAAGTGTCTATTTTGTAAAGTTAGTGGGTAAAAGTTAATAATACATTTTTCATTTTGCCCATAAAAGTAGATTACATTTTAAAAAGTTAGTGAGTAAAAGTGTAATGATGATATCTTTATAGAGGGTAAGTCGGGAAAGTGGAGGTAAAAGTTAATATGAAATGTGTAATTATAATATTTTCTTAATAAGTTGGAGTAACGAAGTGGGACACTTAGGGCTTGTTTGATAACCTAAATTCAGCACTGAATCAATTAAGTAATAAGTGATTCAGTAGGTTTGATAACGACATTTTATATTGCTTAACAAATTAAGTGATGCCTAAAATGTAGGTTAAAAAGTTGAAAAAAATTAAGTAGCTTTGAGAGCTACTTAATTTTGGCTGAATTCTTGCGTACTTGCATTTAATCACCATACCACCACCACTACCACTTCGCCACCACTACCACTACCACCACCGCCACCACTTCGCCACCATCACCACCACCACCACCACCACCACTTCACCACCACTCCTCCACCACCACCACCACCACCACCATCACTCACCTATCACTCCATCACCACCACTACCACACCGTCACCGTCGCCACCACCACAATGCCACCGTTGCAATTGGAAAAATGAAATTTTAACCAAAGAGAATTTGGTGGGATCCACACCGCATGAGGTGAGCCCAAGTGGGTTTTAGATACTCCTTGCTAAAGAGTTTAAAGCAGTGATAGAATGAACAAATTCCATTGAGAGATGAATGAGAAATTGTCTCTCAAAGTGGGTTTTGGACCAACAAAAGTGCACAGTTGGATGGTTAAAGCTGGGTTGATTACCCAGAATTATTACTCACGATTGTGTATTCAATTTCGAAAATAATAACTATTTCAATTTTATTCCAAGATTAAATTGCGGAATCATCAATTCCCCTATTGATGATTGGCTCCTCCATGAATATTTGTATTCATTGTCATATTGATGGCAGAGGCTACTCCTTCAACTATAAAAAGGAACCTCTACCTTTGGTTTCAACACACCGACAATCCAAAGCATCTCTACATTGTTGCATTTGCAAAAAATAGCATAATCTTACATTGTTGCATAAAAGATGCTGAAGGGTAAAAAAATACTATCGATTACATTGTTACATCGAATTATGTTGTTATCATTGTTTAATTTTGTTATATCAATTTGTTGGTAAAGATTGTGAACATCAGTTTGAATACCAAGTGCAGGTTGCTAGATTGGATGGGGACGGGAGACGTAGTTGCTGAAGGGCGTTGGTCCGAGTGATCCAAATGAAACATGTCATTGTGTTCCGATCGGACCTAACGCAATGAAAGTTTGGGTGGATGTAGCAAAGAAACCTGAAGTGTTTCTTTGGAGGCCTACAAGTGATCTGGCCTATGTCGTCGATGCAGTGGGAACTACCATCGTGTGGCCTGCTAGTCAAGTTATTATGGACTCTTCGCCGGGGTAATGTACATTCCCTCCTTCATATTGAGTTAATTCTCTTAGATGATAAATGTATGCCTGATTGCTACTGGATGGAGGAATATAACCATTTGGTTCTCTCATGAACTAACATTCTACATTCACGAATAAATAGTAGATTTTCAACATGGCTTGATACATACAATGGGCGTACAATCTGGTGGTTGAGCAAATAACCCATAAGAGATGACTAATGCAGTTCATACCTAGCTAGGCTATGTGTAAATAGCGGATTGTTACAAACACATCTCAAGGCCTATGAGGTTTGATTAATATTGGTTCTTGGTTATTCACTAAACTTTAGTGATAGATCCTTGGCTTTCATCTGATATGCGCATTTTACTAGTAAGTGAATGTACCTGCTTTCTGTACCAACGACGAGGACATGATTTGTCAGTTGAACTTTTTGTATTGAAGCTTATTAAAGGAGTTTTTGGTCTTCCATGTATTCAACAGCCATGTATTGGTCACCATGTGCACCTAGGGAAATTTTCACCAAGGAGGGAAAATGCAAGAAGTATTAATTATGCAGTATTAAGTTTATTTGTTAGTCATATATTAAACTTGGGTCTTAATTGGGACTACACTGGTATGGCGAGCGGGTTTCAGATTTAAGCAATAGCACCCTAGCAATTGAATGCATTGTTGTTTTAGTGTCAAATTGTACTATACCTATTGGGCATCTTTTCTTAAGCTTTAGAGCTTTCTAGAAGTGTTTTTGGGATATAAAAGGATGTCAGACAAACTCCGAGTCATTCACATAGTATGAGATTCTTATGGTTCTATTCATTACTCAGTTCAATTCACGGTTCGTGTATCGATAAAATTTTTATAAGTGACCTGTGAAACTTCCGATTCACGATTTGATTTGCAACTTGGGATTGCATTGTCTTTGTACAGTTGTGTGTAGAATAGTCAATATATAGGATGATGACTTTGGCAAAAGATGTGGTAGCACTGTAGTAGCAGTATGGTGGCAAGTTAATAAACAAAGCTCGATGCTTTTGAAGCTCCTTACTTGGACAAGTTTGGGCTCGTGTTCGGCTTAGTTAATAGTTTGCTTGAGATCTGTTGAAAAATAAACAAGTGAGATATCTTCAATCCATTTTAAAGCTTGCTAAGATTGAACAACTTGCAATTCATATATGCTCATTAGCTCGTTTAGTGTTGTTAGGGTTGTGAAGTTATTTGTTTTACTCAGAGTTCGTTTGTTGTAATATAGCATAGATTTTGCTCTTGTGGCCATGAGACTCACAGATTTTGGACACAAAATATATATTTGTATACGACTCTTCAACAAGTAACATTCTTGCAATCTTCTAAGTCTCTTTCTTGTATTGTATGTAGGTCGATTGGTTGAAAGAGAATATCGATATTTCATCACTTTTTGCTAGAGATGGAGATTATGATCTTGCTAGTGTTGCACATTGAAGTTTTTGCATTGATGTCTCCTCTTTTTTTTTTTTTTTTTGTAGAGCCTCAATGCTCCTTTTTTGTATGAAGACATAGCTAGGATGCTCCTCTTTTGTATAGCTGGGATGCTCCTTTTTTATATAGCTGGGCAACTTTCCTCCTTGCAAATATTAGCAAGATGAAGGCTATAGCTAGCTAGGTACTTATATTTAGACTTAAGTGATGTTAGATGAAGTCTCCTATTGCATGATTTTGTATGGAACAATTAATGTATGAATATATGGGAGCTTCTTTATGGCAATTATTAAACTCGACGATTGGTTTTAATTGGTTCTTTTCAAAGCTTTGTATATAGGATGCGATGAATGCTTACAATTGTATATATGAAGTTGACAAGTTATAGCGGGCTTAAATGCTATTGAATGTACCATTTTACATTACTGTAGTTGCTTACTCATAACAATTTTTGAATGCTAGGGAAGGTCTCCAATTTATAGCAGGCTTTGAATGCTATGGAAGATCTCTTATTTATAGCAAGCATTGGATGCTATGGAAGGTCTCTTATTTATAGCAGACCTTGAACGCTATAGAAGGTCGTGTATCTATAACAACACAGGCTCCAGCTCACTTGAACGCTATGTTTAACATTTTATAGCATTCTTTGTTTGCTGTGGATTATTTTAACAATAGCGGACAATGAACGCTATTGAAAGGACTTTTAATTGCATCGCCTAATAAGGCGTTCTTCAGAACGCTATGTATATAATTTTATAGCGTTTTTGGCACGCTATAAAAGGACTTATTTGTTGTAGTGCGTGGACTAATATCTTGGCTACTGGGTTTGTGATCAGCGGATAAGTGGATGAGTTACGTGTTAATTGCTTACTTGGTTATACATTTTTAAAACCACTCTACTGACTTATCACGTTATTTGGCAAATATGTTAACGTGTTCATCTGTTTTTGAAATTTTATGACGTGATCAGTTTCAGATTTTGTAGGTAAACGAACAGGTTTATAGGCTGTGGTTATCAAGAGTTGTTTTGTATTTGTTCTTGTTCTAAGTTTTGGATATCTAGGCAGAGGATGCTTAGAATATTGATTGGTATTTGGTCACTACTTGTTGGTATAGAGCACTACTCACTTGATCAGCTTAGTGTTTTGATTACAAGGAAAAAAAAAACCGATACGTATTATTTTTCCCATAACTGAAAGCAGCCTGTGATGGTTTGGGATTATAACATCTTTGAATAGTTAGAGCTACTGTTATAATTCTTGAATCAGTGATTGGTTTTGTCCATTTATTAGTGTTTTATTGTGGCATATTAGTACATGCATGTGTTGATCCTTACTGGATATTGATTTGGCACTAAAGAGCATTAGAGAGTCTTGGGCTACTACCTTGAGAGATGAATACTCCAGTAACAGTGTTAGCATTTTAAAGGCATTCATTTAATTTGGTGTTTTGAATGCATGGATATAAAACTTTGGACTTTTCAAAGTTATTGTTTATAACTCTTGAAATGAGAGGAAAAGTTTTGTCCACTACTGTGATTCTTGGATCAATAAAGTTTCAACAGTTTGTACTTGAATAATTGTGGGTCATAATTTTGTCATTTACTGTGTTGATTCAAATACCCATTATTTGCTCTTACAATTTGTTTGCATAATAGCTTGTGGTTTAATTGTGAAATTATTGCAAATCCCACTGGAGGTTTTCATATCCTAAGCTACGGTTTTGAAATCATATTCATTGCGTTGTTTGGTGATTAATTTGGAATTGAAAGGGAATCCGATTTTTTCTCCTTTAAAATTTTATCTACTAGCCGAGTTTACGTGGATTTTCTCGTGTTCCAATTATGTCAATTGAATTATGGAAAACAACAGGTTCTATTTTCTGGGAGAGCAGTCTAGATATTTGTTGTTTAATAATTTATTTTAAGCCATATGTGACTTAACTTTGTGTGTGGAAGTTTTTGGTAATTATTTCCACAAGATGCTATCATGAGATTATGGATGTGGTGTTACTTTGTTGTGGCATGGATTAGCATAGCTTATTTCAGAGTGAGATAGAACTATTGGAGGTAACCTTCGCAACTGCGCGACTTTTGTGATAAGTTGTTGGGCTATGGCCTCGGTCAGTCATGCGTGACTTGACCTCGAATGGTTAAACTGTTTGGCTTTGGCTTTGGTCAGTCATGCCCGACTTGCCCTTGGATCAATGGATCGTTCGGCTTCTGGAGAAGTATACTTGGCTTTGGCCTTGATACTGCTTGGCCTCAATCCTGTGTTTGATCTACTCGGTGTAGACAATTTATGTACTCGGCTCTGTTGGGCCAAGTGTTTTTGGAAATATGTCTAAACAAGGGAATACTTGTCTTGGTATTTTCCTAAGTAGTTTGAGCATAACTGTTTGGTGCGCCAACAGTGATTCCCACGGGAACAAGTTCCTCTCATTTAGGAAATGAGCAGAATAGGCAAGTGATTGTTTTGCGAGGGTCCAAGTGATATAGACTTCTTATCAATGAGTTGAAAGAAGTACTAAGCCATTTACGTTCAAATGTGGGGGTATCTTGCAACGGTAGTTATACTTCCACCTAACAATGAAAGATATAGGTCTTGCAGATGTGATATTGGGTGTTAAAATCATCAGAACATCTGACAGATTTGCACTATCTCAGTTTCATTATGTTGATAAGATTCTCGAAAAGTTTAGCAAGTCTAATATGAATATAGCAAGGACACTTGTGGATGTGAATCTCCACTTATCCAAGAATGTGAGGGAAGAGGTATCCTAATTGGAGTGTTCTCGGATAATTGAGAGTCTAATGTACTTGATGAGTTGTACAAGGCCCGACATAGCCTATTCAGTTAGCAGACTGAGTAGATACACGAGTAATCTAGGGGATGACCACCAGAAGGCGAGAGTGAGAGTACTACGCTACTTGAAATATACTCGTGATTTGGGACTGCACTATGCAAACTGGATATCTGATATGAAAGACTTTAAATCCACGGGTGGATATGTCTTTACATTTGGTGGTATAGCTGTCTTTTGTTAATCTTCAAAATAGACGTGTATAGCACGGTCTACGATGGAATCTGAATTCATTACTTTAGATAAGGCAACTAAAGAGACAGAATGGCTACGCCAGTTTTTAGAAGATATTCCAAGATGATCGAAACCTGTGCCAGCAATTTGCATCCATTGCGATAGTCAATCAACAATAGGAAGAGCACAAAGTAATATGTATAATGGTAAGTCTATGCATATCTGTTATAGACACAATACCATTAGACAATTACTCTCAATTGGGTTGTTACTATTGACTATGTGAAGTTAAATGACAACATTGCGGATCCGCTAACCAAAGGGTTAAACAAAGAGCTAGTTGAGAAAGCATCAAAGGGAATGGGGCTAAAGCCTACTACGCTCGTGTTACCATGAAGGAAACCCAACCTAGCTGACTGGAGATCCAAAGATCTAGGTTCAATGGGACAACCTACTTGCGAGTAACGGAGAACGATGGAGACATGATCTCTTGCTCATTCCTATGGTGCGAAACAGTGATACCTGCAAATGGAAACAGGTTAAGCGTTGGCTTTTAATGACTCTTATGCACTGGAATGTCAGGCGGGGTATAGCAGGATACCTTTTATAAGAAGGTCACCTATGTGAGTATGAAGTGGGGCCGTTTTTTTGAGAATTGGCGAAATTCTCAAGAAAATACTTGCAAAACCAGGAAGGGGTGTCATGGCCAAAATGAACCCAACAGTGAGAACTGAATTGTGTTGGGAGGAGTTCTGTGTGATGCCTGTTGTCTCGGTTTACACAAACGGCAAAACAGTTCCAGACAACATGTTCACTAGTCAGCCAGTAAATCCAATAGATATTCACAAGGAAAGGTTCAAGGCCAAAAACTACCTATCCTATGCGGAATTTTTCCATTGTACTCTCTCTCGTGTCAACTTTGTCTCCCGAGTCGGATTTAGCCAATTTCATTCATATGGGGGATTGTTGGAAAAATGAAATTTTAACCAAAGAAAATTTGGTGGGATCCACACCGCGTGAGGTGGGCCCAAGTGGGTTTTAGATATTCGTTGCTAAGGAATTTAAACCAGTGAAAGAATGAACAAATTCCATTGAGAGATAAATGAGAAATTGTCTCTCAAAGTGGATTTTGGACCAACAGTGCACGATTGGATGGTCAAAGCTGGGTTGATTACCCAGAATTATTACCCACGATTGTGTATTCAATTTCGGAAATAATAACAGTATTAGTTTTATTCTAGAATTGACGTGCGAAATCAATTCCCCTATTGATTATTGGCTCCTCCATGAATATTTGTATTCATTGCTGTATTGATGGCAGAGGCTACTCCTTCAGCTATAAAAGGGGATCTCTACCTTTGGTTTCAACACACCGACAATCCAAAGCATCTCTACTACTTCTTCTGCAATACAATTATCCTTTCCGAGAGAGAGAGAGAGAGTACAAACACAAGTTGGTTCGACAACAGTCTACGGCGATGCTCCGGCAGCTGAGTAGTAATTTTAGGGGGATAAAAATAGCTGATACTTTGGATCACTCTGGATTGCAACGGCTTACTCGTGCCTCTTCACCGAAACCCTAGTTCGTCGTCGGAACCCTAATCTGCAAAACAGAAAAGGGGTGAGCGCACCTTTGCTCCTTGTAGCAAAGGCCCTCCGATGCTTAAGTTAGTATCACGTACTAGCAATAAATCCTAATTATCAGTAGGAAAACAATGTAAGTGCAATCTCTTGCGTACCTTTTACCTCCAGGTTTGCTTCGTATTTATAGACATACGTATGCTTGCTGCCCAAGCATCCCTCTCGTTCTAGGATTCCCATTTCGTACAGGAATCCAGGATATCTTGGCTCTCATTTCCTTATCAGTTTATTACCTCAGTCCTTTTAGGACTCTTTCTGATAACTAGCCGAACATCCCATTCACATTGGGTCTCTTTTCTAGATCCTATATACTCGGGATATTATCCTCTAGTGGGTAGCACCATTCTGGAACTTTCTAGAGCGTTTCTGGCTTCTTATCATTTAAAGCTGCCTCCTTAATGATTCCATTCTCTGTTCAACCTTATCATTGCCGAACAGTCCATCCGGACCTGCGACTTCACATGTCACTGGTCTTAATCATGCATCTAGATCAATGACATCTAATGTCTTTTGTCTTTTCATGCCGAGCAGATTGTCTGGACCAGTGACTTCACATGTCACTGGTCCATATTGCCATTCACCGCCCTACCCGGCGATATGACCTGTCGCATTTACAATGCACTCCTTTATATCACTTGTCCGGCTACTAATTGTACCTATTCGGGGATACCTCCTTACAATCGCTCCCTAGCTTTGCCCGTTTATAATGTCCGAGATTAACTGATAAAGCTATTTAAACATTGAGCCGATCTTCCTGTGATCTAATACAGACATGACGTTTATAACCATTAATGGTTTTTGGCGCTTTAACCTTTATGCCTTTTCGAGAAAAAGTCTCCACGTGGCGTATTTCGTACGTCTTGCATTTAATTCTAACGTTTCAACCAAAACGGCGTCAGAACGGCATCCTTCGAAGCCCTCTTTCCGTTTACTTTTCTTGTAACAGTGTAGATGGTGACGTTTCACTTCCGTCTCTCCTTTATACCCATTCTAGGGTCTTTTGGAGTTTTCCACCAAAAAATCCAATTCCATCGTCTTTCTTTCTCAAACCAGACAAAAGTTTTCTCCTTTTCTGCCATCGCCGCCTTCTGCAACACAATCTCGCGCCTAGAAACCGTTGCCATACTCTCGTAAGATTCTCATTCCTTTCTCTTTGTTTCGTTCTGAGATTTTCGTCCTTAGACCAATCTGCCATTAGGGTTTCGCACGTATTTTTAGATTCATAGAACTTCCTGAGTGTTCATAGCTGATGAAAATGAGAATCCCCCAAAACCCAGTAAGTTCAAGAAGCTTTGTGAAACACCCGCAGCCATGCTGGCTTTTAGGAAAGAATATAGTGTTCCTGAGAATGTAGGGCTAGAGCTTGCCCCATTAGGAGCAGATAGGGACGCTGGATCATGGGATAGAATGTGCATCCCTATTGTGGCCATTGTTGAAGGTGGGGTTCATTTCCCTCTCAACCCATTGCTTCGTCGCATGTTAAATTGGTATCGGCTGACACCAATGCAGGTTTCTACCAACGTTTTTAGGTTAATAATGGGAGTTGTAGCCCTAAATAGGATCCTGGGCACCGAACTAGGAATATGGGATATCCAATGGTGGTATAGCATCGTGTTAAATCCCGAATACAACACGTTTTATTTCAAGTGTAGAAAAGCAGAGAAGCGTCTCGTGCTAAATCTGCCAGATTCTACTCGTGATCACGAAATCGACTTCCTCTATGTCACTGGACGTTTTGAGCCACAGGGGGAAGATGGTCAAGTGGTGGGCTTTCATTGCCCCACATATGGGGCTATCCACGTAGGCTCTTAATTTGCTGCACAATCTTTGTGAATTTCTTACTATCCAGTTTTTATTTTGTATTCTCTAACTCCTGTCTGCGTTCTAATTTTCAACAGAAAATGCGAACAAACGTCCCAGATGAGAGCCCGATTACATCCGAACAGCAGAAATTAATAGGATCCTAAAATACACAGGTGAGCCGGGCACTCCATCAGCTGGTAGGGGTCGTGACGCTAACGTCCTACTAGGCTACGATCCTGCCTACAGGGGGTTCATAGACAGAAGACTTGCCAACCCAAGCACTAGTGCCGCCTCAACCTCGACTGCTCCCTAGCCACGGAGTTTGAGATCCCGTGCCGGAGTTATTGTTGCCGAGTAGTCAGGTGAAGTACCCATTTCTGAGGGCATTCCACTGCCTCGTTTTAATTCTTAAAAGGATGATCCAAAGACAAACCGAACAGCCAGCCTCTCAGCGTGATACTAGCCAATCCTCCTCTTCGGGATATTCAGCATCTCCTCCTTCATTAGGTACGATGACTCGTCAACCAATGAACTTGAGTTCTCTGTTTACAGTCTCTGCCCGTAGTCATGGTGCTCGGCGGGCAGCATCAATTGGGCATGTCCCGCCACCGCCACCACCCCACAGTAACAGGGGTGGTTCTAACCGATCCTCCTCATCTCCTCGAGGGTCCGACATACTTCATGAAGCCAGTGATGCTCATCGGGACAAACGCCCTAGACCCAAAGACTCTGGGGATGCCATAGCACAAGCCGCAGCTTCAGTTCAACAACCTTCTTTGCCGAATACTCAAGTGCTACCTCAAAGCTGGGCCTCTCAACTAATAAGGGGTGATCGGCCTGTGAACGTTGGGGACAGTGCCAGTTCTTCGGAGACTGCACTGGCCCTTACTCAAGGCCTACTACTGCCTGTTGATATGCAAAAAAAGGCCGCATCCTCACCTGATCAGCAGATATCGACTGGCGTTGTAAGTGGGATCAAGGTAACTAAAATTCTTTCATAACTTTAGTCTTACCTTTCTCGTTATGGTTAATGTTCTCAATTTGAAATTACATTTGGTATCTCATAGTTCATCCAAAAGATGGTCACGCTGGGACAGAAGTTTCAAGATGCAAAGACGGAGAGAGTCAAATTGTTGGGCGACAACACCAGGTTGCTCCGAATAGTCTCAAAGTTGGAGAGAGAGAGAGAGAGAGAGAGAAAAAGAAATAAGGCCAAGGCAGATTACACTGAAGCAAAGGGCAAGCTTGAAACTGCTGAGGATAGCCTTAATTAGGCTTTGGTTAAGATTGATAATGCGAAGAAAACCGCCCATGAAGAAGGATATCAAAAGGGTTTCAACGCTGCCACGGCCAGCTATGTGGAGTAGATGCCAGCTATTCAGGTTCAAATCTGGACTGCATGCTGGGAAGCGTGCCTTCCGAAAGTTTGGGTTGCTGAGGATTCTCACTTGTGGATAGAGAATGACCTACCGAGTAGTCATCATCAGTCGTCTCATGATCCTGATGAACATTCAGAGGGCAATGTCGAGCAGCAAATTGATGAATTTGCTGACGCAAATGAGAGCATACGAACTGAGTCTGATGTTGCTAATGCTAGTACGTCCCTTGCTCAGGAGGAGACCAATTTACTCAGCAACCCTAAGGAGAACACTACTGGTGGTGGTTCAAGCGTGGAAGCGAATGCAGAGGCTACAAATGTCACTCTACTGGAGATCCAAAACCTGGATTGATTGGGTAAGTGTGGATTTATACTTTTGAGTATTTGGCTGGTCCTGCGTGACCATAGTTTTAAGCCCTACGAGGCACCAGAACATTCCATACTTTTGCTAACTCAAGTATTTGGCCCCTCGTGGCATAACTTTTGGTTCATTAGGTCATGGACGTTTTCGTGGTTGCTTTTAGTGTTCACTGGTCTTTCGTATCATTTATATGAATCTTATATGCTTCGTTTAGCATAGGTATTTTTCTGCTTTAAGTCTTTCATACTTTAGGCATACTCGCCATGTGTACACCCAAGTGTTTCATACTTAGTATTCCCCAAGTATCTTCATACTTGTTTTAAGCTTCTCATGCTTAACAACTACTAAGTTTTCACGTACTTAAGTATCTCATATTTGTTTAAGTTTCTCATACTTAAAAGCTAAGTATTCTCGTACTTAGCAAATTTTAAGTTACTCATACTTAAGAGAGAATCATAAGCGTACAACCCAAGTATTTCGTACTTGATGCTTATTGTATTTATTCTAGCGGTTATTCGTAGGCTGTTGTCAAGCTATTTGCTTTGTATTTCCATTTACCAGTAACAGGGTTTTCAAACATGCATGTTTAAGTGTTCGGTAGTGGATACGTGTATTCGTACGTGGCATTTATGCCTATCCCTTGCTCCCCAATACAAATAGAGAAAACCAAGTCTGTAATTCGTATTTGGAGAAAACAAAAATTGCAAAATTTTGATATAGAAGGAAAGATGATTTTATTCATAATCTTTGAAACTCAAAGGGGTGTTAATTGTACCCTTTGCAACTAATAAATAACAGAAAAACGAAAGAGCTTTATTCGTAGCTTCCACACAATCACGTAGTGTACCCTACAACAAAAACTCTTTTAAACAAAGAATTTTCTCAGATTATGAACGTTCCAAGGCCTTGGCATTGGATTTCCGTCCAGATCGGCCAATCTGTAGGCCCCTCTACCCACGATTTCAGTTACACAATACGGGCCTTGCCAATCAGCCCCCAATTTGCCCTCGTTGGCCACCAAGGTATTGCCGAGCACCTTTCGTAATACAAGATCCCCAACACCAAACTCTCGAGGGTGAACGTGTTTGTTGTAGCTCTTCATCAGCTGTTCCTGGTAAGAAGTCAAATGCACCAGGGCCCTTTCCCTCCTTTCCTTGGCGAGATCAAGCTCAATCTCGAGGGCCCTGTCATTGCCCCCACTTTCAACTAATGCAGTCCTATTGGTTGGCAGACCAACCTCCAAAGGTATTACTGCCTCTGTTCCATATGCCAAAGAATAGGGGGTCTCTCTCGTAGACCTCCTAGGAGTTGTTCGGTAGGCCCACAAGACAAGCGGTAACTCGTCAGGCCACTTCCCTTTAGCTTTGTCCAGCCTTTTCTTGATCCCGTCAAGGATAGTCTTATTGGACGCATCTGCCTGCCCATTACTCTGAGGGTAGGCTGGAGTTGAGTAATAATTTCGTATCCCATATTTGGCACAAAAAGCGTTGAATTTCTTCTGGAACTGGGACACGTTGTCAGTAATCAATGAATAACGGACCCCAAAGTGAGTAATAATACTCTTCCACACGAACCTTTCTATCATAGGTTCAGTGACTTTGGCCAATGGTTCTGCCTCAATCCATTCGGTGAAATAATCCGTTGCTACCAACAGAAATTTCCTGTTGTCAATTGCTTTGTGGAGCGGACCCACGATGTCCATTCCCCATTGAGCAAAAGGCCAAGGACTCGTCAATGGCACCAAATCTTCTGCTGGTGTCCGAATCATTGGTGAGAATTTCTGACACTTCTCACAAATTTTTACATATGCCTTGGCATTTTCCTGCATATGTGGCCACCAATAGCCTTGGGTAATTGCTCGGTGGGCAATGGATCTGCCTCCAGCATGACTCCCACATGTCCCCTCGTGAATTTCGTGGAGAAATTTTTGCACCATTTCGGGGTGCACAAAGTAAGTATGGGCCTGTAAAGGACTTTCTGTATAACTTTCCCTCTGGTGATAGCCAAAACCTAGCAGATTTGGTCTTGATTTTGTGAGCCTCCTTCTTATCAAAAGGGAGTATTTCATATCGTAAAAACTTCATAATCGGGTCTATCCAACTTAGTCCTTGGTTCACGTCCAAGACCAACTCCACACTTCTCCCAATGCTCGGCTCAGTCAAATACTCCACTGCTACTTTCCTTTTAAATTCAGTTGGCACGGCTGCTGCCAACTAGGCCAGCGAATCTGCATGAGCATTCTGTCCAGAACTTATTTGCTCAATGTATACCCTTTCGAAGGTTTCGAGCAGATCCTTTGCTGCCTGTACATATGCCGCCATCTTCTCATTCCGAGCTTCATACTCCCCGGACAGCTGATTAACCACAAGCTGTGAGTCACAATACATCCTGACTCGTTTTACTTTCAATGTTCTTGCACTCCTCAATCCAGCTAAAAGTGCCTTGTATTCCGCGACGTTATTCGATGCACTGAAACCAAGTCGAACAGACAGTTCAATCATCACTCCTTCAGGAGGAAAAAGGACAACCATAATTCCTGATCCAGTATTACATGCTAATCCATCGACAAACAACTTTCACTCAAGGGGATCCTGTTCGGCTGATACTCTGTTCTCCCTACCCGGTGTCCCAGCCACCTGCTCTTTTCTCATAGGAGGCAGGGGTGCTATTGCAGGTGAAAACTCCGCCACAAAATCTTCCAACACTTAGCCTTTGATTGCTGTGCACGACTGATAATCAATGTCGTATTGGCTTAATTCGACGGACCATGTTGAGATTCTTCTCGAGAAGTCTACTTTTCGTAGCAGTGATCTCAACGGGAATTCATTATAAACCACAACCTTGTGGCTTTGGAAATAATGTGGCAACTTCCTTGTAGTTGTCCTTAATGCTAGGACAAGCTTCTCAGGGCAGATATCTCGTTTCTGCATACAATAATGTCTTGCTGACATAGTAAACAGGGATTTGCTCGCATCCCATATCCCTTAACAGGACTGCACTTACAGCATGTTCAAAAAAACGGCCAAATACAAAACTAAAGACTCACCTGGCTGTGGAGTTGACAAGAGTGGGGCCTCAGCCAAATACTTCGTCATATCCTGGAAGGCTTGCTCGCACTCTGCTCCATATTCAAACCCTTCCCTCTTCTTTAATAACTGGAAAAAGGGTCTGCACTTATCACTTGACTTGCTGATAAATCTGTTGAGTGCTGCGGCCATTCCAGTCAACCTCTGAACCTCCTTCGTGGTTTTGGGACTCTGAAGCCTTTGTAAGGCCGTTATTTGATCAGGGTTAGCTTCAATTCCTCTCACGGTTACCAGATGGCCCAAGAACTTCCCAGAACCTACTCCAACCGCACAGTTCAAGGCGTTGAGCTTTAGTTTGTATCTCCTCAAGATTCCAAAAGCTTCTTCCATATCTATTATATGCCCCTGTTTGGTTTTACTTTTCACCACCACATCATCTATGTATACTTCCATGGTCTTGCCGAGCAATTTTCTGAACATGCTGGTTGCTAGTCTTTGATATGTTGCCCCTGCATTCCTTAGTCTAAAAGGCATGACACCATAACAGTACAACCCTCATGGTGTAATGAAAGAAGTCTTCTCCTGATCAGGCCCGAACATAGCAATCTGATGGTATCCTCGGTATGCGTCGAGGAAACTCATTCGTTCGTATCCTGCAGTTGCATCAACCAACTGGTTGATCCTTGGGAGAGGAAAACTGTCTTTTGGGCAAGCTTTGTTTAAGTCTGTGAAATCAACACAGACATGCCATTTTCCATTCTTTTTCTTCGCTACCACAGTGTTGGACAGCCACTCTGGGTAATAAACTTCTTGTATTGCTTTGGCTTCCAACAAACGATGTACCTCTTCAATTACAACATCTACAGGCTATATGGCTGCCCTTCTTTTCTTTTGAATAACTGGCTTATGTTGTGGATCAACGTTCAAGTGGTGACAGATCACATCTGCATCTACGCCGGGCAGTTCTTCTGGTACCCATGCAAACACGTAGACATGTTCTTTCAAGAAGCTTACCAATTCGGCCTCTTCGTCTGCTGGTAATGTTTCCTCAATTAAAAAATACCTCTCTGGATCAATCTCGTTGATCTGTATTTTCTTTAGGCCTTCAACCACTTTCTCTGTTGGGCTTCTTCCGACATCCTCAATAGTCGGTTGATCCGGTACTTCTATAGTGTGTACGTGGTGGGCCTTTTGGATTTTCTTGACAATGGAGATCAAGCACTATTGGGCTACCTTCTGATTGCCCCTGATTTCTTCAATCCCATTGGATCCAGAAAATTTCACCATTTGGTGATAGGTTGAGGAAACTGCCCTCATTTTATGCAGCCAGGTTCTCCCTATAATCGCGTTATAGGAAGAAGGAACATCTACAACCAGAAAGTCTGTCCTCAAGACCACTGATCCAGCCCGAACAGGCAACGTTAATTTCCCGAGAGGCCAGACGGCACCTGCACCAAACCCAATCAAGGGTGTTGTAGACTGCTCCAAGTCCGTTTGGGCCAGCCCCAATTTTTTGAACGCATCGTAGTACAACACCTCTGTACAACTCCCTGAGTCCACCAGAATTCTCTCGATGTCATATTCCCCGATTCGTAGGGTTATGACCAAAGTATCGTTGTGGGGTATTTGGACTTCTCCTAGATCCTCATCTGTGAATGCTATGCTTTCATTGCATACATCGTTTCCTCGCCTCTCTTGTTTCCCAATCGCATAACGATCTGGTCGTGCTTGACTTGCCTTTGGAGTAGCCTAACCTCATTTCTCGTATAAGGTGCGGCCAACCCATGTATCATATGGATTACCCCTTTAGGATTCTGCTCGTCATCCATTTCCAGGGCCTTTCTTTTGTCCTTGGGGTCTTCCTGGATAAATTCCTTGAGATAGCCCCGAGAGACTAAATCATCAAGGTGTCTCTTATACATTTCACAATCTTCAATCATATGGCCCCAATCTTTGTGGTAGCTACAGTGCTGATTCGTAGCACGTTTTGGGTCTTTATCTCCGCCTAGACTTGGGGGCCACTTAAAGTAGAGCTGATTCTTTATTCGATAAAGAATCCAATAAATCGGTTCCTTCCAAACCGTAGTGATAGAAAAGAAAGACTTGGGATCAGGAGCTTGTTTATCCTTGTACAGCTCTTTCTTCGTCTGCACGTACTCCTTCCTCTCCCTATAAGTCTTAGGCTCTGGTTTATCCACCTTCTTAAGAGGTGTCTTTGGCTGTTCGGCTACAATTTTGCCATCTTCCCGGAGTATGTCATCCTCCATCCTGGCATGTTGCTCTATCCTTTCCATTAGTTTGGCCAACGTCGCCACTGGATGCTTATTCAGTGAACGGCGTAACTCTCCCGAACGGGCAAGCCAGTCTTGAAGGTGGCTATAGCATACTCTTCACTACAACTTTCAATCTCGTTGAAAGTCTCCTAGTACTTCTTAGCATAGTTCCTAATCGGTTCACTTTCTGCCTACTTCATGGCTGAAAGGCTCTCAAACGTTTTTGGGGCTTTCCTGCTTGTGAAGAACCGAGCAGTAAATTCTTCGGCCAACTGCCTCCATCCTCGTATGGAACGTGGGGCTAGTTTATGAAACCACGACAAGGCCACCTTCCCGAGACTTGAAGAGAACATCTTGCACAGGATGGCATCATCCCCATTGTGCATGAACATAGCCTGCTGATAGTGCTGTATATGGGCTACGGGGCCCGCATTTGTCTCGTAAAGTATGAACGTACCGTGCTTCACTCTGCTCGGCAACCTGGCCTCTTGTAGCTTTCTCGAAAATGGGGAGGCTGCTATATTACTTAGGGCTTTTCGTGCTGCTTCTCGTGCAGTCATCGTACCGTCTTCAAATTCCTTGGTTTTGTGAGTCGTAGCTTTGGCCCAATCAGCATTAGGTCTCTCGTACCTATCCCGGTGATGCTTCCTTGTTCCCTCCTCCTCGGGGGTGAAACTTTGGTCTCTGCTCCTCCTTTTCGTAAAGAAGCCCTTTGCCTCTCTAGTGTTTGGCTTTTACTTCTGCTCCTCCTTTTTCGTGGAGAAGCTTCATATCGCCTCATGGTAGGACTCCTGCTCCTGCTCCTTCTTCCTCGTGAACGAGTCCATTTATTGATTATCAGAGCCTGTCTGTCTCCCTGGGAATTCCATCGTGAAAGTCCGGAATCTTTTGGGTGCTCTCGTACCCGCTGTAATTCCCATATCTCATATTCTCATTTTGATTAGAAGAGCGTACTCCTCGATTTCCTTCCTCTTTTTATCGAGGATATCTTCACTATTATGTATACTTCTTGAATGCGTGACTGACTCCTCTCTTAGGTGGGACTTGCTCCTTCTTGTGGAGCCTGTGGCCGTCCTGCCCCCTTTGTCTTTGGAATTGTCTGGGAACATCAGAGGGTCATCTCTGCTTGTCGTTTTCTTGCCATGTCTAATAGTGGGCTTTTTCGGAGTGCCTGGTGGGGACTTGTCTCCTCCCCCACCTAACTGGTCCTTCGGACTAAATGGTGTGATTGGATCTTTTTCCATCGTGGTAGTTTTCAGGGAATTCAATCGTTTCCCACAAATGGCGCCAAGTGTAGGGGGATGAAAACAACTGATACTTTGGATCACTCTGGATTGCAACGGCTTACTCGTGCCTCTTCACCGGAACCCTAGTTCATCGTCGAAACCCTAATCTGCAAAACAGACAAGGGGTGAGCGCACCTTTGCTCCTCATAGCAAAGGCCTTCCGATGCTTAAGTTAGTATCACGTAGAGCAATAAACCCTAATTATCAGTAGGAAAATAATGTAAATGCAATCTCTTGCGTACCTTTTACTTCCAGGTTTGCTTCGTATTTATAGACATACGTATGCTTGCCGCCCAAGCATCCCTCTCGTTCTAGGATTCCCATTTCGTACAGGAATCCAGGATATCTTGGACTCTCATTTTCTTATCAGTTTATTACCTAAGTCCTTTTAGGACTCTTTCTGATAACTGGCCGAACATCTCATTCACATTGGGTGTCTTTTCTAGATCATATATACTCAGGATCTTATCCTCTAGTGGGTAGCGCCGTTCTAGAACTTTCTAGAACGTTTCTGTCGTCTTATCATTTAAAGCTGCCTCCTTAATGATTCCATTCTCTGTTCGACCTTATCTTTGCCGAACAGCCCATCCGGACCAGCGACTTCACATGTCACTGGTCCTAATCATGCATTTAGATCAATGACATCTCATGTCTTTTGTCTTTTCATGCCGAGCAGATTGTCTGGACCAGTGACTTCACATGTCACTGGTCCATATTGTTGTTCACCGCCCTGCCCGGCCATATGACCTATCGTATTTACCATGCACTCGTTTATATCATTTGTTCAGCTACTAACTGTACCTGTTCAGGGATAACTACCTACAGTAATCAAGTCAACACTGGGAGATGAACACTGACATAACCTCTAGTATCGGTGAGGTGGCGAATTTGTCGTAAGGGCACTGTTGAACAAAACAGGTCTCAGTTTAGAATTGCTAATACTCTTTTACTGTTTATGTCTACATTTCATATTCTGTAATTTTATGATTCATGTTCATGTTAAAATTTTCAGAAATTAGTAAAATCGGTTATTGTTTTTCCGCACTATTTTTCTACATCGACACCACTTTTTGTCACCATTACACTATCAATCCACCGCCACCATTATACCACCACCACCACTCACTGTCACTGTTACATCACCATCACTCCACCACCACCATTATTCCACTATCGCCAACACTCCAACACCACAACCACCACCACAATCATCATTCCACTATTATTATACGTACATTTTGACCATTAATAAATTAAGAGAGAATCAAAACTAAAATTAATTTATCATTTTTTTAATTTAGTACTTAATATGTTTTACCAAATAGCTTTTCAGCTTAAAAAATTCAACATTCAGCTTTCAGTACTTAATTTTTCAGCATTTAGTTTCAATTTTCAGTTTTATCAAATAGATTAAAAAAGGACGGAGGAAATATATACAGAGGTGTAGGTTTTGAGTCCGGTGATCAATTAATTGATAAGATTAATTAATGAGAAAATTTTGGGTACGTACATTGTTTAATGCATTGGTTGCAAATTAAAGAATCTTGGCACATGGTGGGGTACTCCACTCGTTTGTTTGGTTTTCAACTTATGATGATATGTGGAGAACGGAAAAAAATTTCAGTGCCGAGCGGGTATCACGTGGTGTCCGCTCGGCCATCTGAGCCGTTCATTATGTGTATGGACGGCTCAGATTTTGAGAGAAAAGAGGAGAGAAAAAGTGTTAAGATGAGAAGAGAGAGTGTGTTTTAATCCGAGCAGTCCAAAAATGCATCGGACGGCTCGGGTGCACTGAGCGGGTGCCACATCGGTAATACCCGCTCGGCAGTGAAAAATTCCTCGTGGAGAATGATTCCTATTTTTTTTCCTTCTCTTTTCTCTTTTTTGGTACGTACTTCAGAAATTGATTTGTTTTTCCTTTTTATTGATAACGGGAATGATATGTATTTTCAGTGATGTACTCCTATTTTATTTTTTAGTGACGTTATGGAGACTTTCCCCGTTTGTATGAGGGTTTTCAATTTTGGATTCTAATTATTACTCTATTTTTTTTAATTATTACTCTTATTTTTCTCTCTATCTATCTCCAATCATTACTCATATTTTCAATCATTATTTTATTTCTTTCTACATTCATTATCTATAAGTCCAAATCCAAATCCAAAATCCCAAAACGAACAGGGTCCACCCTAATAGTCTTTATCTACCACACATTTTTTTATTTCAGTCTAAAGGTACGAACCCCATGCAAATATAAAGTGAATAAAAGTTTTAGAGCATTATGTGGCAGTTCCCGAGCACCTCTGAATAATCACTCAAACCATGTTCGTTTTGAGATTTTCGGTAATGAGTGGAGAGAGAGAGAGAGAGAGAGAGAAATAAGAGTAATAAATGAGAGAATATTTATTGAACAGCTCGAATCATCCGGGCGGAATCCGAAATGGTCGGACCATCTGCGTGCCCGTTGGTTTGGTGCGTGGCCAGTGGGCGGCAACGGGTTCTATTGTTTTATACCTCCCCACCTCAGTGAATAGAAATGTCACAAATAAGAGAAACTTTTTACGGAACTTTCGTAATTTTAAGTTTACAGTGCTGAATCCCACGCATCCAAAAGTGTATGGATGGTCCGAATTTTAAACAAATTTTTTCATAGAAGAATTTAACGTTTGTTTAAAATTTAGACCATCCAAAATACTTTTGAACGTACACGATCAACCTCAGTTGTAAATATCTCCACAAATACTATTCAATCTGTGTGGTTGGATAGCAGGGGACTTGTCAACTTAGTCAACACGAAATTTCTTTTCCGTTTACTTTTACATTGACTTGTTGACCTAATTACACTTCGACTTCCATGCTTTGCCTTACCCGGCAGGTTAGATTTCTATAATTCGTTTGACAAATTGAATGAACGAAAAGACCTAATTAATTAAATACCTAAATAGTACTCTCTTTCTCTCCTCTCGATAAATTTTTAGTTGCAAATCGGGTACTACGGGTACCGTGCTGCATATCCGAGTCGTTTAAACAATGCAACCGACGGTTCGAATCGAAACATACTTTTCCTTTTTTCTAAATTCTTTCAAAACCCTTTAACCCGGACCGTCAGTTGTATTTATAGACGACCCGAATATGTTGCACGGGTACCACATCAAGCATACTCTATTTGCACCTAAAAGTTTCTCGATCCAAGCTAGTCATCAAACATTGTTATGAGACAATTTAATTAATTCACTGAGCATGACTAATTTATGACACATGTACATGTGGTGACAATATTAATCAAGGGAAATCATTAAATAGTGTTTTTATTAACTGGAATACATGGGCAATTAAAAATCAACCAAGTCACCCAACTGGTCATGATCCTCACTGCATATGTATCTATCAATCTATCTCTTTTCTTGTATTGTTTATTATGATTCATCTGCATTTCAAGGGCACTCTTCAACGTCCAAGTTTGAGATGGGATTCAAAAGTGTTTTTCGTCTCTAACCAGTTATACGTAATTAGTAACAACCTAGCTTCCCGATCAACCCTTCAAATTTGCGACAGGTACGTACGTACCATGACGAGGCCCAGCCGGCCATAAGATCAGCTACTGCCTCCCACCGAGTACTGTGATTCATGTACATTAATTGCCCTAGCTAGCTAGCCAGATTACAAGGGACAAGCAGACGTACGTACATACAATTACAAACATGTCAAAATTGCAACTTTCGGAACTAATTAAAACCATGCATACAAGGGTGATCGTCTTGTTTACCAGTGGGCTGCAACCCGGCAGGTTATACTCTCAAGTATTGAAGCTAATTAATCAGCGTACAATTAATACGTGCAATGTCGTCAATGAAATATTGCTAGCTCGCTAGAAGCGAAAAAGTAGCTTATATATGAAATTTGAATTTGGAGAAGCTGTCTTTCGATCAATTGGCATGGTTTTGAAAACATATTGTGAATTCTAAGTCACTTAAAAGTTAGTAAATTTTAGGTTTGAGAAACAAACACTTCTAACTTTTGTTGTAGCTTCATTTATAATTTTGCAATTGTACGTAGCAAACAAAGATCTACTACTCATATTTCACTACAATTCAAAATGTATATTCTAGTATATGTTATCTAAAATTGCTCATCGAAAAAATGTTATCTAGAATTACAAATCTATACTATGTTTTCACAGTTATCGCGCGCAATGTAGTATATTCTTTATGACTCTTAAACATATCTATGTGACATGATAATATTTTAAATATGTCTAGGGCTTTGCTCCAACTTTAAAAGGGACGCCGCTTCCCTTGTAAAAAGCATGATTGGCCTTTTAAAACTGTTCATAAGACACCCAAGGTATGTCATGGCGAACTATTGGACCTCGGCCAACTCGTACGTACTGTCTAGCCAGTAGCTAGCTCCAATCCTACACGTACTGATCAGATCGAATTAATATCTATCTTCATTGACCAATTGCCTAAACTCCCGCAAACTAATTTTATCGACAAATGTACGGTTAGGATATTAAATTGTGTACGACATTAATCAGTGCCTAATAAATTAACCAGCTAGCTAGCGAAGTGAAAGCAACAATATATTAAATCATTTAGTATATGAGGGGAGCAAAGGAGACCCACTGAAGAGGGTGTGTGATGTTGCCAATGAGGAATTCGCATAGTTTCGGGGGACAAATTGATGTGATTGGGTTTGGTTAGTAAAGGAAACAAAAGCAAAATTGGGACACTGCTGTACAGTTTGTTAATTAGTTCCTTCAACTATATATATTTATTGTGTATACCTATAGCTTGATTTTGGGAGACCCCACACCCCACTATTTGGTTTATCAACACTACTCCATATTGTTATATATATAATTCATTGATTGCAGTTATAATTTTCAAGTGAGATATATTTATGTTATTGGGTTTATGAAAGCTGATTCAGTCTTGGTTTGCCACTTCTCCGACTATATTGAGGGTTGACATCAGCTTGCAAGGTGTCCAGGGACAACGCCCTTGAAACATAAACAAGGTATTATGATAATTTGGTGATGTAAGTGCTATGATATTTGTAGGTTCCGAATTTCATTATGAGGTGCTTAAGTGTGAGTATTCGTGAGTTGGAGAGGAGCGATTGGTCGATGGTTTGCAAAAAGGGAAAGGAGAAGAAATCTTGTGCGGTGAGGGAAGGAGCTAGCGAGAGGCACGAAAAAGACAAAGGCAGCGTGTTCTTTGTTCCCTTCCGCGGGATTGACGTCTGGCCTTTCCTGGATTGAGTGCGTGAGGTCACCTTCTCTCTAGAGGGAGAATGTTATCATTCCTCAAATTCAGTGCTCACACTCTCTTTCTAGGAAAAGTTAGCTCTGTCTATTCAGGGGGAAAGTCAAGGGTATTTATAGGGCACTTGGGCCTAGGTCAAGCCCATGACGGCACTCTTATGAAACCCCAACACGTGTCCCTCTTGTACCTTTAGGTCTCGAGGAAACGCGTCCTCCAGCGGACTCTATTCCGCGGGAGAGCCCGAATCCCCGCGACGCAACCTCCATCCCAAGCCACCAAGCCACAAGAGACTCCCCTATTCTGGCCCGCTAGAGCGAAGTCGCAACCCGCGGTGATCATGAACTCTCCGCGGAGTCCTGTCCATTCCTTGCCTCTAAGCCTAGGTGGGACTCCGGGAACTCTCCGACGTAGTTTCCTTGTGATTGTGGGCTTTTGACAACTCGCGGGACCTTACCACAATCTCCCGCTGCTGAGACACTTCGAGGGTATATAAGGTTTTTTCGTGGTATCAACGGTGGTTCCGCGGCACCTTCTCTTTCCGCAGACAACTTCCATGGGGGGCATCCTTCCGTTCTTTCTCTTTGTACACGTGTTCTTTTCCCATTGGGTGGTCAACTATTCCCCCTTAAATCAAGCTTTGAGCAAGGCTTCCCTTCCACGCAGGCCCCACTGCCACGTGCCTGTTTGTAATTGGGAGGTCAAATAGTCTCCCTTGGTCGTAGGTGAGTAATTTTGACTGCCCCTATAATATTAATACATGTAACACCAGTTGATGTAATCTATATTCTTCCTTTGTTTTATATATGTGAACCCTACATGGGTGTATCGATTTACACAACTCTTCACTTAATTTTATGTTTTGGCTTGATTTATTTTTCGTGCAATTGTGTGTGGGGTCAAATGCGAATTCATGTGTCATCCGTGGTGGCACATTTGAGACCACTACGGCTAAGTTTGGCTTAATTTATTTAATTCAATTTAATATTATTTATTAGGAAACTATACATTCATTTTGACAAAGAGATATGTAAAAGGTAAAAAAATATGATACTAAAAGGTCAAAGACTAAAACATGCCAAAACGGAACGATTTTGTACTTATTTTCAAATTGAAATAGGATTTTAAAAGTCAAATGTTTTGATCATTGACTGCAGAGATTTCATTCCAAGAAAAATAAGTTAAATAAAAAGAAACAAGTTAAAAGACGGTGCAAAACCCTCCCTCCTGTTTATCAAAAAGATGAGATGAAAAAAGAAGGGACACTAGCTAACTCGGATGGAACACTAGTGATAGTAGGAGTATCCTACACGGTCCTAGCTACCAGCACATAGCTAGTATAGTTGTTGGCAATTCAGATTAAAGATAATAAATATATAACCAAGAGATCTGACGGTTAGAAGTTTGATTCTGTTTATCCACCTAATTAAAAAGTGAATGAACATTACGTACCTTATTGGTTCTTACGTACTACTAACTCACAAGCTTAGTTTATTTGACACTGGTTGTTTTTAAAATATATAGCATTGAAAATAAAATTCGAAACTTACGTATTTACATTAAGATATATGATTACCCACTAAGCTTTTATTACTATTTAATAAAGTAACTTTTACAGAAATAGTGTTGCGAAATTTCCATGACCCCGCTCCGCTGTATTAATGAGATGAAGGAGCAGCACATTTAATTTCAATATGGCGCTATATATGACTTTTCAATTATGAGTAAAAATCAAAACCATAACAATAATTGCACATGCATTTCAAACTAGGAATTAAATTTATGTTTCTTCAGATAATTCTGCATCGAGGTGAATACGAGTTTTATCTTTCCACATGCAACTCCAGCGAGAAAGTGATCAATTCCTCCCCATACTCCTCCACGCTCTCGTTGTGGCTTCCACTTCCAAGCCAGTTCATGCCGATGATCGGAACTTCTCATCTCGTGGAATTCACACTTATCTATGTTAGTGAAAAAATTAGATTCATCGGATATTTGTAAATGCATAAACAAATATTAATTTTTTTCACAAAATGGAAAATTATGTGACTATAAAGTTAAACTGACCAATGTCTGAAACAAAATGTGATTTGTTCACTTAAGATAAATTTGATTTTTTCCGAGACGTATCTATAACTGCAAGTTCTAAGAGATGAACAGTTTTTATTCTTGGTTTCGACTTGGGAGTGGGAAGTATAAGGAGATTATGAAGAGGAATTGATCCCAACCAAAAGGAAAAAGGGTTCCCTATTTCACATTTTTGTTTTTGTTTTTGTTTTTTGTATGTTTATTGTAATTAGCCTATTCTCTATTTTCGTTTGTGGCTTACATCAAAGTGCCTGGCTAGCTACAAGTAGTATTGCTGTTGTCCTCCAGAAAGACTATTTTAACTTCAAGGATTAGACGACGGGTGTCGAGCCAAAGATTTTTATATTTTGCTGAGGTTCGACACTCTTTGTAAGTAATTTTTTAAGAGTCGCCATCCATATTTAAGCGTGTGAAACAGTTATGGGAGAAATTGTTTCAAAAATTTAAAAACAACTTTAAATGTTAATTTGTTTCAAAAATCTTGGTAATCCGATGTTTAATTATTCAAGCAAAGATAGTACACATGTGATGAGAATTGAGAGTATTTAAAATATACATAAATGAGATTTCTATGGATATTTTTGAAATTAACAAATGTAGCTGCAAATTTATTCCGCAGTCCACACAAGTATGACAACTGCGAGTATATGATGATTAATCAATGTCAAGTACTTTATATAATTTTCAGCTAGCCTAATATATTGTGCGTTGATGACACTTTTATTAAGAGAAAACAATGGTGGAACCAAGATTTTGATCTGACAGGGGCAAACAAAGAGCAAAAATTTTCATTTAAACAATCTTCTCTTTATATTAGTATATCTTTTGTATACTCGAAATTGATCATATTTGAATTCATTTTATTTTTTCATTGAATAACTCAAGTATACATTTACTTAATTATTACTTGTTTATGAGACTATTTCACCCAAAAAAAAAAATCATAGGTGATTATTAAAAATTAACATCGATTAAATCATAAATTGGACAACATTGTTACACTCAAAATAATAGTAAATAATAAATGTTTATAAAAAAATTTGGATGGGGCTAGGGCCCCCTCTAGCCCCCATAATAGCTCTGTCCTTAGGGGAAAAATATACACACTTTATGCGGTATGCATTCACATATGAAGTGTGTATTGCAATATTTCTCCCTTTATTATAAAAATTAGTTTTCCATTTTTGTTTTGAAGGGCTTTTGGATTGTGTTTGAATTGGGTTTTCACGAAAATTAAGTTGAAACATACGTAACACTTTAATTAATGAGAAAAATCAAAATTCAACATAAAGGAGCTAGCTAGCTAGTAAAGTTAAGATTCAAAAAGAAAATGATGGTGTCGTAGATTTCTTTCTTTATAGATTAGAGACTAACGTTAATTATGTTATCATCGATCATACTCTATATATAAAAATAAAATAAAAATACATACATCCATGTACAAGCTAGCTAGCAATTAATGTATTACAGCTCATAAAAGTGATTATCGATCCAAACTGCACTTTATCGATCGGCTTTCAAAAGGGTAATTATAAAATCACATGTTGGTTTTTGTCCAGGTGCAAAGACTCCAAAGTAGACTAGACTAGTCCATGAGAAAGTCAAAATTCTTGGGAGTAAAATTAAAACCTTGTGTTTTCCAAATTCAAACCCATGTGCCTGCAAAGCTGTAACATTTTGAACTTTCTTTTCAACTCTAAGTAAAGGATAAGGAAAAAGAAGAGCTAGGTATTAATTCTGATTGAGAATAATAATTAATATATATACTATACTCCTAGGAAATTAAAGAATTCGATCTCTCCGGCCGCTAATTAAGTACGTACTTCTTTCATTGGAGGGGGATTTCCTCGTTTTAATTTTCCATTCTATTCATCTTTTATATATGCCATTGTCTGGAGATGATGTCTGATAAAAACTAGAGCAGACAGTTTCCGCCTCATTCCAGTCCTTGCTGCAGACCTTCCTGTTTTGATATTTCCATTCGATAAGAAATAGGATGGGATGGGCTGGTATTTTCTTAATTTTCCCGCCCCGTTTTACCTCGCCCGCTCCGAGTTTTAGGAATTTATAATTTATATGTACACTTCATTTATTTAATATAATTAGAGTAAAATTCAATATTAAATCGATCTCTGCTTCATTTCTTGGTGTTATTTGTTTCTTTGTATCTTATTCACTCTCGTCACTTATAAATTTCTTATCAAATCTCTCTCAAGAGCAATGTTTTCAAATAGCGATACATGTTATTTATATATCGTGAGATATGTTAATAAAAGCTAATATACAATTTGAGGATATTTATACCTAATTTCAATGTAAAAATATGTTGTAGATACGAAAAGGAAGTGTTTTTATACCCAAAAAAAAAAGTTTTAGGATGAAAAACTTCAAGTCTCCCAAGTTGGTTCTATCACATTGAGATTTTCAAGTGCCTTGGTTAAGAGAAGAGAAGAAGATCCTTCATTTGATTCATGCAAAATATGATCAAAATACGTTTTTGTTTCTATTCAAACTCTAATGGATTTGAGTTTTGATTTTTTTTGGATGGTTTCAATGTCGTATGATACGTATTCTACATCGTAAGGTTTTAACAACTATGCTCAAAAGAACAAAGGCAATACAAATGTACTTATATTTTCTTAATTAAACCCTAGGTTCAAAAAATGTACATATATTTTGTTTTTGTACATTTAATTTAATTTTTCTTTAATATTACCGGCACTGAATTATTCATGCATAGCTAAAGTAAACAAATATTCGAAAGGCACTCAAACTCCAACCCAAATAAATCAAAGACAAATGCAGATTTTGGTGGTCTGTATGATCCAGAAATAGCGAACTAATTAAACTTAACAATTATACTTCAGGCACAGCTATGTGCTAGGTGTACTCATGCCCCGCTTTTTTCTCTCTTTTTGTAATGCTTTGTTTGTGTGTGCGCGCGGCGCTTAGCTGAGGGGTGTTGGTTAGGTAGCTTTGTTGCCGGTGATGGGCGATGGTTGTAAAGCAGGAGATACCCCAGGATGTTGCTTCGTTGTCTGAGCTTTTATAAAAATAGAACAAACTCAATGCACGAGGCTCTTATTATTGCAGGGTCTGGGGAAGAGTTGATCGTTGATGTGCATAGTCTTTTACCCCTGCAAGCAAAGAGATTGTTTCCTCAACTTGAACCCATAACCTGTAGATTACAATGGAACAACTTTATCGTTGCGTCAGGCCCACCTTTAGAGCTTTTATAAAATGGGGTACTTATTAAACAAAAATACATAATTGGTTTTCCTAAATCCAAAAATAATTATCATCCCTTTCAGCTAAAATTTTAAGAAATTTTCCTCATCGATTAGACATTTTCAAAAATAAAATCAGGACAATAAAAGGACCGTTGGAATGGTAGGTTGGAAACTACGTACTGGGACGTACTCCCTCTGTCCCAAAATCTTTGGATTTTTTCGATATTTGAGCCATATCTCTCAATTTGTGATATTTTTCATAATTTTTCATAATTTTGTTTTATAGATCTAATCGAGAACTATCAAATAAGATCCATATTATATATTTTCTGAGATTCATATTGAAAGATATAAAAGTTCAAAGAATGGCACCAATATCGAAAAAGTCCAAAGATTTTGGAACGTGGGAATTATATAATTGGTGATGCACCCTCCTTGTTCTCTTTACAATTGTAATTAGAATAAACAAAAGGATATTTACATAGATTAAAAAAATCTGTATATGCAAGTATAGATCCCGTTTGGACCTGTTTCTGGTTTAAAATATGATTCGAGTTGCTCATTTTGTTTAAAGTATTTTGTTTACGGCTCTTGAAAAAAAAAAAAAAAAACTTAGATCAACCGAATATTGATAAAGCCGTTCATGAAATATTCCATTTTGCTTTATAATTTATGCAACACAGTTTTTTTGTTTTGTCCTTATTCAATTTTTTTTTTTTTTTTGCATTTGTTTGTTTTACGCCAAATTTTTGAGAAATACGGATGAGTAAGGTCAAGAGGAATCAGAAAAGAAAAAAATTATGACTTTTACATAAGTATTTTGAAAAATATCCGAGAAAAAGTCCAAAAACTTACTTTTTGAGCTTTTATTTGAATATTTCTCAAAATACTTGTATAAAAGTCATAATTTTTAACTTTTTCGATTTTTCTTATCCTTACTCACTCATATCATATAAAAGTTTAGCGTAAAACTAACAAATTCCAAAAAAAATTATTCTCCATAAGTTAATCACTAACATAAACACCATGCATCATAAATCTGTGTGGATACATGCAATAGGTACAATGAAGAAGTCCATTATTCAATGTGATTTATGACTTCGGCTTGCACTTCAGCACATCTGAAACCATACTTAGCCAATGAGTCATGCTACTTCCACATACATTTTTACACATATCTTACACATACATTTTTATAGGGCCCACCTCGGGTCCCACCAATATGATCTGAACAGCTCATTATTTTTAAAATAATTTTTTAAGAGTTTCTGTAAAAAATCAACTCGATAGGATTTCGGTAAGGGCTTTTAAGAAATTATAGAGTGAAACAGTCTGATTCGCCCTGCGATTTCTGAAAAAGCCTTTACCGATATCCTATCGAGTTGATTTTTTATAGAAACTCTTAAAACATTATTTTAAAAATAATGAGCGGTTCGGATCATATTGGTGGAACCCGAGACAGGCCACATAAAAGTGTATGTGTAAGATATGTGTAAAAATGTACGTGTTCTTAGATTTGTTGTATCTTGATTTGATAGTTTCTTTTGGCAATTTGCCTTTTATAAGTTATAATTGTGGCAATATGTCAACACTTTGTGATGTCGTTAATTAACATGTGAAGAAGAAAGTTTACACTTTACACACACAGTTATACGCATCGATTATTATAGGAATTTTTTTTGGCACAACAAAATAGATCCCACCGCACCGAAAAATTATTTTTTATCCCAAGAGCATTGTCACGTGGTCTCCTACCATCCTTTCCACTATACAGTGGTTCGAACACAAAATGTATTAAGCTCACTTAAATATGTGATAGAGAGGAATGTGTGTAAAAGAACCCAGATAAATGCATGGTAAAAAAAAAAGGATTATTGAGATACCACTTGGCAATGTCCCGGGCACTGAATAACCACTCCGGTGCACCTATGTGAATCTAAAGTTTACGGCACTATCTAAATAGCACGTATATAGATTTTAAAAGTATGTTTAGCCACAATACAAAAATACCGGAACCGTACCTGGGATATACGCATGAATTTACCACATCGTATGTATGTACAACATCTTTCTCCCCACCTTCACGGAAAAAACTTATGTTCAGACCATTCTTGTCCCCACCATTCCATGCCGACTCTCTCTCTCTCTCTCTCTCTCTCTCTCTCTCTCTCTCTCTCTCTCTCTCTCGACCCTTCCTTAAAAACCCCATCCTAGGGCTCTCCCAATCCTCCCAAAACCCTAACTAACCTCAAAAACCAAACCACCACCTAAAACCATAAGGGGAAATGACCAAATCCAACCACAGCCATTCTTCTCCTCTACCCTCCTGCTTACGCCCTCCCACCACCACCACCAACCACTACTCCATGACAGCGGCGCCACCATCCACCTCCACCTCCACCTCTCCCAACCTCACCACCTCCGTCTACCACACCGACTTAGGCCTCTTCGCCCTCACCTGGTCCCGCACCGCCCTCGGTCGCTCCCTCCACCTCCACCTCCTCCTCAACAACAACAACAACAACCCTTCCTCAAACCTCACTCTCTCTCCTCCCTCTTCCACCCCATCTTTCCACCTCCACATCAAACCCTTCATTTTCTGGAACAAACAAGGATCCAAAAAGCTCAAGATGACCAACACAACCACCTCCCCCAAAACAGTCCACGTCTTCTGGGACCTATCCAAAGCCAAATTCGGGTCCCGACCCGAGCCCCAATCCGGGTACTACATCGCCGCAGTGGTTGACGGCGAAATGACCCTCCTCGCCGGCGACTCTCCGGCCGAAGCCTATACCAAGACACGAGCTCATGAAAATCCCAAGAAATCCCAACTCATGGTCCTTAGAAGAGAGCACGTGTACGGGGACAAACTGTACACCACGAAAGCCGATTTCGGAGGCAAGAACAGAGACATCTCGATCGATTTTTCCAGAGCAGGCGACGACTGGAGGCTCTATTTCAGCGTGGACAACAAAAGGGTATTGAAAATCAAGCACTTGAAATGGAAATTCAGGGGAAACGAACGCGTCGAGGTCGATGGGGCACACGTGAATGTCTCATGGGACGTGTACAACTGGTTGTTCGAAGAAGATGACAACGGGTTCGCTCTTTTTATGTTCAGGTTCGATGAGGAGAGAGATCACGGAGTTGGGTATTTGAATGAGAGAAATGGAGGGCTGTTTTGGTCGCAGCAGTCGTCGTGTGGGTTCGGGTTTGAGAAGAAGAAGATGAAGAAGAGCTTGTTGAGAGGGACTAGAAGCTCGTCGTCTTCGTCTTCTCTGTCTTCAGCTTCTTCTGGGTGTGGTTCTGTTATGGAGTGGGAGAGCGTTGAGGAGAATGAACTGAAAGATCCTTCTGGTTTCTCTCTCCTGGTCTATGCTTGGAAGAGATGATGATGTTGGAGTCAATTCCGGATATCCAGACAATTTACACACATCTCAACAAATTTTTTTCCGATTTGATCAAAAGCAGGTTATTCACGTCGAGACTAGTAAAATTCAGAAAAAAACTTTTCCGGAACTCAAGAATCATGCACCGGTCAATTATGGGGAATCAAATTACATCAATTCTCTCCTCTGGTTTTTTTGGAATTGGGTAATTATGCTCTGTTCTGTTTGTTTTTCTCTGACAGTTTGACTAACCCATTTGTTGGTGAACATAAACATAAGAAATCAATGTACAAGATAAGTAGATAGTAGGAGATCTAAATTTTAGGTTCTGACATTTTTTTTTGGTTCATTATTCATTATTGTGATGTGCCCTGAGAAAATGGAAAGGAAAGGGAAAAAGGGCAAGGATGAGGAAGAGAAAATGTCTTCTTTGTCTTGTTGGTCAAATTACAGAGTTAGGTCTTGGATTGAAAATAGGGATTGTTGTGTAATTTCAATTCAATGTTGTGAAACAGTTCCAAAAGGTAAATGATATTAGCATACAAAATACATGTGTTTGTTGAATCTTGGGTTTGTTATTTTCTTCTCATCCGGATCCGGCCTCTTATGCTTGCTAATATTTTGGGCTTTATTTTCGATTAATTTCTCTAACATATTTATCCATCCCATACTTACAAAAGGACAAATGGTTATAGCTCAAAAATTAAAATGTTGAGTAAGAGCAATTCAAGTGGTAGCCAATTGTGGTGCTATACTCAGTAATTTGGAACCCAAAAATAGAACATGGAATTCCATGGAAAGCAAATTTGGTTCTCAAATGGCGTGGTTTACTCTCCTTGAGAGTTTCTCTCTCTTCATGAGAGTTTTCCCCCTGGCTAGGGCTTGTCTTTCTTCTTTTCGTATCTTTCCTTTCCTCCCTGTGTCTTTGTTACCATAATCTTATCCTCTCCATTTCTTCCCCTTTTTTGGTCTTTTCCTCCAGCCCCATCTTCTCTTTTTCCTTCCTTTCTATTTGTTAAGTTTTATCCTTTTTCCCCGCCTGGCTCTTCCTTCTTTCCTTGGTTATGGCAGAACCAGATATTATTTCGCTTGATGAAAGTTTTGAGGAATGCCCCCAGGAAGCTCGTTTTGTCCTGGTGGGCAAGATTCTTGCATCCAAAGTTCTTAACATATCCGGGGTTCAAAAAATCATTGAGAAAGCGTGGCGTACGGAGGAGGAATTTTCCATTTCTCCTTGGAGGGATAACGTTTATGCTTTTGGTTTTAAGAACGAGGATGACCTCTGTCGTATCATTAGTAAAAGTCCTTGGTCTGTTATGGGGTCTATTCTCATTCTGAGAAAGTGGGATAAGAAGAAATCTTTTAGTGAGCTGGATTTCAGTTTCAGTCCGTTCTGGGTCCAGATCCATGGTCTTCCTCTAGGGTATCTGAACGTCAAAACAGGGTCGGCGATAGCGGAGTCGTTCGGGGATGTAATAGCTGTTGAGGATCCAGGCGAGAGGGGCAGATTGGCAAACTACCTAAGGATTCGAGTTTGGTTGGATGTATCAAAACCCTTGAAGAAGGGATTCTTCCTGAGAAGACCTAAGGAAGATGATCTCTGGGTCAAGTTCAAATACGAGAGGCTGTCCGACTTTTGTTATGGGTGTGGTAGGATAAGCCATACGGTGAAAGAGTGTAAGGAGAGATGCAGCTTTGCGGCAAAGGATTGGGTCTACGATGGTGGTATTCGAGCAGAGTCTGCAGTAATAGATACCATTCAATATGGAGATAAACCTCTTCCAAAGTTGGTTTATCCAGAGAGGAAGAATCGGGTTGTTACTGTGGATGACGGAGGCGCGTGTTCTGGGGCGGAAGGGGAGCGCGTGAATCAGTCTGGCCAGAATTTTCCAATGGATGATTTGGTGGTGAATCAGGGGAGCAGGGTGGTGGAATGTAATTCTGCGCGCACAAACCTTTTGGGGAGTGCCACGTTGCAAGCTAGGAGCCCTCTGGTCGAAAGTTTGTCGGGCAGCTCATCCTCATCAGGTAATCCTTGTGACTGTGGGCCTCGGTTTTCTTTGGGTAAAGAGGTGGTGGGCCTTTCTCTGACTTCTATAGGCCGTGTCTCTATAGAGGATCAAAATAGGGTAAGGGCCCATTATTTTGTAGAAGAGCCCGATAGCCCAAGAAGAATAGTCGTTAATAAGGAGCCTAGTCCAGTTGAGGATACTCTTACAAGGCCTTTACAACTCGGGCATTTAGCTGGGGCTTTTCCATTCCAAGGGCCGGGATATTCAGAAAAGTCTATTGATGAAGGTCTCACTAATGCCTTTAGTAAGTCGCTGAGCTTGAAGAGAAAGTGCGATGACTTTTCTGGTGACGAAGCGGGTAAGAGGGTGAAGAGAATCACGAACGGTGAGACTGGGGAATCAGAACAAAACAAACGAGAGTCTGTGCTGGGGAAAAAGGGGTTATCGCCCACCCTGCTTCGAGCTAGGGGGAGGAGAGGAAGAGGCAGCCGTGGGAGGAATGCAGGTAGAGGTAGGGACGGGAAAGGAGAGCTTCCAAAGGAACCTTGTGATGATGAGCTGTTTGAAGTCTCAGTGGAAGATGACTATTGTGGGGATCAAACTGGGGGGGATCCAGTTGGGTCCAGAGTAATTTCAACAATTTCCAAGGAAGTGTCAACAACAGATGAAGGAACGGAAAGGGCTCTGGTGGCTGGCCCAGAACAGCCACGGGTCCAATGGTGATGCTCAGCTGGAATGTTCAGGGGATGGGACGACCCCTAACATTCCAGATCTTACGAGGGTTGTGCATAACCCATCGTCCTCTAGTGGTGTTCCTCATGGAGACCAAAAATAAGAGGGACTCACTAGAAAGAATAAGAAGGAGGCTCCAGTTCAATAATAGCAGCTACGTGGAACCAGATGGCTTGTCAGGTGGCTTGGCTTTGTGGTGGACTGATGAGGTAACAGTTGATGTTCGTTTCAAGTCAAAAAATTTATTTCGTTGCATTGTTAATTTGCCTTTGATTTCTTCTCCGTTTTTGGTTACTTTTGTCTATGCTCCTCCTGTCTGGAATCATCGTTTGGTATTTTGGAACGAACTAAGGAATGTAGCAAATGAGAACAGGTACCCCTGGCTGTGTGTGGGGGATCTAAATGATTGTGGGGCCCAGGCTGAGAAGCAAGGGGGAAATTTGTGCAGTAGAAGTAGAATGGAGCATTTTCATAGTATGGTTTCAGATTGTGAACTCATGGATCTTGAATTCAAAGGCCCTAGTTATACCTGGTCCAATAATCAGGAAGGGGAAAGTAACATCCGCATTCGGCTTGACAGGGCCTTGGCTACGGTGGATTGGCGAAATTTATTTCCTTTGGCTCAAGTGTTTCATGAATCTAGAGTGGGATCAGATCATTGTCCTTTGGTGGTGATGTTTAAAGTTCAATTAAAAAAAGTTCCGTTCCAGTTTAAATTTGAATCCAAGTGGTCCACACATCCGGAGTGCAAACAAGTTGTTAGTGGAGCTTGGGATGTGAATCAAGGTGGGTCTGCTTTGTATGGGTTAGTTCAGAAGCTGAAGAAATGTAAAGAAGAATTGCTAAAATGGAGTCGGCTAGTATTTGGAAAGGATAAAATGAAATTAAAGTTGTTGCAAGAGAAGCTCAAAGTTCTTCAAGCTGCCCCTTTTTCTGCTGATACATTTAGGGAGGAAAGGGACATTATTAGGGATTTGGAGGTGTTGTTGTTAAGGGAAGAAATGGCCCTTCATCAGAGATCAAGAATAAACTGGCTGTTATATGGAGATAAAAATTCTGCTTTTTTCCATGCTACGATCAATCAGAGGAGACAAAGGAACCAGGTTATTAAGCTAAAATCTGGTTTGGGACACTGGATAGAGGATGATGAAGGAATCAATGAGCTTATTCGGGATTATTTTTCTAATCTGTTCACCCATTCTGGCAGGAGGGATTTCTCAGAGGTTCTATCAGTGGTGGAGAATTGTGTATCGAGTGAGATGAATGAGAGATTGATTAAGGAAGTATCAACGGAAGAAATCAAGAAGGCAGCTTTTGAGCTCGGCTCTTTAAAAGCTCCTGGACCTGATGGCTATCCTGGTTTTTTCTTCCAGTCCTATTGGGAGAAAGTGGGAGAAGGAGTGTGCCAAGCAGTTCAGAGATTTTTCAACAATGGATTCATGCTGAAAGAACTCAATCAGACTAATATTGTTCTAATTCCTAAGGTTTCCTTCCCTGAGAATTTAGGTCAATATAGACCAATTAGTCTGTGTAATTTTGCAATGAAAGTCATTACTAAGGTGATGGCAAACAGATTAAAGGGCATTCTCCAGCAGATTGTTTCCCCAAATCAGTCTGCCTTTGTAATTGGTCGGCAAATTCAGGATAATGTGATAGTGGCTCATGAAGCTTTTCACTTTTTGAAAATGAAGAAGAAGGGGTGTGATGGCTATTTGGCGTTTAAGTTGGACTTCAATAAGGCCTATGATAGAGTGGAATGGGATTTTGTGGAAGCTCTTCTCCTCAAAATGGGCTTTCATGAAAAATGGGTCAAGTGGGTGGTCCAAAGCATTTCGACAGTTAATTTCTCAATTTTTGTGAATGGGGAGGCTAGAGCGAGGATTGAACCCCAGCGAGGGTTACGGCAGGGTGACCCTCTCTCACCTTATTTGTTTGTGCTAGTAAAGGATGTGCTTTCCCGAATGATTTCCAAAGCTCGAGAGATGGATTTGATTTCTGGGATCAAATTTAATCGTCATTGCCCTGTTCTTTCCCATGTTTTCTTTGCAGATGACGCCCTTTTGTTCTTAAAGGCAGACCTCAACAATTGTAATGTCATCAAAAGCATTATTAGAGATTATGGGAGAGCTTCGGGACAGTGCGTAAATTTTGATAAATCAGGTGTTGCTTTCTCTTCGAACATGATAGACAATGACAAGCAATTATTCTGTGATTTCCTCCAAGCGCCCTTGATGAAGTTGGACTCGAAGTACCTAGGCCTTCCATCTTTCTGGGGGAGGTCTAAAACTGAAGCCTATTCCTTTATCATTGAGAAGTCTCTCTGCAAGATGCAAGGATGGAAGCTGAAACAAATGTCCTTTGGGGGCAAAGAGATTATGATCAAGTCAGAAGTCCAACCTATTTGCAGTTATGCCATGTCTTGCTTTTTGTTGCCAAAGAAGATTTGTGAAAAGCTGAACTCCCTTGTATCAAATTTCTGGTGGAAAGGAGATCCAGAGAAGAAAGGGATTCATTGGAATAGTTGGGAAAGGATGACTCAAACGAAGGACGATGGTGGCTTAGGGTTCAGAAATTATAGAGCCATGAACGAGGCCTTGCTTGCGAAGCAAAGTTGGAGACTTTTGTCTAACCCTCAGTCTTATTGGGGTAGAATTCTAAAGGGGCTTTATTTTCCTTCCTGTTCCTTTCTAGAAGCTAGAAGGGGAAGTAGAGCTTCTTGGATTTGGATGAGTTTGCTTCATGGCAGGGATTTATTGGCAAAAGGGCTCAGATGGCAAATTCAAGATGGGGGGAGAGTGAAGTTCTGGGAAGACAAGTGGATTCCTTCCATGCCAACCTTTAAGGTGTTTTCTCCTAGGCCAAATGATTGTGATATAATCTGGGTGACAGATGTTATTGATAAGGAAAAGAAATGTTGGGATAAGGATAAATTAGACCAAGTTGTATCAGAGGCTGAGGTGAAGGCCATTATTTCCATTCCGTTATCTTTGTTTGAGAGGGAGGATAACCTTGTGTGGCATCATACTCCAACAGGAGGATATTCGGTGAAATCGGGGTACCGAGTGGCATTACAAGGTATGAATCAAGCTAGGAATCCTCAGCCTTCCTCTTCCTTTGTTCCCCCGAAGAATCTGTGGAAAGCAATCTGGAAATTGGAGATCCCACACAAGATTCGTCACTTTTGGTGGAGGGCTTGTAGCAATAGCCTGGCTACCAAAGCAAACCTTGTGAGAAGGAAGTGTGGGTTGTCAAAAATCTGTCCCATTTGTGGTGAACACGAGGAGTCCATTGAGCACCTTCTTTTCTATTGCAACTGGGTTCGTGCGGTGTGGTTCGGTTGTAATGTTCAGTGGACGGAGGGTCAAGGACCTCCACAATCGGTGATCAAGTGGACTTCCCAAGTGGTAGAGGATTTGCAGAGCAAGGAGTTGAATTGCTATTTGAGTAGAGTGGCTGTCATAGCATGGTATATTTGGAAATCCCGTAACGAGTTCGTTTTCAACTCGGACCCAATCCTCCCCGAGAGAACTGTGAGGAGAGTTCTTGAAGCACTAAAGGAAAGTCGAGAGGTGAGGGTTCCTCTTATGATTCACATGGATAACCCTGTTGGTGTGGACAATTCCCATTGGCGGGCTCCGAATCAAGGCAGTTTCAAGATCAATTGTGACGTTGCTATGAGGAAGAATGGGCTCGAGGCAGCGTGTGCTGCCGTGGTTCGAAATTGGGAAGGCAAGTTGATTGATGGCCATGTGATTACTGCTAAAGTCACAAGCTCTCTTCAAGGGGAACTTCTAGCCATCCGACTGGCTTGTGGGATGGCGAATTCTTTGGGCCTTTGTGAGGTAGCGATTGAATCGGATAATCAATTGGCTATTAAGCTTAGTGTTTCTGAGTTGGTTCCTCCATGGGAAGTCGGGGCGGTGGTTGAAGACATCAGGTTTTTGAAGCAGAGTGGTGGATTTTCTTTCAATTGGGTGAAGAGGGAGGCCAATGGGTTGGCTCATTTAATTGCTTCCAAATGTCTTAGGAGTCTTCTGCCTAGAAACTGGGTGGCCTGTCCCCCACCTTCTGTTGCTTCCATTTTATTATCTGATTGTAATTCGTTTCTGTAGCCTCGTGGGCAAGGTTTTTATGATCAAAAAAAAAAAAAAAAAAAATGGCGTGGTTTAATATAGAACTAATGGTGGCTATAGCCATCTTTGCCACATCACAAATCCAACTGAAATTAACCAGAAACCCTACACAAAAAGCTACCCAAATTTGGCGGAATTTGTACTAATAAACCTCTCTCTCCGGAATTAGAAACTGTTCAAAAAATGACCTTTCAACGTTCCCCAAACGGCTATTCTCAAATTCTACTGTAAACATCAAACTGTACATAGGTAAAATTTAGTCCCTATCAATTTTTCTCTTGGTTCTACCATCACTCTCCAAATAAATTAATTAATTCACGTGGACTGACTAACTGATAAGCTAATTTTTTTTACTTATCATGATTCCTATTAGTAGGTAGTGGATATTTTCTCTCTCCACCAATAACTTTTTCAATATAACGCCATTTTATGTACATCAAATGTATATTTATGTTTATTTTTCTTATGAGCATTCTTGTCAGTAGTTGTGATGAGTCTGGCATGAGTTGTTTGATTATGATGGAAGAGTGTGTGTTGTGTTGTGTCTGTCTTTGTGAGATTCCAAGGTTTGCCAACCAGTTGTACAAATATTGTAGCATGTGAGGAGGGTCCACTTTTCCTTGGTGTTTGTCTCCTCTTTACATGGATATGGCCTCTGTCATATGGGATAGGATGTGCCCACCGCATCCTATTTCCATGTTCTAATTATCTTTTTCTTTTCTTTCCTTTCCTTTTCTTTTCTTTTTTATAAGTCCAAATTAATTATCTTTTTTTATATTACTGCAAGTGAAACCTACCAAAATCGAGTGAGAGAGATGGATTTTGGGACAAAAGAGATGAGAGACGGGACAAATTTGATGTAAGCCGGTAGAGTTTTTGGCTCGATTATTCGATCGGATATGCTTTTTTCATCCCAATTTAAATGACAATAATTCCATTTTGGGGTGTTCCTAAATAAGTATCCACCTTGAAAAGTTAATAAGTAAAGTGGAGGTAAAGTTGATGTGAAAAAAATAAAGTGGATGAGAATTTTGGAAAATAGAGATAAAAGTTGTTGTGGAGAGTATAAAGTATAGAATAATTTTGGAAAGTGGAATAAAAGTTGATCTAAAAAGTGTAAAGTGGAGATAAAAATTGATGAGAAAAGTGTAAAGTAGAGCTGTAGAAGTGAAAGTTTGACTCCTAAAACTGCGTATTTTTCAAATTGGAACATTTAAAAAGGGACGAAAGAAGTAAAATATTACACGAACTATATATTTTAGAGAGCTACTTTTGCGGTGTTGAGTTAAAGTTCATATGGTTCAAATTAAGATATAAAATCTCACAAAATATTTAATATTATCACTAATAATTTGATGAAATTACATGTCTTATGAAATTGCACATCTAATTTAGTACTCTTTGGCGAATAAACGGACCCTAATATACGCAAGAGTAATTGCAAAGCTTGTTCACGTGAGTAAATACTTATATCAGTATTTGAGGATTGCCGATCAAAAAAGAAAAAGTATTTGAAGATTGAGCCTCAATCTCATCTCATTACAATTTGATTTGGAGTTAAAGTAGATAAAAAAATAAATAAATGAATGATTCATAGTTGAATATTCAACAGACTATTGGAGCTAAATTTTGAAATATTTTGAGGGAATAATTGGCATACAGTTATTTGTTATGATAGATCATTCTAATTTGATTTGGTGTCGTCCTTTGCAATCGAATAAGGGTAATAACTCGGAGAAGAGTCAAAACTTGTTCAATCCGTCTTTAACCCGATATATCCAACCTCACTGGCCATATTGCATATTCCCATGTGCAAGATAACAATCAACATAAATCAAAATTTTCACTTCGAATTTCAATTAAACTTAAGGGTTGCGCTGGCCAATTAACCACACTTCATTGATTAGTTTACGTTATGATTTTCTTAGGATGTTAGCTACTAGTATTCTTTTTTGGATATAATAAAATAATAGTTCTTATGTTAGTTTAGATATTTAGTTAGGTTATGTTGTACAGTAGTTTGATAAGCTAATGTTAACCTACAACTTACTCCGTTGGTATACAAATACTCCAATGTGTGCGCACGCGCGTCTACTACAGGTTTAAATTAAGCAAACATTTTCTTTTCTTTTTTTTTCTTGATGTGCTAGTATTATGTTGCCAAACATATCTCTCTACGGTAAAGTTAAATTTAACCCGCCAAACTCGTCCAAATCTGCCTAGTCAGAAACCGCTAAAAAGTCTTCTTTTTTTTCTTTTGAACGGCAAATTTTTTTTTATTAATCTCTGAATTATTGTTACAAGATTAAAAAGGCAAGGAGAATGGCAATAGAGTGCTCAGTCCGAGACCTAATGCCTTGATTGACAAGACACCAACCAAGGAAACACCCAAATGGATAGGCCCATAAACACCTAAATGCTTAAAAGCCCAGATAACAAACGATAAAACCCAAACAATTAAGCCCCAACACCTATAAATCCTAAAAATCCAGATAATGGGACAAGTCCAATCAAATTAGCCCAAAACACCCTAACTCTAGCAAGCACATCACGGCCACCAACAACCAAAACCACCGGACGCCCCACTGCCTCCCCCACCGCACACTGACAAAACCCAGCCGCACACCACCAACCACCACCAAAGCAGCTGCCAGCCAGCCAGCCAGAAGAAACCTGACCACTGCTGCCACCTCGCCAAAAAGTCTACTAATCCGTTAGTTTAGAAGATCGACGGGGCGCTGGAGAATCTAAAAATTTCCAACTTGGAAAAAATGATGGAAAAATACCTCTAAATCCCCCAGAAATTCTAATCGCAAAGAAGATTTGCAGGAAATCACACAAAAAAAACACATTTGGGCCCATTCTGGATCCCACAAAAACCTAGAAAAATATCCATAAATTTTTGAATATTATTTTATGAGGCCCTGTAAAAAATCAGTTCCAACGAACATCTGTAAGTATTACTTTTGAATTCGCAGTGCGAAACAACTCAATTCGCCCCTATGAATCCAAAAGTAATACTTATCGATATCTGTTGGAGCTGATTTTTTTATAGGGCCCCATAAAATAATATTCAAAAATTTATTGATATTTTTCTAAATTTTTGTGGGACCTGGAATGGGCCCAAACTAGTTTTTCCTTTCTAAAGTTTATTAGAAAGTTTAAACGAAATCAACTGTCTTTCTAATAAACTTTCTTCTCTATTAAATATTCTTAAACTTCTTGTTATAATTTTTAAATATTAAATTTATGTAGTCAAGACTCAAGATACACAACAAGACTGAAAACAATTTCAAAATTTTCAGGAAAAAACAAAAAATAAGACAGTTCCGTTAAGTTAGGGCAAAGGGCCCCAACTGAGTTTGAACGTTAATGGTGGGACTCGGGGAGAGCGTGGTAGTAGCTGATATTAAACGGCAATGAAAGATGGAATAATATTTTCTTAGTTTGACCGTTGTGAAGGAGGTGGTGCGTGCAACGGGCTTATAGCTCAATGATACTTTTTCGCTTTTTCACACAAAAGTTGAAAGGGGAGGATTCGATTCTTGTTAGAAGCGCGAATGTTTAGTATAGTGACTGATATTCTTTGAACTTGTCCCATCCATTTCAGCGGTACCCCTCCCATATCTCTTTAGAAGTAGGCTAAACATCGAGGGAAAACAGCAACCAAAAAAAAAAGTGGTGCGTACTCATTATTCAAAATCTCGTGATTCAATAGTCCTTTCTTTGATTTTTTCTTTTGAGAAGAGATCAAACTGAGGAATAGTCCTAATTTCCAAGATCCAACTTCCGTTTATTGTCTCGGTCTTCGGTAATTAATGCTCGCTCTGATATTATTCGAGCTAGGTATGTCACATGTTGGTTTAGTTTTTCCAACAAAAACGACAATACCAAAACTAATACGAGGTAGTACGATATTATGAGTCTAGCTCGTACTACAAATTAATTAATTTTACATCATTTGAAGCACGCATGACAATGTCTTGTCTCTTAATTAAAGAATATTGAATAAGTTTGTCACAATTTTTGTTTTGCCTTTTTAATTGATTTCTACACTTTTCTATTTGATGCAAACACTCATTTTTTCGTCTTTTAGCAAGTGAATTTACTAAACAAACCCTACATGCATACACTTGTTACAATTTCAGAGACTGTTCCGTAAATTTATCCACTAAAAGACCAAAAAAGTAGTGTTTGCATTAATTAAGAGAGTGTAGAAATCAATTTCCTTTTATTTTGATGAAATCTAATTGCGAATAACATATACTATTGAATTCTATTTTTTTGAATTGTTAATTATTTTATCAATATTGGATTCTATTATTTTTTTTAACTTTAGCCAATCTAAGGCTTTTGACAACCAAAGATTGTTATGAATGTTGTAAATGCACCCGCAAAGCTTCTCTCAAATTCTCAATACCCGCTTTAACCACCAAGTTGGTTTAATGGTACGTGCCGTTACGCTTTCTTTTGAACTTTTTTTTTTTTTTTAAATGTTATTTCAAGTTCAAATATAATAAAATTTTAAAAAAAATTTAAAATTTTTTTGCACCATTTAAAATATCTCAATGAGATCTATCAAACAAGATCCATACTGTTAGAAAAATTATTTGTGTAAATACATAATTTTTAACCTTGAAATTACCTTCGTTTCTAAAAGTTCTTTTTTAAAGAATCTGGAATGGGTCATTTTATCAATTGGCACTCTGATTTTGTCATTTATTTAGTGGACAATTTGGTACTTTCACATGAATAAAAATAATGGATAAAAGAATCGTGTTAAAATCATTTCCCTTGAGTTTTTCGCTTAATGCTTGAGTTCAAGTCTTTATAGCCGCTTAGTGAAGGCTAAACATATTCTATCGCCGTAGAACACAATGAAACCTTATGCTTTGTTTGGTTTGCTTTTTGGAAAAAAAATTTTAACTCAAAAAAATACTCATTATCCCTAATTTCAATCATTATTCTCATTTCTCACTCCACTCATTACCTCTATCTCCAATTATTATTCTAATTTCTCTCTTTATCTCTCTCTACTCATTACCCAAAAATTCTCAAAAACTCATCCAAACATAGCATAATAGTTTTTAGTGTCCACGTAGTTGCGATGGTTTTGATGCCATTAATTGGCTCGCACATATTGAGAAAACCAAGCTAGCTCAGTTGGTTTGTCTCATCTCTCTCCAGTGGAAGCCGGTGTTCGAGCCCCATGAGGGGCAGGTTTGGGATCAGGCCTATGAATAGCCTTTGAACCCCCTCTTGAAAAGAATGGATCTGAAAAACTAGATCATACTCACTGTAATCCATTATTTCCAAGTTATATGTGTTTCGATCAAGTACTTATTGTTAATAATATTTGATCAACCTGATATTTCGCATGCTTGTTCAACTCGACGAGCTCTACAAAGTAAACATTTTCGATCAATCGGAGTGGGCCCCATGCCCCCTGGTTCCTCCAAGAAGCAACGCTGTTAACATATTTGTTCGAAGTTATTACAAGAAATCTTACACAATATTGTTTTGGACAAAAGGAGTTTGCAAGCCAATTCCAACCACTCCTTTGGGCAAGTGTGTTTAATCAATAATCATATACATATTACTACAGTTTGCCATATACATATTGCTCAAAATGCATAACCTGAAAATAAACGAAGTTGGTTTGCCTGATATTTCTGTCCTCATGCATACAAGGATTACTACAGTTTTTCTCAAATGTTCTTCAACGTACGGAGCTTGAATTGTCTTATAACTTGAATAACAATTATTTATGCATTAGACTATTAGAGTTTGTATGTAATGAAGATCAGTAGACAACAATTGGTCATAACGACAACATGAATTACTCACGCACAGTGAAAGCAAGCCTATTAATACCATAAAAATACAGTAGTATTTTTTACAGAAATTAAACAAGATGGGAGAGCGCGGGGAAAAACAATCAAATGTTTTCCTTTTCAAACTCGAGAAGTAAATCACCTCGCTAAATATATGATTCATTAAAACATAGACAATCCAACAAAAGAAGCTATATATATAGAAGACTTCAAACAGCAAATGATTGAAGTACTTTTAATTTGCTTGTGACGCGACAGAATTAAGAAACAGGGCAGAAATAGAAGGAAACAATTATACGTAATTAGTTACCACTTACCAGTAGTAGGGGGTTTAGGAAGCAAGTTCCAATAGGTGTAGTTCAGTAGTACTAGCTAGTAGTAGTACTATTGATATGTCCAGTCCAGGCCGGGGATCCTCCACCGCAATTCACCACATGTGTTATCACATCATGCATGCACTTCCAAAAGATACTCAACATTTACGGGCCCAGCATGCGCAGGATGTTTAAACCTGAGAGCGGCAATATGCCCAACATCTGCAGCTAGCGCAAGAATATGAAATGGAATAACAAGTGCTCTATGTTCAAAAAAAAAACAAAGTCAATTCCAATACAGATAGAAAGAGAAATGAACCTGCATCACTGCATTCAGTCAGATCTTTTGCCACTTGCTGGCATGGAGGTTTTTGTTCAAGCGCGAGATTTACTCTTTCCATTCCAAGGTTGTAGCTTAAATGAACCTTGAAGGCAAGAAGAAACAAACTGATGTGCGGTTAGACACCTTTATGCTTCGGCGTGAATTATGCAAACGTTGGCGGCTCTTTGTAATAGGTGCATGCGAACTCGCAATCTTCCTAACAGTCATGTAACCCTTGGTTCTTGCTTCAAGAAAACCTTCAAGCGCGTACCTTTAGTAAAACAATATCAGACCTCATCGGCTCATCATCTCAGAGAAATGTAAAGGTCAGGGATATTAGATGAGGGATCACAAGTTAGAAGCTTGCAATTCTAAAGGACATTTTTTGTTTGGGAAGAGGAACATCTGGCTAATCTCTGCAGCAAATGCCGAGGGGCTTTTGACCGGATACTGATAGAGAAGACCAACTGATGTGGAGCTTGAGTTTTGACAATGCTTATGTTGTTCAATCTGCGTATATGAGTTTGGGAAAAGTACTTTGGCTTATTCAGAAAACCAGAATTTATACGCCGTTTGGAAGGGTTTAGGTCCAACCAAAGTAGAACTATATATGTTGCAGGCTGTCCAAATTATGTGCTTAATTATGACGAAAAATATGTTGTTGTTGCAGGTCAAGGTTCATGCCCATTATGCAGTTCAGTGCCGGAAACACCCCACCGCCTACTCTTGCATTATAGTTCACCTGGAAGATTTGGACAGGAATCATGAAGTGGTGGAACATGTATTGCGCATGCCTTTCTACACTGGTTGAAATGAGTAAATTCTGATTTAATTTTCAAACTGGAAAGGAAAAGCAGGTCTGGAAAAAGTGTTTTTATGCTGTCATGTGGTTTATGTGGAAGGAAAGAAATGATCTTGTATTCAAGAACATCACTCCGGAAGTCCGTGAAGTTTGGAATATCGCAAAAAAAAAAAAAAAAGGGCAGCCTTGTATGCGGATTAAAGGACAACACAACATGAGGGAGTATTGATCACTGGAGGATTTGAAGAGATACTTGGAGGGGATTTTATAAGCTTAACGTTCTGATCAAACCTGCATAGTTTTATTTCTGTAGTACAATCTCATTCAATGTGTTGTAGGATGATGAATTTTCATTTTTGCTTTTGGTTGGCAGTGGTAGCGTATGATTAGTTTCAATAGTAGTACCACGTACATGCCAAGCCAACCTAGTTGGATTTATGTTGCCTACCATGCATGATACTGGATCCTGGCCTACCAACCTTTTCCGACGTATATACCATATATTATTGAGTTATTAATAAAACTTTTCTTTTTCAGATGGAACTAAATATATAGTTTCCTGGGGCGGGCGCGTGATACACGAAGGGGGTGCTTTGGGTATCCCGATTAGCTAATAGCAATCGGCAATAACAGCAATATTGTTTTAGTATATTACCGCCCATTTTACAGGGGCCAAACCCAAAGTATGTTGAAAAGAATTTATTTTTTTTAACGGTAAAAAAAAATTTCCATTAATCTCTGAAATTGTTACAAAAATTAATAGGACAAGGAGAATGACATCAAATTTTTAACAAAGCTAAGAACTACCCTATGCCCAATCCGAGACCCAATTAAGCATGTTGAAAAGAACTTAATTACATCAAGTTGTGACCAAGAAATTGTTAGCAAACGAAGTGGGCTTTTACTTCAGTAATATATATATATATATATATCAATACACTTGTAATAAAAGAATCCAGAGTGGTAAGCCAAGGCATGCATTGAAATTACATTATTACCCTTTGAAGTTTTTCCTTCCGTTTGGTCCTTGCATGAGTTGGTCTTGGGGTAGGTTCGGTATTTTGCGTTATCATATCAGTCCTCTTTCTTGACGTTCTTCTTATCGCTTGAGAACTGATTTCCCGAAGATTCTGCCGTTTTCCAGGATGTCGTACCTCAATTTCAGCCGTATTTTGCGTTGCTTGGTCGACAAGCCGGAAGTACAGATCTACTGTTGCAGCGGCGTCCTTCAAAGGAGACGCCCCATTAATTATTACTTCAATTCTGCGCTCGTTAGGGCTCCAAGCTAGAAATCGCGTGCTTTGCTCTGATTTGAGGTTTCGATTTTGCTGAGGTAAATCTACTTTCGTTTTTTGTAATTTGTGTGGTATATCTAATTTTGGTTGTTTGAAAAGGCAACGATGTTTTCCCACCAGGTTTTGGTTTTCTGAATTTTTGCCATTTTTTTTTGTTTGGGCTGGTGATTTGTGCGGTTTTTTCTCTTGATTTTGTCTACGATTTGTTGGTATTTGTTTGCCCCGCATCGACACTCATTATTGTGTGCGTTTGAAGCTACTACAGTGGTGTTTTGGTTTATTATTCTCTGTCTCTGGGGATTTCCCTTGTTTTCCATTGGATTTTGATGGTGTGTGAAAGTGAATCAAGTGAACAACAACAAATCTAAATGCGTCATAATTTGGGGAATAGGGAGAAAGACGGCAAAGAGAGCTCGAAAGATGAATCTGCATCTAGGCTTCTGAAAGTCCGACGGAATCAAAGTTGAGTAGTCAGTGTAATTTCTTAGGGCGGACCTATCAACATAATGATTTTGATTTTATTGTTGTATTTTGAGACATATGAATGAGCTTGTATATTATAATTTCCAGCCCAGGAAGTTCTCCTGAGCATGATGGTTTGCCGATTCCCCTTGGGCAAATAAATTCAGCTGGTAAAATTTTTCCTCGTCTCCTATCTCTACAATCAAATTTGGTTCTTAAGTGTACGTAAGTACAAGGAATGGGGGCTTTTTAGTCTTCAGTTTTTCATTGGATTTTTTAGGCGTGAATTTCTTTGAGTATTCTTTCATTTCTATATGTCATAAAGCTGCTTCAAAATTATGTGTTTTGTGGAACTGTGTTGAGTGTGTTCCATCTATACACAAAAGCGAAGTACCTTTCCGGATTACGTTTACTGGATGAATAGCCAAAAAAAAAAGGGGAAGAAGGAACAAATCAATTACCTTAGGGGGAGGATATAGCTTATAGAATGTATACAATGGAGAGGTTTTACTTTGTAGAACAATGCAAAAAGGAGATGGGAGTTGAAATGCGGATGGAGGAGGAAAGGCACATAGTGGAGTAAACATGGGGATCACCTAGAAGGAATGACAAATTCTTTGCATAAATATGTAGATATATGTAATACTACTTGTTTTCATACGTATTACATATAATTAACAAATGAATTATCAGTGGATACAAGATAACCGACCTTTCTTAAAAATAGTATTCTTTTTTCCAACTCTTTTTTAACTTGGGATCTAGATGTTGCCCATCTAAGTTTTAACCGTGATACTATCTCGATGGGAGTACACCAACATTGTATTACTACGATATCCAACATTGTCATGGCTGTTCTGCTTTTTGGCACTTCTTGATCAGCCATAAAATTGGAGAAGATGAGATAGTGAATTTGAATGTTTAAAGTTGTGTATATAATTTATCAGTTAGCTTTAGGTCCACGTGGCACTACTCACCTATAATTTGGTCCTCCCTTTGTGATATATAAAGGTGTAGGTCTTAAAGTTATATACATCAATGCTATCGAAGACTCTCAAGCGTTAAGCTATATAGGTATGCAACAAGTTTGGTGTACTTCATGCTCTCTGCTGCTTTTTTTCACTTACCAAAGAACACATTTGTTTTAGACTTACTAGCAAAAAAACTAGGCCAAAAATAATAATAAAAGGACTGGAAAGATGCCAGTGAAATTAAGCTTCTTTGAGATGGCTTTCTATGTAAATACATGCCTTCCAATCCAGTAACTTCACAGCTCTATTTTTTTGCAGGTTTAGCAAGAGTTAAACTAGACAGAAGGAAAAACATTCAATAACATGTGAAGAGCAACCATTTTCGTATATGGTATGTACCAAATGTTTGAAACCGACGAGCGCAATGAAGAAACCGTGTTTGACTATTGCTATTATGGTGCCAAGGTAACATTCAATCCCCAAGAACACCTTTACTCATAAGACAAAAACTGCAGCATGGATAAATTTATCGGGAGCAATGTTTTAGTTCAGTGTACTTTTTAAATTCTGAGTTTTGTGGTTTTTCATTGCTGTTTATGCTTTTTGTTGGTATGTTGAGTTTAGCAGTATGTTGATTGTCGTTTATGTTCCACTGTTTGTTTTGGTTTGTGTTTATGCCCATGAGATTTAAAGGAGATGGGTCTATCAATTTTTATGGACCAATGGTTCACTTCCACCGCTAATCCATATGAAAGGCTTTGATTTCTATGTCATTCCCACAACAAGCATTTCCTCACATATTAGCTATTTATATTCCTCAATCCTCATCAAATCAAGAAGATAACTTAATTTCGGAAGCTGCAAGGGATGGTTATTTTATGTTAATTCAGCTTATGTTTTAGGCCTTTCAAAGATGTATCCTTATCAAAGTCAAATGACTGACATGTCGAAGACATTATGAGTGCTTCAAATTAGCCCTAAGTTATCATTGTTCATCTGGAAGCTTTTCCATTGTAGTTATTTATGTTAAACATGTTCTAATAACAAGAGGCTTAGAGAGGATGCCGTGTGTCAGGTGCCTAAGAGGGGAGGAAACTATAGATTGTTTTCCATTTCTATGAGATGCGTCACAATGTAATTGGGTTCGATCAATCTGTGTTAAGCCCTTAGGAGTAAAATAGTGCATCTGTTAGTAGTTCTCTCAAGTAACAGATAGTGACATTGTACTCTTTGTTCTGGATTTCCTGACGGAATTTCTGGCTATCCTACCCTGTTTTCTGTTGCTTTGTCGACAAGGAAGTACAGTTTAACTGTTGTAGCGGCTGTTGCCGTCCTTGAGAGGAGACGCTCAATTACTTATTTCTCCATTTAGGTGTTCGTTAGGGCTAGAAGATAAACTAGATCGACGCAACAACTCCCGATCTTGGGACTGACCTGGTACTCTCTGTCTCTGTCTCTCTAGATCTCAAATAACACAGGGTTCCTTTTACCAGGTCATTGAAAACCCCTTTTGTATAATTTGCTTTGTTGTATTCTTTTATTTACAGGTTAACTTATTTTAATAGCTCAGGTTAATTCAACATTCATTAGTTTTAAGTGTTCAGTTTATGAGAAAATTTCAGTCTCTTTTTTCCAGATGCATTTTGATTTTGAAGAGGAAAAATCTGAATTTCCAAGAGAATTTAGTTAGTTTTTGGTTTTGTGGTGAAATCTCAAGGGAACTAAGGGGTGGATTTGATTATAAGGCACTGATTTCATAAGATTTATAGCTTTAATAGCAAATTAGTAGGTACAAGGCATATTTGTACATAGAGAATCACTGCACTTAACTTTTATGAGTAGAGATATGTTAGAGGGAGGCATGGCATTGCCCTTTCATTTGATAAACTACTCACTAATCTCTTCAGGTAAATGAAACAAGAACGAAAGCGATTACAGAACAAGATTCAAAAAGAAATTCCCGATATGATCAAGATGAAAAATTGAAGAGGATGATAAAGATACATATATTATGTTAAGTGTAAATATGGGGGATTGGGTGTTCTAATTTTTTTTTTTTTTTAATATGCAATTTGCTCTTTTAGATTTGTTTGTTGTGTCTATTCTATTTTTCGTCAAATTAGTTCCAATCTTTTTAAGTTGACTTTAAGAACTCTGTTTAAGCAATCGATCTGATTGCTGTTTTTGATGTACCAAGAGTTGTGTTAACATGTGAGAACCTTGGATTGTGAATGCATGATTTTCTCCTATTCTTTTGCATGTATAAGATATGTAGTATAAATGAGTAGAGTGCATTAAAAAATCACTGATTTAAGGCCTAAACATTGTCCTCTTTGTCCAACTACTGCGTTCTACGGTTGCAGAGCCCCGTCTTATGGGTTATGGTGTTCATGCGATAGCTTTTATATCTTCCTCTGCTCCATTGATGCCTTGTTGAACCATTTTAATAGGTTTGTTGCTCTTGTAAGTTGGTTCTTTTTCTGATTTCCAAATTCGCTTGTGCAGATGACTTAGGAGGGTTTGAAATTGAAATTGATTTTTAGGGCTCTCAAAGTCTGATTTGTGCTTTTATAGAAGAAGGAATTTCTTTCCCTAAACTAAATAGGATTTCTTTGTCTATTGATGATAAATAGGGTTTCCCTCACTAGATGAAACTACTAAGCGATGCCCGCAAACCCATCTCTAGGGAAGGAGAAGCAGCCTCTCTTATCAAGATAGTAGGGACTTGAAGGGATGCTCTCAACCATACAATTTTGCTCCAACCCAGCCTCACTGGCGGCGTAAAGAGACAAGTGGTGAAATTTTTATAATGGCTTTTAGTTGTTTTCTTTCCTTTTTACTATAAAAATATTTTTCTTCTTGCCTTTTCCTTTTGTTGTTCCTTGTTAGCAAGGTAATGTGGTAGTGAATCTAAAAGAGTACAAGACGTTCCATCTATTTCCAGCTTCTTAATCACTCTTTCATCAAGTGTCTCACCGATAGATAACTTACCTCCGTATGCCAATACTGCTTCCTATTCTGATGGCAGTGTGAATCATTTATAGTGCATCTTTTTTGTTTTAGTTTTGTTATATCTTTGACTCTTAGTCTCTTTCTTTAACCACTTGGGTTCTATGAGTGCAATGTGTGCATGATTATATTCGATGCTTTTGCCAAACCGGCTTTATTTTCTCATGCCTATTTCTTGAGGTCATCCATTTTATTCTTAATGTCTTCTTCCACACCCCCCCCCCCCCCCCCCCCCCCCCCCCCCCCCCCCTCCATATAGTACTATTTTTCATTTCGTGGTTATTTTAGTGGTATTCTGAGAGCAACCACTTTGTGCGTATATTGCCAAATGTTAGGTCTATCTTCAATCATCTCCGCTCATACCCCCAATGATTGGGGACTAGATGGGTTCTGTTATCTTCTTGTTGTTCATTTTGTAGTTATTATTGAGGTCTTTTAATAGTGTTGGGGCAAGAGGGAGCCCATTTTTTGGCTTTCGAAAAATGCTCATAGTGATTAGTAGTGTCAAATGCTAATAGTCTTATCTTTTTGTCTTTATTGGCCGGTAACTCATTCGTTCATGTATTCCCTACACTATGGAAGCAAGGCTCTCTTTTTTCTATTGAAAATTTTACAGGTTCAAATATCAGTGCAAAAGTTGGAGGGTGTGACATCCTTGATGTGCACAAAAAGTATGACTGCTATTGGGTGATCTCGGTGGTTTTCACCATGCCTATGAGGTAATAGTAGGGTTTTTTTTTTAATACCACGAGAACATTGACTTCTATTTCCATCTTCGACAAAAGCAAATGATAGACCCAGATGGATCATGTGAAGTATGCATCATGATGACTCGGAAATGTAGCTATATAAAGTTGATAGCTCTGGTTATCATTTTATACAGTTTTGAATTGTAACTGAACTTACTCCAAGAGACTGGAAATGATAAATATCTGAAAAAGGCCATGATATAAGAAATGAAGAGTATCTTGAAATAATCTTTTAGATAAACAATCGTTTGTCGACTAGGTTTTGCCGGCGGGCAGAGGTCATCTGCTCTAATCTGGGTTTTTCCAACTATCACATTGTTGAAACGGAGGGTTTTGCAGGAGGGATTTGGCTTTTCTGGAAGGTTGAATGTGAATGTGCTGGATGCATCTCAACAGGAAATTCATGTTCGCATCATGGTAAGTTCATTTGTGCCTCCTTGCATCCTTCTGCCATTTAGGTTTGCCCATATAATAGTTGTAAGACATTAAGAGAGGATTGTGGGGAAATCTAAAAAATCTTTCAGATACAAATACTCTATCTTGGGTTTTGTTGGGTGATTGTAACCAGGTTCTTAATAGCTCTAATAAATTCAGAGGAGCTCCCATAAATATGTACGGAGCCTTAAAGTTTGCTGAAAGCTTGAACTATTGTGGGATGATTGATCTGGGTTTTTCTGGCCCTAAATTTACTTGGACCAACTCTAGACTTAATGGTGGTTTAATCAAGAAAGAATTGATAGGTGTTAGGCAAATGCGGATTGGTGCCTCTTAATTCTAATTTCTAGAGAATTATGTTTTGCATCTTCCTCGTTGTTACTATGACCATTGCCCAATTCTATTGAATAAAGATTCTTCCCATCCTAATCCTTTCGCCAACGAACCCTTTAGAATTGAGTCTATTTGGTTCAACGATCCTTCTATTTTCAATGTTATTTGTGAATCCTGGCAGTGTGCTCATTTCTTTGAAAGGTCAAAAAGATTTTCTGAGAAAGTTTCTGTGTGGAAAAAAATACCTGCGGTATAATTTTCAGTCGTAAAAGGAAAACGTTGGCTCATCTGTTAGGCAGCAGCCAAAAACCCTTGGATAGCAGACCTTGTAGTTTCCTGTTAAATCTTGAAAACAGCTCACCAAAGAGTTTGATAGCATTTTTTGTATTGAGGAAGAATTTTGGGCTCTTAAAGGCTCGTACAAATTGGATTTTGAAAGGGGATGGTTTTTTCATGTTACTATGTTGGCCCATCACAAAACTAATAAAATCCTTGCGATGAAAGATAGAGTGGGTAATTGGTTGCATGACTTAGAGGACATTAAGGACCATATTGTGTGTGATTTTGATAACCTTTTCTCTACCGATAGAGCGCATGAGGATTGGAACACTGGTTTGGAGCTTAGTGCTCCTGTGGACATTAGCACTGCTCAGACAACCATAGCGCCATGCCTTATGTGGAGGAAATTCGGCCTCTTCTCCATAAATTTAAACCTTGGAAAGCGCTTGGCACTGATGGGCTTCACCCGGGGTTTTTCCAGCGCGCTTAGGGTATTGTTGTGATTCAGTCTTCAAGTGTGTCAAGTTTTATTTGGGTAGACCTTTTTTGGATGATTGATCCTCAGTTTATATATGGGAGCCGCAGGGAAAAAGGCAAAAGGAGGGTGACAATGAAAAGAAGAGAATACAGCATGAAATTGGTATGCAGAATCTAAAAAGATTTCGGGACAACCCTCCCGTCTGTCTTACATGGTCATAGATGCAAGAATACACGAAGAGACCCAAGGAAAGCAGGTTGCTTAAAGTAATCCTTCTATCCTTAATGCATAAAGGCCAGGGATGATTTGCACGTTTATAATCTACCCCTAATGCTACCCTGTTGTCACTTGAGGTCTCCAACGGTTGTTTGTTTGTCATGGATGGTTCTTATCTTATAACTCGGAAGTAGTTTTCATTAGTTTGTTTGTTTCTGCTATTGTAAGAGGCGACAATGATGGTTTAATAGAGAGGGGAAACATGAGGAGTGGACCTAAGGGCGTTTCTTGCAATGTTACTGCTGAATACTTAAGGTATGTTAATAATCTTTGTTTCGTTTTAATTATGAAATAGAACAATGAAGTAGATAGTGTATTAATGAAAATGTCAATCTCTAAACAACTACTGGCTGCACGATACATATTTTTACATGTGATCGAAGGTTTGTTGCAGAAGAAGCTTTGGTTCAGTACTTGATATTTATACGCCTTGCTGATTCCATAACCAAGCCAACAGCTTGATGTGAGCTATGTGGCAAGTGGGCCTTTTTTACTTTATTAAAGATTGGAGAGACAAAGATGAAAGTGATTGGTGGTTCGGATGTCTATATGCTGTGTGTTGCCAACATTATGTCAATGGACAAGTTATGGACGCAGTACAGAATGTCCTAAAACCTTGTTGCGAAGCTCAAAGCGACTCTCATGTGGAGGATGTTACAGTTGTTTAGACCTGTACTTGCATCCGAATATTGTTTTTGGGTTCTATGTATTTCAATCAACTGTCTGGAAAAAAAGAAGAAGAGTTGAACTTGAATATTCTATGTTTCTTTACTACTTAGCCTGTGCATATGTTGCTAATGTGACTATTACTAACTACTATGAATATCTTGCTTTTTAAAATCAAAACTTCGCTATTATAAAACTCCCTGATTATATTTAACATCTGATGTGAAGATTATTCGAAAAACCTTCAAGCATAATCAACCCTTCCACATTTACAATACATGTTAACGACTGCACTTCCAATACACAAGCATGAACTTCCATGCTGCGCTCCAATGTTGGAATGATCCTCCATTGACCACTCAATGTGGCCTTCGTCAACCAGCATTCTCACTATTCCCATTGAAGTACTAGAACACACTCACTGCGAAAACCAAAAACATGTGGAAAAAAAAAATGAATTTGTGCTTCAATAACCTCTTGCTATTTCTCTACTATTATCACTACGAAAGCTAAATACACTTCCCGATACCAATTTACCCAATGAGCACGCAGAAACGTACGAAGTACGGGCATTAAACTAGTATATATATATAGACACACACACACATACATACACACACTACTACTACTACAAGAACTGGGCATATAGCTTGCATGTCCACCGAACACAACTAGTACTATATGGAGTAGAAGTTGCCCAACTTTTGACCTTTTCTTCAAACATTATGCTATAGTCTCCTGTTATTGAAATGATGCCCGTTATTTGTTTTCTTTCCACACACATCATCGATTACCCAATTGAAGAAGAAATTCGACAAGCAAAAGCACATAGTATCTAATCCTAGCAGCCTAGCTAGACCCCCATCTTGGTGTTTTTATGATCACATCGATCTACTAGTGTGTAGTAGATTAAACTCTATCTCATTTGCTGCTCACTCACTCCTACAACCGTATCTAGCTACCACTAATTAATGTCCATGACTAAGGGGGATATATATATATATATATATATATATATGAGTCTCCTTCTTATGAGGACTACCTTATTTTAATAAAATGCGGACCTCTCTTTCCCGATCGAATTTCGATGATCCGACCCGCTCAATGTGTTCAAAACATGATTTTAAAGGTATCCACGAGAAATCAGCAAAAAAAAATGACCAAGAAGGGTTTCATTTGAGCAGTTTTTGTTTAATTTTTATCTAATGGTTCAAATAAAAACTGCTCAAATCAAGCCCTTCCCGGTCAATTTTTTTTCCGATTTCTTGCGGTTACCTTTAAAATCACGTTCTGAACACATTGAGCGGCTCGAATCATCGAAATCCGATCGGGAAAGGCGAGAAATGGAAGGTCCGCATATAAGGTCCTCATTTTAAGTCTTTACCTGAAGATTTCTATATATATGTGTGTGTGTGTGTGTGTGTGTGTGTGTGTGTGTGTGGTAACTTATTCATTAACTGCGTAATTTCCAAGACTCAAAACCGTGTCACAATAATAGACAGTGCTTGGGATCTCAAGTCCTTGTAACTGTCTGTTCCCATCTTGTTCAGATGGTTGTGAGGCAGTGGCATCCTCAGTGCAGTCAAAGGTTTGAACCGCACGAGGGACGCGTTTGGGGTTCAGGGTTCTTTGAACTCCCCTGTGAGTACCTACTAACTAACTTCTTTAATCTCGCTGATGTATGCCATTTGACCAAAAAAACAGAAACATTTCCTCAACCCATTAGAAATAGTGCATTTTTTTTAGGCTGCTAAACTTGCAGGGAAATGGCGTTAACCAAAAAAAAAAAGTGACAAAATCATTTCCCATTTCTTAGTGACAAAGAGAAACAGTAGATTGAATTTTGGAAAGTGAGTCAACAGACAGAGCTCTGTATTGGATGGATCTATTGGACCCTTTTTTTTTGTATCTTCAACCCACGTAAAGTAAAGTGGTTACCAATTTTTGGACACACCACATTGAGAGAGGTCCCTGCCCCCTACTGGTGTATTGCAGACATAATTATTATGGAGTTGAATGGGTGGGGGCCTGAAACCATTCAATCGAACTAGTACAAGACTGACTTTGTTTTATACAGCACAGTAGTACCCATTTCTCTTATACAGTATATAATCACAGCCAACAAATATACCCTGTATCCCTCATACCTAATGAGGAAGTACATTCACAGATGGAACAGTTAAAAGTGGCATCCACAAAAAAAGCACACAAAACCATCAACCTTGCATCTACATTCATCATCTTGAACATTAACAGGGGTTCATCCCATCCCATGGAAACAACAGCAAATCAATAACCAGCCTTTCAAAAAGGACATAGACTTGGTTCTCAATTTCCAGAGATTAGGTTAAACAAACAAAATGATAAAACATGACTTCTCTACACATGCTACTATGGTAAGAAAAGCCTTCACTTCTACTACTTTTTTTTTTGGATACCCACTTCTACTCTGAGTCTAAGACTTTGCTCATATAGGTTGACTGCTCGAACCATGGAAGATACATCTAATGGATTCGCATCCTCACATTCACGCATGCATATACATAGAGGAGGGCACAGGTGTGTGCCCGACGCTTGCATAGAATATAGCTTCCTCCTCAGATATAGATTTGGGAGCCCAAGGCCAAAGGAGTATTTCGCAAGAGTTGAATAGAACCATAATTTCTTATATTCCGTCAATTTGTTTACGAGACATATACAAAATTCCATGCGCTACTCAATACTTCACCAGGTGCTGCTCAAAAGTTCTACAGTTGGCCAATGTTTGGGGCGGCAAACAAATATTCCATTCCACTAAATCAAAGATACATAAAAAGAAACACTGCAACACATCTAAGCTGCTGTTTCTACTTTCAACCAAAAAAACAGAAAAAAATAAAAGCAGAACCAAGTAACATGATACGGAAAATACTTAAATTGGAGATTTTACCCCAGTTTTTGGTTGCTTGTGCTTTGTGGACTTATTTTCACCATTCCTTTGCTGAAAAATACACTCCATTTTATGCAAACTTGCAAAGTCACCCTTTCATTCATGAATTGTGTATTTAATTAGGAATTTATAAGCGAAAGTTGGCTTTATAATTTCACAAAATAGGGACAAAAGGTGGAGTGAATCTATACACAAAAGAGTGTGAAAATCATTTCCCTTTTCTTTTCACAAACGAAAAGGAAAGGAAATGCCAATGAAATTATGACCCTGTCCAAAAATCAAATGCTACTAAAGCTTCCTTGGCGAGGGCGGAGAAGAATTACTCAGAAATGAAGATCGAGCACGATAAGATCTTTGTCTACTACCTCTGGTTGAAGAACTTGAAGGACCAGATGACAATGAAGGATGAGCATTAGAAGAAGAAGGAAACCGACTTGACTGGCTTCTTAGCTTCTTCTTCTCAAAAGCCCTATCTTCTGGTCTAACGTGCCGCACCTTTGTCTCATTCAAACCCGCAGGGAGCACACAATTGCAAAGAAGACCTTCAAAATGTGCAAATATGATGCATAATATAAGAAGACATGAAGGAAATAAAGAATGGCTCGCACTATAAATAGTCTTGTCATATAGCACACAAGTGTATTCCTTTCCCATGAATTTTTAGCATATAGTCTCCTACCTCAGTTATACGATTCTGAACACCATTTTAATGACAAGTATATTCCTTTCCCGTGAATTTTTAGCATATAGTCTCCTTCCTCGGTTATACGTTTCTGAACAACATTTTAATCAGTCAAAGTCAGATTTTTACTTGCAATTTTCATTTCTTACTTCTCTTACATTTCCAGTAAAGCTTTTGCAGTTTCGTAGAAGGTAGTGCTGATCTTAGCTCCTAGAGTGGGGCTTCTGTTTTTGTTGACTTTGTCCTGTTGTTTGTGCTTTCTAGCTGTGAGGTAGTTGGTGTATGGTAGGTGGTTCTTTTTGGTCTGTTTGTATCTCAGGGATATCCCCCAATAATCTTGTTCCTTGTTTGGTTTTCATTGAATTAACTACCAAAAAACACTTATCTTGGATTACCATTGGTATGTTTGGGTGAGCTATCAAGAAAATACAAGTGGAAAAAGGAGGGGAAAGAAGCTGAATTTCTTATGAATTTAACAACTGGGTTCAAAAGTCAAGTGACCTCAGTGAAGCAGATGGTCCAGATCCATAATTCAAGTTAGCAATTTCTTAAGCAAATTTAACATCCTTAACAAGTTAAAAGATTGATCTGTTGGGACCACCTTAATTTAGTTAAATCATAAGATTGAATTATGTGCATGCCAAACTATGACTATAATGACTTCTCTTATCTTTTATTTAAATGGGAACACAATAATAAAAACCAAATCTCAAGACAAACAATTCAACTTAAAGAAATACGTATGAAGGTCAATGTCATGGGAAGAGTTCTACTTGCTTCAGTGGAAAATTAGAGCAGCCAATAAGAAATTCAAGAAGCATGTGAAAGCAAAAGGTCTAACAATAAACTTGTTCAAAATTATCATGCAAGTTTGTCTATCTAGGCAACTGCTTGTATATAATATGTTAGCTAGGTAGCAAACACCAAAAAGAGAACACGAACCACAAATAAAATAATATTCTCCCTCGATCCCATGCTGTTAGTCCATTTTGTGAGTTTTAAGGCGAAAAGAATTTTAGGAAATCAAATTCAAATCAAAGGTCTAAATTTTCCCAACATCGTTCCTTTATCCCGCTCCTTTTTCAACGATATTGAGAAGCGTCGTTTGGGAAAACTACAAGTTTTATGTTTTGACTTTTCAAAATGGATAGACATATTGGGACATCCTACAATGGAAAGCAAGATAAACAAAATTGGATGGAGGTAATGTTTTTACTTATACTTTCAAAAGGTCCTAGCAAAAAGCTAAGGGAAAATAAAGAGGTTGCAAGCAGAGTTACTCAAGTCCTTACACGAAAGAGTCCTTACCGAGTCGAGCGAGTCGATTAACCCAACTTGGGATAGGTTTCCCGGTCAACTGTAGACAAGCATCATTGCAAAAGTGGTTGCAATTTTTGGTGATGAGGTTGTAAGTATTTCCTGAGTATTCTTCTGCAAGTTTTTCCATGAATGCACGGACCTCTTTGTCACCCATATCTGTTCTTCCAATCAAGATCGACTTTCTGAATGTGAAACCAGGGCACTGCTTTGGTTCCACTTCAAAAATTCCCGTCGTTGGATGTTCGTGTGCGCCAAATGCATATTCAACCCCATGAACTGCCCAAAATAAATAAATAAATAATATACAGAATACAGATTTTAGCAATAAAATCCAAAACCAAACCAAACCAAACCAAACCGATGTTTTGAAAAGAAAACCAAAGTTTTGAAGCTTAAATTTCAGTTTTGAAGCTGAGAAATATGTAAACAGGGTATCAGAACTTCCGAAATTTTGTATCACTATCTAGGTCAGTAAGGCTCAGATGAATTTCTACCGAAAACGACATACAGAACAATTAATTTACAATTGATGCCTTCTAATCATATCTTTAATTATCAAATAAACATACCAAAGACTAAATTCAGGTCTCCGGTAGCTGAAAGGTGAGAGACTTAAAGGAGAAAATAAGATTCAAAGTTACAAATTCAATCCTAAACTCCCAGAATAGATTCTCTAAGAAGGCACTCTATTAGGTTGCAGGGACACTGTGCCCAAGAGAAACGAAGGTTCAAACTTTCAATCACAAAATTTTCTAGTACTTAAATCAGTAGGCCCTTACTGCTTGATTGAGGTAACTTCTTAATCTCGAGACTCGAGAGTACAACAGAAAACAGGCTCAGAACTTGGAAAGAAAACCTCTGATGCTCTGATTTCCTCCATTTTCACACTAACAAAACAGGCTATTAGGATTTAGTGAGCAAATCAGACCTCTGGAACGATTAGGCATGTTACAAACTTACAAACAATATAAGCCAGAATATAAGCGAAAAAGACGAAAAACTAAGCATTCGAACTATTTTCCTCAATTTTCTGTTCAGACACTAATTAACAAAAAGATAAAGACCTTTAAAAAAAGGAAAATGAAATCCAATTCGACAAGGTTAATATGCACTTGAAAAACTCAAACAAAAAAATTTCCTCACGACCCAGAATCCACTTAATGCCTTTCCACACTACTCTCCACCTGCCCAAAATAATGTTTCCAAAATGGGTCTGTTTGGTTTCCGAGAAAATAAAACCCTTACAAGCCAGAATCCACTCAACATCTTTTGAAACTGGGTACCTATCAGAAAAAAATGTTTCCAAACTGATTTTATGTTTGGATGCAGCGAAAACGTAAATCAAATTTTTGCACCGGAGACATAAAATTTGAACAATTCTTCTATCCATTTTGAACACCCAAGACCAGAGGTATCAACAACCAGAATCCACTAAACTTACCCTACATTCATACCATTTTCGTCCTAATTCTCAGTTCGGTTTCTAAGAAAGCAAAAGGTAACCCAAATTAAAATGAAAAATGACCTTCAATTCTTTCTTTTCTATTCCATGAATCACCTGAGAAAACAAAAACAACCACCAAACCCCAACACCCCTTAATCCACACAAAATATACTTCCAAAACTTGGTACCCATCAAAACAAAACGTTTCCAAATTGGGTTTTCCGTTTTTGGCTGAAAAGTTCTTGTACTCACCTTTCTTTTTCAATTTCCTCCAATTTCTCAGCAACCCAACGAAGCATAAAGAATTCCAGTACAGAAAAACACCAGATCCAACCAAGATAACCAATAACTTTTTTCTTACCTTGTACTCCAGAATGATAAACACCAAGGCCCAGCCAATAAGCGTAGCCATTGATGGTAGTGAGATCATATACGTTCAGGTACACCGGAACCTTTCCCGTCTTCGTCTTCCTTGGTATCATTCTGCACAACATTTTTTTTTTCCTTCAACAAATTTTCCTCTCTGCTTTTTTCTTGGAATCCAAACAGAGAGTGGGGTTATGAGAAAGCAAATTCCTCTGATTTTCCGTTGGGAAGTGGAAGACAAATGAGAGGAATTCCAGGGGGGTGAATTGGGGTTTTGGGATTTGAGTTCCTGTTCTTTTCTCAATTTCTAGATTTGTTATTAATGTTTTAGGTTCGAATTATGCAAGTGGTTAGCCAGACGAACAGGAGTGGGAATGCGGTCCCGCAGCCCCATATTTATATCGAGTAGTATATTTTTACCAGACTCAATTATAGTTGTTTGGGTCAGCTTACAAGTATCTAAATGTACCTTAATTTATTCTCTTTCCAATTTCATCAAAGGTAAGTCATCTACGTCAAAATTCGAAAATTTTGAAAAAATTACCTTCTTGCGGTCTAATTCTAAAAATGTAAATTCTGATTAATTTATGTGAATAACAAGCCACCCAATCGGCTAAAAAGACTGGTATTGGTACACTCTACCAAGAGGAAGAAAGAATAGCCTGTGTTCAATTTCAATATTAGCAGAATAATGGTGAAATCTTGTGTTGGATTTGGCATAAGATTTTGGTGTCGTCAAATTTAGAGAGCTCACCCTTTTCTTTTCTTTTCTTTTCTTTTTAACAAACAAATTATGAGATTCCACATGTGCGTTGAAGTAGTCAAAGAAGGTTTGTTGCAATTTTCTTATACGTTATCTTAGAACATAGAAACTTTAAATACAAAAGTTAATACTAAAATTCATGTAATAGTTGAGACCATTCAGGCCACCATAAAGTTCTCTTTGAGGATCTATACTCTTTCCTTTTCTGTTTTGAGTTATTCTATACTCTTTCTTTCTTTTTTTTAATTTTGAGCATTTATAACTCGTACCCTTGTTTTGATTCAACAAATAACAAACTGATACCATAATCCGTGCAATAAATTTTACGAAAATTTGGTGGAAGAAAGAATGAGAATATGTTAAGGAAATTGATATCCGCGCACCATTTTTTACTGATGGCGCTTCCTTTTTAACGTGAAGTTACTAGTAACTTCATGAACAAAATAGAGCGTCATCAGTACAAAATGGAGCGCGAATATCAATTTCCTATGTTAATCCATTCTAAGAAGATAAATATGGTTAATATTCAGTCACGATAGTCAAACTATTTAATTCTTTGCATCAAATGATTGTCAAATGAAAGAATAACAAACATACTGTTTAGATTATCAAAATAAATATTGTTATACGAATTTAAATCAATACCAACCACACACTATACTGAAACGTTGAGCCAAACTTTGTTTGAGGTGTACAAGTACCCCAATCCTCTACCCGAACTCCACAAGTATTTCTAAGAGAATGACAAGTACTTGTTTGCATTTTCTACATAATTCAATTGTGTTTGTTTTGGGTCTCTAGATTCAGTTCCTTATTTGCGCATAGCCCTTGATAAGTATTTTATCCAATTATTATACTTATTTCTCTATCTATCTTTTTTCACTAATTATCCAAAAACCTTCCTCAAAACTTAAACAGAATGGAAAAAATTTCAGTTAAAGAAAATGTAAATGCAATATTCTTCTCATTTTCTCACTTAACCATACAATACAACCAGCAGACCGATAGTATAATGGACCCAGTCACTCATTTTTTATTCTTTACTATTTTGAAATGAATGGACCGGGGTCACTCTTGTTGGTGGAGAAAGGGAAAAGAATCTCCTACAAACGCACACAAAACACAGAACAGTGTGTACTTCCATGCCGCTAGCGTTTTGGGAAATTTCCTGGAATGACGATTTGATTCTCGGTGATGAAATTATCAAGTCGTTGTAATTAATTTGCTATCATTCCATAACGATAAAATGAAATTACTGGCCCATTTTAGAACGGGAAATAAGTCCTTATTTTTTTTTAAAAAAAATTTCAAGGTAAAAATTAATTGACTTATTGAATTCTAAAAATATGCAATATGGATTTTGTTTGAAAGATCATGATGAAATCTTTTATACGGTGCAAAAAAAATTTAAAAATTATTTTTTATTTACATTATTTTTGAATTTGAAAATGTGAAATAAGTACTTATTTTTAAAGAAGATATTCTGGAACTAGCCCTAAGAGCATTTTCATTGTAATAACATGGGTGTAGATAAACAAACTTAACTACAATGCTCAAAAAACACATCACATTGTAATAAACAAAATTACAAGTCTTTTAGCAAATAACCAAATTCCACCAATTTCATAACTAAACTTAACAACTTTTACCAATAACCAAACTTAAAACTAAATAACTCATAAACACCCCACATTGGAATTATCTCATCGAGACGAATAATTTGGTGTAATCTGGTGCATGATTAGAACTCGTTTGCGATTAGACATAGGTGCATTGTGTATTGTAAGGTTTTTTTTGGTTAGGGATATAAAAATAACCAATGTGGAGGTAGAAGTTGTTAAATTTGATTATGAACTAAATGGATAATCAAATGCTGACGTCACACATTTTGATTATTGATTTTGATTATTTCCATTGCAGATGCTCTAAGAAAGAAAGCTAGAGAGAGAGAGAGAGAGAGAGTCTAGGGTGAGGGTTCCCAACTACTACCGCCTCTCCCTTCCCTTCTTCCCCCCTCTTTCTCTTATCCTCCTTCCTCTCCTCAGGCCCCCTTTTCGTCTTTTCTTTCTTACCTTCATGGCTGTGAGATGATTGAGATCTTCTTCTTAGGGAAGATAGATCTCTCATTCTCCCCATTATTTTTGGACTCAAGACTCAAGAGCCATATCTAGGGAACTACATCTGGGTCTTGGCTCTTGAATTCGTTTGGCTTTGTCGATGGATTTTTGAGCGGTTCGGCAATGGCGTCTACAGCGGATTCAGAAATGGTCCTTCAGTCTGTGGTGGCCGGAACGAGCTTAAGTTGGTTGCAGGTCTAGGTCAAGTTGGTTGCGGGTCTTGCTCCACCCACTTCATGACTAATGGGTCCGGCTCCGGCATCTGAAAAATTGATATTAGTAATTTTTGTTTTGTTTTGTTTTGGTGGTGGTGTTATATTTTGTTTCGTTGTACTTTATTTTTGTATTAATATAACTGAGTTGATCGTTTTCATCAAAAAATGATATTACTAATTCTTATAATGATCGCCTTACCTATGTGCTACAAAAATTTAAAATAAAACTAAAATTAGGTCGATTTAAGATCAAAATCACATTTATGTGAAATCATGAGTTATCGTAATACAACATTAATAGTATTGAACCTGTGCTATGCAAGTAAACAAATAATTATTTTACAATTTTTTTTCATAAAAATACATATGTCTTTTTTATTAAAAAATATTTATCAAAACTCATAAATATTACATCGAAGAAAAGACGATACCACCGAACTCAGGCATTTTGCACAAGAGCAAAGTGATAACTTCACTGATAATAAGCAACCAAAAGGAGGAGCATCCAACAGAGAGTTTTTAGTATTTTTTAGTTTTTTGATACAAAAAAAGTACATCACGGCCAAAAGGCCTGCAGCATTAGCTAATAAACTTCATCACCTGACTCACCATCAGGAAATACCACCCATACCCAATAGCAATCCCAAAGTTTTTTCGGGCTTCTTCCAAGTCGGCCTCTTTTATCACTCATTAATTGTTTAGTTCCAGCACGTGTCACGCTCATTCTGTACAACTTCTTTTTTTCCCACACTCACGCGCCCTTTGAGTTTAGGATAGGATAATCAATTTTACCATGCAAACGGAACATTACAACGTAATATCCCAACTCATGTATCATTGATTAATATTGTGGGATCCATTACTTTTTACTAATAATTTGATAAACACATTGACATTTGGCATTTGATGAGTTGTGGAATATTGTTTAAAAATAAAAAAATAATATTTCTAATTATAATTTTTTTTTATCTCTAAAATTGTCACATGTTTTCACGTGCATATACTTGTCCATACATATACATACATAAATTATATATAGCTTATATATAGTTAAAACTTTAAGTACTAGTAACTTTTGTTGTGCATATTCAATTTTGAAAAAATAAAATTTGAAACCTATTCGATGAGATTTTTCAAATAAGATCTATTTTGAACATGAAATTGTGTACATATAAAAAAAATTTATTTTATACCCCTTAATTAAGAATTCATACCTCTTCTGGACAATTCACACCTTATCTATACAACTCACTCCCCAAAATAGAAAATTCACACCTAAAAATGCAAAATTCATACCTCCTATAATAAGCAATTCATTCATAACCAATAACAGACAATTCACACCCAGTATAATCGACAATTCACCCCTTTAAACTCATGTTGTACACAATTTATAACCCTTATAACAAACAATTAACACCCCTTAAAATCCTCTTGTATATAATTCACACCCTTAATGACACACAATTCACACTTATGTTATATTACAATTCACACTCCCTATAACAGACAATCACACCATTGTTATACAAAATTCTTCCCCCTATAGAATTCACACCCACAAAAAAGACAGAATTCACACATCCTCTGCATAATTCACACCACTAAAAAGATAGAATTCACACCTCCCCCAAATCTAGAATTCATACTCCCTCCCTCAAATGCAGAATTCACACCTCCCCCAAATTCAGAATTCAAACTCCCAAAAAGACAAAATTCACACCTCATCTGCACATTTCACTCACCAAGTACAATTCACACTCCTAAATAAAAAAATTCATATTTATTTGCACAATTCACATTCCAAAAATACCCAATTATTTTTTATACATAATTTGTTATTCAATATGGATCTTGTTTCATAGATCTCGCCGAGTTGATTCTAAAAATTATTCCCTCCGTCCCTTTTTTTAGGTCCAGTATTCCATTTTGAGATGTCCCTTCATAAGTGTCCATTTTGTAAAAATAGTGGGTAAAAGTTAATGCATTGTCTATTTTGCCCCTAAAAGTAGATTCCTTTTTAAAAAGTAAGTGAGTAAAAGTGTAATGATGATGGGTAAGTAGGGAAAGTGGAGAAAAAAGTTGATGTGAAAAGTATAATGATGATGTCTTTTTAATAAGTTGGAATTACGAAGCAGGACATTTAGAAAGGGACGGAGGGAGTATAAGTTTTGCAAAAAACCAACATATCTTATAAAATTTATGGCATTTTAAAGTTTGTAAATTAAAAGGTTACAAAATATGACCACATCGCCATGAGTCAAACATCAAGCACATGCCTAATTACTTATCCACGCACTTCAAGGCCAGTGTAGGAATGAAATACAAAAAGAAAAAAGAGCTGGCGTGAACCAAACCCCAAAAAGGAAGCGGCCTAATTTTTCCGGACTCTTTCCTAGAATAGCAACCCAAAGCCAAGATAAGCACTCAGCAATTAAATACAGATGATGGTATTTAATTGTTTTGAATTATACATGGGTTTTTTTTAAAAATAAAAACTGTTGACGAAAAGGCATCACCTCCCAATATCAAATGGTTAAAAAATATTCGCCATTCAGATTCTTATTTGCTACTGTATGACACAACTAATTAAGATGCTAACAACATTACTTACTTGTGCACACATCTCATAAAAATAAATCAAACTAATTACCTATGGCCCAAGTATACTCATGCACAAAGCAATCGAACTTGAAATATACAGTATTACTCTAGTCATCATCTCAAAAAGAAAAAGAAAAAGAAAAAGGAGAACTACTAATTATTCACTTAATTTATTAATCTTCATAATTAAGTCTGAGAACCTTGTACCTATTGCATTATTGTGACGCCTGTATAGGTTATTATCAAATAGTCGATGAAATGTTGTAAGGTTCCGAAATTTTAGATAAAAATTTGAAACATTTTAATTCATTTACTTAAAATAAATTAATAATTTTATTATTAATATTACCCGTACCAACTGAAAATTTATGCCACTTTCCCTTATCTTATTCTCTTGATCATTGGCCGCCCCGAGTGCCCTTTCATGGTTCTTCAAATGACTTTTTGGACTCGGGAGGGGACCTCCGTGGTACCTCAAGACCTTGGCTATTTCCATGAGCTATCTACCACTCTTGGATTCATCTTTAAACATCAAATTACCTACAAACACTTGAGAAATACCTTACGTGCAATATCAAATAAACTAATAATTATAGGAACATAAATTCAATATTCTTGGGTGCTTATCAGGAATCAATTTTAAGTTGAAGATTGAAAACTAAAAAAAATTGTACACCATACATATTAGGCAAATTGCAATTTTTTTTTTTTTTGAACGGCAAAACAAATCTCATGATTTAAAGAAAATTTTGAAGCAATATATGGGGACACAAGATTTTGCCTCGTCAAATTTAGAGAGCTCATTTTTTTAAATTGCATAAAAATTATGAGAGCTTATTGCGTTGAAGTCATTCTAAGAAGGTTTTTTTTTTTATAAACGTTATCTTAGAACATAGAAACTTTAAAGTCAAAAAAAAAAAAATTAAGGTATTAAGTTGAGACCATTTAGGCCCCCATAAAGTTCGCTTTGAGGATCTATCCTGTTTTTTTTTTTTTTTTTTTCTTTTTGAGCATCTATACTTTCGTATCCCAATCATAGAACTAATCACAAACTGATACCATAATCAACACAATTGTTTTTATGAAATTTGGTGAAGGAAAAAATGAAAAGCATGATGACCTGTAGAAACAGATAATCCATTCCAGGAAGATAAATATGATTAATTTTCATATAGCCACGATATGAATATTATTTTGATTTTTAGGATCAACGATCAACAAATAAGTATTGTTACGGAGCCAAATGATGATCACCAACCACGTACACACTATACTAAAACATGAATTAAAAAATAAGTTTGACCAAATGGACCCCACTCACTCTTGTTGTTGATGGAGAAAAGACTATTCTCACGCCCACACAATAAATAGTGTAATTATTTATGTATTGGAGTACAATGGACAGTTTCGTTGGGTCCATTTTTAGGCCACCACAAATACACTATTTCTATTGTCAGAATATATATCGTGGCTGGTCCAAATGAACCTTAGCTCAAACCAACGAATCCAAATCCTCATGTGTATAATAAAGTCCCACAACAGTTTTAATTACTTGACGATCCAAGTTATTCACTTTGTAAGTCTAGCTATATTAATTATATATCCTTGCGAAAAATCAAGTGAAACATACATCAATGAGAACTAAATGGAACCACATTTTTTGTAAGAGAAATAAATAGTCAACACCGACCGTCCATTTTCCTTGTCACTATTATGTTTCGATCGCTTAGATGGATACTGATTTTAGATCAGTTTGATTTTTGCTGCATCGATGATCGATTAACATATATATTGAAGTCTACAAAATAAAAAAGGCTCGTGTGTGTGTGTGTGTATATATATATATATATATATATATATATATATATATATATCATCAAGTGAAATAGCGGTGAGTTTTATTTTACGTACGTCACATAAAGGTCAAATGAGGGGATCCACACCCACACCCTGTGCTTAATTTGTGGTGAATTGAAGAGAAGTTGGAGCAAACTTTATTGAGACTTTGAGTTGTAGAAGTACGCAGCGACGGAACCAAGATTTTATAAATGTAGGGGCCAAACAATGAACAAGATTTTGAAATTTCAAGGTTTGGGAATCTAATAGTTCGTTTGGTTTAGATTTTGAGGGAAATTTTTTGGGTACAAAGTGGAGAGAGATAAAAAAAAATGAGATTAATAATTTAAGGAAAAACTAATGGGAGACCTTGCGCAGAGAGAAAAATTGGGGTTTGAGACCCGAAACAAACATATTTTTAAAGCATTTAAATGTCTAAATAACTCCCAATACAAAATATAATACGTAGATGTTCTCAACAAACCAAAAAAAAAAAAAAACTAATATTAATATTATTTTAAAAAAACCTCAAAACCGCGCGGGGGTCTTGGCCCCCATATGCCCACTCTTAAATCCGTCTCTGGAAGTATGTACCCAAGTAATTATCTACCACAAACACTATATAATTTCTGAGGGGATGACAATTATTATTACTCTACTATTCCCTCCGTCCCAAAATCTTTGGTATTTTCAATATTCGCGCCGTTCTTTAAACTCTTACATCTCCCAATTTATGATATTTTTTATAAATTTGAAAACTTTGTATTATAGATCTAATCGAGAACTATCAAACAATATCCATATTGCATATTATTGGAGATTCATATTGGAAGATACAAGCGATTGAAAACTGACACAAATATTGAAAAAATCCAAACAATATGGGATGGAGGGAGTATATTTCTTTCAATTTCTTGCCATACATAATCCAACTTTTCAGGAAAAGTTGGTTAATATTAGCCTTTTTCTTCACTTAACTGTACAATACAATTCATACGGTTAATTACTTACTCCATTAGGGTTCCAGAGCCTGAGATAGACATACCCTTGTTGATGGAGAAAAGAATGTGGTCTTCGGGGCTAGTTGTCTAGATTAATTTTGCATTTTCGATTTTAAAATTTAGGGTTACAATGGGTGTTTAATTAAAATACATTATGGCCAGTAGAAATCGATCATTCTCCCTTTTACAATAATTCTAAAAATAATTAGGTCGACCTAATACCTAAATCACATTTTGTGATTAATTTTTTCAATCGGCAAAGCAAATCACATTTATTTTAGATGAGTTATCTTAATACATAACTGTGCAACTAATAGGAAATTCGGCATGTTTGTTTGATGGATATAGGAAACATTTGAACAAAAAAAAGATGGATATAGGAACAGACATGTACCATACATGGTTTTGCAGTAAGTTTGTCTACACAGGCAAATAGTGCACATATTTTGTTGTGGCCCACCACGGGTCCCACACAAACGATTCGAGCCTTTCATTAAATGTAAAATATTTTTTCAAGGGTATCTGGGAAAAATTAGCTCAATCCGATACCTATAGCTGCTTGACCCAATCATCCAACTTTTCATGATTCAAAAATCTGAATGAAAAGTTAGATGATTAGATCAAGCACCTATAGATATTGGATTGAGCTGATTTTTTACAAGAGACTCTTGAAAAAATATTTTACATTTAATGAATGGCTCGGATCGTTTGTGTGAAACCCGTGGTGGGCCCCATAACAAAATCTGTGTACTATTATCTGGGTGGTTAGCATTGTTGCATATTTTGTGATCAATTGTCATTTATTTTGGTATTTTAGGAATATTAATTGCAACACCTTATAAAAAAAATCCTTAATTTGATTTAAAAAATTTCTAATAGGATGGCTAAACAATTTAAAAAACCATATTCCTCCGAGAAATTGTTTAAAAAATCTTCTAATTAAAGAGCATCTCTAATGGGATGGCTAAATAGTAGTTTCTGAAAAAATCCCACCTTATGAATTGATAATAGTCATTCGTTTATTGAGTGGATGGTCATGCAAATAGACTAGCTAAATTTTATTATATGAGAAACAAAAATAAAATAAAATAAAATTAGCAACGGCAATATCATATGGAGAGAAGACAAATTAATACTGGTATGACACAAAGGCGACATGAAGTTTTTAAAGTAACAAACCAAGGAGTAGCAGTAGAGCGATCCCTAAATTTGGAAAAACTCCTCTTAACCTTTTCTGTGACAAAATTGGATATTTCGGAAAGGATCTTACCGGTATCCGGTTGAAATAATTTTTTTCAGGGACTCTAAATAAAATGAGCGGCTGCGATCAAGTTTGTGGGACCCGTTTACTATATGTGCATATGGAGTATGTACTCTTTTGTCTGTGCAGTTAACATTAGTGAAAAGAGTTAAAAAGAAAATGCCAAGAAAATTGTTGTGACATGGATATTATAGTAGAAATTATGAATTCGTTCCATGAATTAACGTAGGGTCGAGGGACATCTCTATCTAAATTATTACTCCCTAATAATACTTGCTATATGCAGGCAATGTTACTGTGCTGCATTATTCATTCGTTCCATATATAGTGAAAATTAATGGTGTGACCATATATGGATGGATGCAATTAATTAATTAATTAATTAATTAATTAACTACTCTATTGGGGGGTCGAGTGGGGCCGGGTGTCATCTTATAAAATTTCATGGTCAAGCTTGAGGGGTGTGAAAAGGAGAGGAAGGCAAGTAAAAAGAGTGCACATATATGCACTACTGCAAAGAATTGTGGGTGTACTGGAGTGTACAAATGGTTTACGCTGAGTACCGTCGAGTACTCCGCTTAAGTGATGATGAGGGTACGTGATTGTAGCTAGCTAGCTAGTGGGGGACTAAAATATGAGGGGTGGTTAATTTAGGGGCCTATCTAATCTAAAATTGGTTTTTGGGATTTGGCTTGGATCTAGTTCGGGCTCGCAAGGAGTTCGGCTAAAAATGTTATCGACTCAATTAACTAGGTTTAAACATATAGCTACGCGGTGGAAAACATTTTCCTAATCCGAATTGAAATTTATAAACATTGCCACGAAAATTAACATGCTTGAATGTTGCATTAATTCGGAAAATGCAGCCCTTACACAAGTAACACCTTTTGTTTGATAACTTAATTGGTGTATGTTCTAATACGTACCCCAATTAATCGAGGGAATCAATCTTATTGTCTAGTAGCGGGTGTCCAATGAAAGGACCCGGGGAGTGTGCTGCGCAGCGTGCTGTGCGGCCTCCGGCGCCGCCGTGGCGGCATCGGTTCGACGATCGGAGACATCCACTGCGTAGAGCTCGTCGAATACTACAAGTGTACCAAAAATCAACCCGATCAAGTATCGTTAAGTGTCTCATCGGAACACATATAATTCAAAAAGAATGGATTCAGTGGTTTTGGTCCAGTGTTTCGTATCCATTAGGATTCATTTTTTTTCAAGTTATATGTATTCCGATGAAGTACTTAACGACATTTGATCGGGTTGATTTTTGGTACATTTGTAGTATTCGACGAGCTCTACACAGTGGACGTCTCCGATTGTCGAACCAATGCCGGCAAGGCGGCGCCGGAGGCCGCGCAGCACACTCCCTCTGTCCCCAATGAAAGCCACAACAGATTCTTGTTTTGCTTGGCCAACTATGAGAATTGATAATATGCCGATTGGAGTCTAACCCATGACCAAAGACATCTTTCTGACGTCTTAGTTGTCAAGTGACTACCACTGCACGGACACTAATAAATTTGATTTGAAATGACACCCTCCATGGTCCAAACAGTGAATTAGAGACAATAATGATGAGTTTTATTTTTTGGGCGAGTGAAGTTGGCGTGATTTGAATTTTGATCCTCCATTACATGAGCAACTATGTTACCACTGTATGTCTTAATAACTAGACGAGACTAGATTACCTACCTCGCAATTTGCAAGCTTTTAAAAGGGCAACATTATTATTATGGGGTTTTCCCCGGATCCGGGGGCTCTACTGCGGGCATAATGGGCAGCAGCCCCTACCTATAATCAAAACGGGTGAAAAAAAAAAATCCAAACCACCAATTTGCAATCATACGAAGCAGAAACGTGATTTTGAGAGCTTTAAAGACAAAATTTGATTATGCCTCTTTAGAATAATATGATCAAAATAACAAGATTTTCACACCCGTTCAAACGGATTAAAAATTAAAGCACTTAACTTTTTAACCATATTTTTTAATAAATAAACGGTCTAAAAAAAATTAAGTGCTCAAATTTTCACTCCGTTTTAATCAATGCAAAGATTTTGTTATTTTTATCATATTATTCTAAAGGGTCATAATTAATTTTTATTTATAGGACTCTCATAATCACATTTCTGCTCTACAGGATCCTAAATAAGGAGCATATACTTAATATGAGAGCTCTAGAGATAAAAATGAATTACGACCGTTTAGAATAATATGATCAGAATAACAAGATCTTTACATTGATTCAAATGGGGTAAAAATTTGAGCACTTAATTTTTTGAGACAGTTTATATATTAAAAAATATGGTTAAAAAATTAAGTACTCCAATTTTTAATCCGTTTGAACAGGTGTAAAGATCTTATTATTTTGATCATATTATTCTAAAGAGGCATAATCAAATTTTGTCTTTAAAACTCTCAAAATCATGTTTCTGCTCCATAGGATTGCAAATTGGTGGTTTGGATTTTTTTTTCACCCAAAGCGGTGGCAGCGTTTTGATTATGGGTAGGGGCTGCTGCCCATTGGGGCGCAGTAGAGCCCCCGGATCCGTTTTCCCCATGTGTAACACATCTCAAACGAAAATGGCCTACCCTATTTAAGCACCTAACACGCATAAAGGCAAGGACAATTCAGCACAAGATGCCCTGATAAAAATTTAAAAAAAAATAGAAAAAAAATTAGGCATAAGAAGCCTACTCCTAACTATATAGGGCAACAGTCTTCTCAAAACCAACCTCTAAAAGTTTGATCTTTTCCCGTCAACCCGTACCTTCCAAGATTAGGTCAAGAGTTATCAAAAACTAAAAAGATTAGGTCAAGTGACCATAGAAAGCTTATGGAATCAAAGGTGTCCTGGATCCACAATGTTTCGGAGGTGCGGTCCCTCGACCTTATGTTCTAACCAAACAAGTCGAACCCCAAATAATTAGTGAAGCACAAATTAGATTGAATCAGGTTTCAAAAGTCCCAACAGTTTGGACCCAGTTGATGTAAACAAATAGAGTCGGTTCTGAACTGTATGGGCCTACTAAAGCAAATTCTTCAAAAGGAACTCTTCAATGTTCTACCTGCAAAAATTGGACAAAAGAAAATCAACTTGGCAAAGAAATCATTATTTGGCTGATCTGCACTCCATCTTTTTGTGATTCACATACAAATTAATGCTCAGCAATTTCACATGAATATGTTACCTTTGACCCCATCTCCATTTGATTTACCATTATGAGTTCTTCTCATCTACACTTAATTACGTAATCCTTCAAAATGCCCTACGATTCCGTTTTCAATTATTGGACTGCGCTCACTCTTTTAATCCTCAGTCTCGTGGATTTCAGTAGTTTAGAATTTTTTCAAATACACTTTCGCGCTCGCGATCCCACTTCAGCACCTACACGCGAATTACTACCGTAACTTAGATCTACAAGTAACTGCTTGTCAAGTTAGACGTTTTGCCTACTTGTAGAGATAGTCAAAGGTAATCGATCAATCACAATAATGCAGATTTTGCAACAAGTGGCCGACAAGTATTTGAGGATGCTGATTTGGACCATCATTAATTAAGTATATATTAAGTAGTAATTGTATTCTAAAAGCAATCATTCTACCACCACACCCAATTACACACTCACACTCACAACGAGGATGAAGCCGGTACACACTACACACCCAGTGTGTATGAAGCCCCACCCTTGTTGTGAATGTGAGTGTGCAAATAAATGTGTAAATGGATGTGGTATTAGAATTTTCCATCTAAAAGTAAGTAATGGGAATCAACATCCTCGTATCTAGAATAGTAACCCTGGAGATAGGTGTAAATCGTTAGCTTTTACTAATCCAATGATTTCTCTCAGCAATTCGGCTAAGTTTGGAACGTACATACATACACTTCGGATTTGAATATTGGAATTGGTTATGGGAAGTATCTAATCTAATCTAATGGACTAAATAAATTGGCTTTCGCTTCTACCACTTAACAAAATCTCATAACAAACTCTTGCCACTGCACATAAATATAACATACGCTTCGGATTCTTATGTGACAAAAGATCTAACATGCTAAACCTACCATAGAAATCAATGAAAAGACGACGATGACAACAACCACCACCATACTTGCTCCTCCATATTAGACTTTCAAATCGGACACTCGAATGCATTCCTTACTCTATTTTTTCTTTCTTCCTTTATAGTACTACATAAGAAAACTTATTCCTAATACCAATTTTAACTTTTCTGAATTTTCTAAAAGAAATTCAGGTTTAGATTCATTTTTTTATATTAAATATTCTTCTCGATGAGGGACTGGGGAAAACAAAAAAGTAGGAATCAAATTTAGAAAAAGTCCTTCACCATCAACAATAAGTTAGTACTTTTTCTTGATTTAATCCACTTTTTCTTTTTTCTTTTTATTTCTACAATAATCCCTGGTGTCATGTATCAACCAGAAATCACTCCACCGACTCATACAGTATTTCACAAACTTGCACAATCTGCAATTTTTCTTTCAGGGGTCTATTTTTCACGAAGAACAAACTGCACAAATCATGGAGAAAAAATGGGTTTCGTTACGCACAATTCTATCTTCTTTGCAATGAAGCAGAACATATTCAAAGAAGATTTTGCCCCTCTACAAAGAAGTTTTTGTCCCTCTGTGCTCAAATCTCACTTGAAGGATTCTATGTATAAGCTATATGACTTCTACTTTCCCAAGCCCGCAAAAGTTGAATCCTAAATTCTTTACCCTTAATTTTGCAATCAACTCACACAAATAAAAGCAAAAGAAGATTCATGTTGGTGGTAGGCGATTATGATACAAATACCACAAGAGAACAGGAGCAAATTAAAATTCAGATATGCAGGAACAAGTGGAAAAGAACACGCAAGAGAAAGTGCAAGGTATTGAATTGATACCAATTCACAACGAACAGTTCCTTGGCATATTTATTGAAGGACTGTAGATAATAATGTCAACGCACGGACTGAGCCTCTATTGAGGCTGTAGGAGGGGCATCTTTCTGTGGTTGGTTCCTCAAAATAACCGAATGCTTATGGTCTTAAGAGTGTTCTATATAAACAATTCAATCCAAAGAAACAACATTGAAAAAGGCATGGTCAAATTCAGGCGTTTAAGTGTCCACTAGCTAACACCTATATTGAGCACTCCAATAACTGTATACAACTCACTATCTATTGGGTCCAAAACAATTGCGCATTTTTTCCCCGGTAGAAGACACGAGATAACCCTAAAACGCATTTAATCTTACCACTTCTGGATTAGACATTACTACATGGTAAAACTTAGTTGGCAGTTGCAACAATTCTGGGGTTGATTAGCTTTCCAAAGCACAAATATGAGTCTCTTGACAGCAAAACCCAACCAAAAACCATATTTACAACTATCATCAGGTTGTAGGTGTCAATGAGTCATAGCCTTATACTTATAGGGAAGAAATACATTTGCTTTGTCTATTCACTTGTTTCTGGTATAAAGACGAATTTCATTTGTTCATAAAAGTACGTAAACGAACTCTTCAGAAGGAGCATACAGATGCAAAACTAACCAAAACTAAACTCGTGAATATCGAAGTCGGTAAACATCACTACAACTAAGAATGAAAACACACAATACACAAAACACATATAAAGTTACAGAACTGCAGCATTCACATCCTACCTGGGAAGCTCACACAAGGTTTGTAGTCTATTTATGAAGAGATCATCCATGTTCTATTATGCTTCCTCAAGAAAGAAGTTTTTTCCTCCACACAGAAAAGAGCATATACTTAAAGGCAATAAAGTTTAGTACAACCCCCATCAAGTTCATAAATCCTAGAGACCAAAAAGCAACTAGACTAAACGAGTACAAAATCGTAAATTAAAGATCACATGCTACAAAATAGAATCAGCAAACCCGAAAACCAAAAAAGCTGCTGGTGTGAAGCATCTTCAACCGTGATCAAAAGGATGTGAAACATCCACTACTGAGTGGATTCTAAAATTTCTGCAAAACTCGCCGAGGAAGAGGAGCATGTCCTCACAAGACATTTTAAATAGACACAATTGTCATGAGAGTGGATCATAGGGTGCGGCAAGAGCCTAGTGCCACCCTTTTCTAACCCTACTTCCTCATGGGGAATCCAATGACTTTGGGTTCTAACTTTGTGGTGAAGATGGAGAAATCTCAAACCATCCACGCGTCAAAGAATGGAAGACATGAATTTGGGGTTTTCAATTCCTCAACAGAAAAAAGTGAGAGCAGAGAGATAGTTGGAAAAGGGGTAGTTGGATATAATCTACATAATTCAATTCTAAAAGAACAGGAGTTCTCCAGCTTCGTACCTTAAGTTGGGATGCCAAATTCTGGAAATCCAAGCCGATGTAGGAGAGAGCCATGTATGCTAGATACAACCTTAGTGCTTTGACTCTCAACCAAGAGAAGGTTGTAGCTGAAATAACAGTAGTAACCTAACCTAATTAGCCCAAAAAAAAAAAATTAGCATACCCCATCGAATTTAAACCATGCTATAACTTTTACCAGGCATTTGATAAGACACATTTTGTCATAGTAGTATAGACAAGAGACAATACCCAATTCGCTATCAAAAATGAGATTTCTGCCAGACAAAAAAGAACACGAGAGAAGTTCAAAAGGTGATGAAGTTTTGGCGAATCGTATCTTAACCGTCAGACTAATTACCTAAATAACAAGGAATAGGTTTGTCCTGAACCAAGTTGTAGAATGATTACTCGTATATGGTGACACCAAAAATACAAATATTTACTGACAACCCAACAGCGTATTTACAATCATATAGACGACCTATCGCGAGACTTCACCAAAAGAATCGCAACATTACCTATTTGTGCAACCAATAAATCAGAATGAGAAATGTGCAGACAGAAGCAACTAAGGAAATGATGATAGTATCCATGGACTTTTTCTTCTTTATTGATGTGAGGATATGATTCACCTGAAATTTTAAACCATCGAAGTATCAGCTCATTTGAGAGAAATACTTACTCAGTCAAGTTATAAAAGCCCTTGGATGGTAATCACATGTCACACTCACACAACTAATTAATCAAAGCAACATTTTTGTCTCTTATTCTTTGGTTTTTTCCCTTGAAAGGATGCTGACACCCATAAACTTAAATGCTACGGAGACCACAATGGTATAATCACCTTACCCTGTGTTTTCTAAAAATCCAACCAAAAACTATCAAGATACAAGCATCTATAAGAACAATGTCAGGTGACACATATGTTGCATACCGTTGGAAGCCGGCCGCTGACATTGCTAAGCTTCGAATTGATGCCTCCAAACGTTGATCGCTGAAATACGAGTGTACCCAGTGTCCCTTGTGCTTGGGAAATTACAGAATTCATCTGCAGCAAAACCGAATTAGTGAAGACTTTTGTCTTCCACAAATGGAAAATATATCTGCACAAAAGAAAAATACAGAGGAGCTGAAAAATGAACGAAAGGGGAAGTTTTTTTATAGAAGAGCAAAGAACCTGCCTTTAGGTTTCCATAATATCATGGACAAGTTCAATACATTTAAACGGGATACATGACGTTCGTTCTGTTGCCAACAACTGTTATTCGTTAAATAAGAAGTTTGCAATGTTAACTTCTTCTTTGTCCATTTTCTGAGCACTTGTGCCCTCCTTGGGAAAAAATTCAAAGCCAAGACCAAAAAACACAAACAAAATATCAATCTGATAACAAATGGAGGGGCAATTATCATATTGCAGTGAATGATCCTTCGTCTTTTCTTTGTTTTAAATCATTGGGATTAGACTTTAGACACAACTTCGGCGATTTTTAATCCTTTCAAAGTGGCAGCTGATCATATTCAAATGCACAGACTAATCTACATGTAACTCCAGCTACAGAAAAGAATTACCAGAGGATTGTTCGGGTACTTGGAATGGGAAAATCAAAACATGGTGTGCCCTATAAATTTCATATCTTGTCCATAAATGTAGTACCTAATGGCTCTTGTATGAAACTTGAAAGCCTATGAGACTCACTTGAAGCCAGATAAAACAATTGACCTGAAAAAGCTTTGAAAAACTTTGGTTTCCCCGTGGGTGATTACCGGCATTTCAAACCTTCATCGTTCCTTGAAAACAGTTCTATTGAGCTTCTGTGTAGTTTTCATTACTGGTCAGAAAGTGGGATCTGAGAATAAAAAAGTGCAAGCATCTCTAAAGCTTTTGCTTTAATAGCTTGTACCTAATGAATTGGCTTGCCTAAGCCAGTGCTGCACCAGCTCTAAAAGCAGTGTAAGATCATTGCACCATCATTCCCTCGCACACAGATCTGGGGCTGTGAGTGGGTCAGATGAGCCTGAGGAACTTTCTCAGCACAATGCGAAAGTGTCCCGAAATTCTTAACAAATTAAAAGCCCTATTCAACCAGGACAAGGTAGTGATAAATTGCTAATTGGAGGTAGTTTCTCAAATGACATAATATATATACATATACATGCATCAACATATTTATTAAGTTAAACGCAAGCTCTGCTTGGCATGGTCAGGCGCCCCCCTTGTGGCGTAATACATAACACAACACTATGCTGAAATAAATTTAGAACACAAATATGATATACTTTCCACATAGGTTGGAGATGGTCCATGTTACATGGATACAGCCCATGCAGGTGTGAGTGTCAGGTGGAGATCTAAGGCTCGGACATTTCAAATATGAAAATGAAGGGTTCACGAGTATGGGTCTAAATTTGGATACGGGTAGGGGGATGCATTGATTAATTAATATATTTATTCATTTGTTACTTTAACTTGAGTTAAAAAGCTAACCCAATGATTTTTGGCACAATATTAGTTGGACCAAACAGGTTATTATAAAAGCTTGTTGAAACTCTTCAGTCAAAAATTCCACAGCCCACACTATAGCCCATGGCCTGCGGAACAAAAATTTTGACAATTGGGGGACCCCAAACCCATATCAGATTTACTTTCAAATCTCTCTCTCTCTCTCTCTCTCTCTCTCTCTCTCTCTCTCTCTCTCTCTCTCTCTCTCTCTCTCTCTCTCTCTCTCTCTCTATATATATATATATATGTATGTATGTATGTATGTATGTATGTGTATATCTTAGGCATAATATGTATAACTGTCTCTATGCACCAGTGTTTCATCAGCATTATCAGTGCTACATCTCTAAATGTATATGCCAGCGTATAATTTTTGGCAGAACTTCCATGTTTTATGAAAAAAGATCATCGGGATCATCGTATTTTACCGTAGACTTGCAGACACAATAGTCAAAAAGAGTGACATGATAGTTATGGATAGTACGGCCAGGGGAAGAGGAAAATCTAAACTGATTTAGTGATTTTGGTTGCCGTGAAATGGAAGGATTTGGGCTTACTAAATCAAAGTGAACGGGTAGCCCCGGACAAAGCTCAATAGAAAAATAAGATTCATGTAGCTGACCCCAATTGATTGACCGTACCCTTACTAAGAAAGAAAGCCCATTTTTCCCGCTTTTGAGTTGTTGCTCGGGGACCCAAAGAAAGATGAAAGGAACACTGTGTGTGTGTGTGTGTGTGTGTGAGAGAGAGAGAGAGAGAGAGAAGAGAGAGACCTGATGTGAAAAAACGATCTACCTAGGGGCAAGGGATTCAGAACAAGGACCTGCTTTTGTTTTTCCCTTTTCGGTCGAAATACTAATGGGTGGGTTTAGTTTTTATAGATTTAATTACCTATCAGCACATATGTTTGAAGTAGCAACATATTTAACACCTCCAAAAATTTAGAAAAATTACATATCTAACCCCGTCATGTTCCATACATGTCCCTTGCTGTGTCCCCCTGTGTCCATGCAGTGTCCCGTTCGTGTCCCTGGCGTGTCAGACATGTTGGTGGTCCATAAAAATTGAGTTCCCAAGGAAATTTGAAGAAAATAGGGTTCCAATCAAAGATAACCAAACTTTCACGTGATCATTCTACTAAACAGTTCATGAAATTCTACACATAATTAACATGTTCATAGATTGATAGGTTGAGGAGTATCTCCAGCTGTACCATAATGGGGAAGATAGGAGAAAATTGCTAAGCCAAGGGGCTAAACTGGATACCAAAAAGCCTAATCCTATACTTGTTACTTTCACAAGTACCAAGCCAAATTGCTAAAATACCCATAAGCGAAATCTTAAATATTTTATTCAGCATTTGGTTCATAAGTTCAAGACATTGATACATAAACAATTGAAAAGGAATTGTAATTTTGCAAGCATTAAAATAAAAAACTTCTTTCAGATACCTGCCCTGTACTTCTGCTGATGGATGCGTGCTCCTTAAGGAGGGCCTGCTCACCAGATCCAGAACCCTCTTCCAAATCTAATCTTGTCCTATCAAAATCACTGAAATCCTCGAGCAATGAAGCATGCTCTTTCTTAGCTCGAAGGCTAGATCGAAGCCGATTAAATTCCTGCAATTAAATCACATTAGGAACAGCATAAGCACCAAAATGCACAATCTTGTTGGCCAATTGGAATGGTATACTCTCCAGATGACCATGCGATGTTTCACAGTGGTACATGGCTTTAGGTCAAAACTAAAAACTATAACCCAGAACTCATGATGAAGAAATCCATTTCAAAAGTAGTAGAGACATTTTTCTATAGTTACAAACTTAAGTGTCGTAATTAAAAAATATGCCCAGGTACCCATTATTCATAATCATAAAAATAACAGTATAATCAATTTAAATGGCTAGACTGCTGTCATAAATGATAATTTGATTGATAACCTATACACTGATATTAGTCAAGCACCACTTGTCCAGGTTATCGAGAATATCTAAGCGGTCTTGGTTTGGGAGTTGGCGCACATAGCAGAAAATACGTTGCAGTGCTTGGAAAGTGGTTATACGAGAAACCAACTCCTTATTTCGTGCAACAATATAAGAGTCATGTGCTGCACGAACAAGTGGGACCGTCACGCAGCGGATGGAGGGAATCACCGCTACCCAAGGATATTGATCTCTCAACGCTCATTTTGTTTCTCTAAATGGACCCGTATTGTTGTGAGTAATGGGGTAATCTGGTCCTGCTTGTTCATTTCCACATTTGTATCGATTCTCTAGAGCTCTTAGTACTTTGATTGCTACAATGGCATCATCTATTTCAATTCCTATCTTGGGGGGGGGGGGGGGGGGGGGGGGGGTGGTTGTGTGGGGGGAGGATTCTCATTTAGTTAGAAATTCAAATAAGCTGTTTATATATTGGCAATTCTTGAGAACGTCTCTCTCTCTCTGTCTAACGTTTCCATCCATAGAAAGGATGTGGACTTTTCATTCAGCCTTTTTGTTCTTTTGCAATTTTTTTCTGATAAGACCATAAATACTCCAAATCAACGCTCATTGCCCCTCATGAGATGGTTTTGACTAGTTGTGTATGCTACGTGGCTTCCTTTTGGATCTTTGTGCTTCAAGGGAATTCCTTTACTCTTTATTTCCAAAGATTGGAAAGCGGATTGCAGCTACTGAAACCATTTGTACTCTGAGTTGAGAATAGTCACCTAAATATACCATCTATTCAATGGCTATTAGGAGGGAGAGAGGTGGGGTATTCAAATTAACAACAAAATAGTCCCCTAAATATACCATCTGCCTCCAGGTCTTCCTTGAAACTGTGAGCAAGACAGCAATAAACCAACAGGTTGCCCAACATACCAATATGAAATTCACTTGCGATACAGATATTTGTAAGGTTTTAATCAAACCAACAACCTAATTGATTGATAAATGTCTATGTTGAACTTCTAAATAGTGAGGTGTCATTGGGATTTTACCTATTGGTGCCTGCATCTATGCTTGCTTTTTCTATGTAACCATAAATGCAGGCGCAGATGCACATATTCTACATATATGTTAGACAACATGAGTCCTTGTCAATAACAGTTACATGACTTGATATGACTAAGGTCATGTTTTCTTCGACAGTAACAAGCAATTACCTGAGTAAGATCTAGAAGAATTTCTTGATGGCGAGTTAACGTATGAGAATATATTTCTGAACCACCAGATGACACCCAAGCTTGCATATGTGAAATTACTTGCTTAAGTTGTCGGAGTAGTTGTTCTACCCCTGATTCAAGATCTTTGTCTGTACTGCCATCGACTTTGGTTGAAACTAACTTACGGTACAAATACATCTGATCATCCAACTGTGCTTCAAGCTTCCTTGCCTACGTGCATATAATTTGAAGAATAATGAAGATTACTTCTTTTTAATATATGTTAAGTTAAAGACAATCATTTTCCCGAAAGAAAAGGAAATAGAAGGAAACCAATATTCATCATGATATCGCAATGACACTTTTGATGGGAAAAAAGATTGGCTGTCACTTCGATTGGAAACAAAAGGGAAGAGTCAAGTCATGGCATAAATCATCAAGAGGGTTTCCATGAAGAGCAGCATCGCTCCAAACATAGATTAAAGAGCAATCCAACAATTCATGAAACAGCGTTGGATTCCATATCAAATGTTGTGAACATTTCCTCTTTCCTTTTGTCCCAAAAAACAGCATGGCAATTTGAAAGCTAAAAGAGTGAGTGATCGTCACTTGCACTTTTATCAGGGCCGGCCCTGGCCATAAGCTCACCAGGCGGCCGCCTAGGGCATCCCGTTTTGGGCCAAATAATTGGGCCCCCAAATAGTGAAATATATTATATATTAGATATGCGAAACATTTTACAATTAGTGTAATGTAGCCTGGTGGTAAGCCGTGCGCGTACAGAACACTATGTCATGGATTCGATTCCGATCCTCTCCCATTTTTAACATAAAATTTTGGAATGTTTTCATAAAATGATTTTAAAAACTGCTCTTTGGAGTCTCAAACTCCCGACCTGTGGTTTCTAAAGGCTTGCACAACACATTACCACTGAACTACAAGCTTGGCTGTTTTTTTTGATCGAATAACTAATTAATATACTAAAAAATAAAAGGCCCCATTTTCAAACTCCACCAGGGGCCTCGGAAATCTCAGGACCAGGCCTGACTTTTAAATGACAAGAGAGGAGAGTAGTCAAGGACAAATTCATCATGTCAACGTCACAAACTACACAGCTCAAATCAAAGCAAAATGGTGCAAATATTTTCTCCACCCTTCGAATCTAATACCCATTGAGAATCACTATCCCACCGGTTACTAAATCATGTGCGCCATACCATTCTTATAACCATTCAAAACAAGGCTATTGAGAAAATCTGATCAATTTTCATCATACCAAAACATTAATGCCGGGGGAATTTTTTTTCCCGTATAACTATCCCATTCTGCATATAACACTTCAATTAGAGTAGCAATTATGTATTCCCAAGCAGATGCAATTCACATTCGCAATATATCGGAAATAACGTAACAACCAAATTTGACCTAGAGCACATGATTTTTTTCAATCCCAAATGGAAAAACTTGATAATCCATACATATCCTCCTTTACTAATGCATTAAGAAGAAATTTCCAGGCCGTTACAAAAACCTAAAATAACTGAGAAAATGCCTGGAATTACAATTCCGAATCGAAAGTCTAACACGTTCGGACAAAAGTAACATAATTACATCCTAGTATTTATATATACAAGTTCCAGGGACACATATTTTGACACACACACACACACACACACAAAATCGAAGCCCCATGATAATAATCAGAGACGTTCAATATGTTGAAGACATGCTTTTAAGAGTTCTCATAAAAAATAAACTCATTTGGATATCGGGGTTCGATCGATTAGGATATGAAACCACATTTTTTCACACCGAAGATAAACACAAAGAGAATGCATGTACAAATGTTTGATAGTGCTTGTAAGGTTTCGGAATGGGCGCGTACCTGTTTACGAAGGGAGTCCCAAGAAGTAGGCGGATCCATGTATGTATGTGTATATATATAGAAAGAGAGAGAGAGAGATGATGATGATGATGACGATGATGTGCGAGAGGCTTCCAAATTCTACTGCTATTTGGAGATCAACAAGGTTCGAACTTTCGATCGAGAGAGAGAGAGAGAGAGAGAGGGGTCTTCCTATAGTTTGGGGAGAGACGAAGACGAATGGAAGGGAGGCCTGGCTGAGGAATGCTACGTACACTCCACATTTTCACTGCACCATCCACTACATCCTTTATGAGACTCATTTTGGGTCCAACAAAAAAAACAGAAAAATATTCATAAATTTTAAAATAATATTTAGGGGGCTCCGTAAAAAATCAGCTCTAGCGGGTATCGATAAATATTATTTCTGGGTTCGTATGTTCGAAACTGCGCAGTTGAACATTTTCACTCCTATAAATTTAGAAATAATACTTACCGATATCCGTTAGAGCTGATTTTTTACAGGGCCCCCTAAAATATTATTTTAAAATTTATGGATATTTTTCTGTATTTTTTGTTGGACCCGAAATGAGTCTCATAAAGTATGTAGTGGATGGTGTAGTGAAAGTGTGTAGTGTACGTAGCATTTTTTGTTTTTGGAGCATAAAAACTCAAAATGGAGAACGGTGAGGAGAGGAGATTTTTGTAATTTTTATCAACTCTTTTCTTCACCGTATGTACTTTTTGGTTGGGATGATGCTATGGTGTCCCCAGTTATTTTGGGAACACCGTAATTTTTCGCATAACAAAATCATTATGAGCATAACTAAAACCCATTACAAGCATAACCGAACCCAAACAAGGTATAACCAAGGAATATTCAAAAAACCAACCAAAGTATAACCAAACCCAACCAAAGCATAACAAACAATGTTATGCCTTACTATGGTTCTGTTATACTCATAATGGTTTTGGTTATGCTCATAATAGGTTTTGTTATGCCAAAAGTTACGGTGTCCCCAAAATTACAGGGGACACCGAAGTCATTCCCTTTTGGTAGAATAGGTCATTTTCTCCCTCTAACTATCCACCAGATTTTTACTTAGTCTTCAACCTATCAAAATGTTTTATTTAGTCCTCCAACTATTGGCTTGCATTCTATTTAGTCCTTCCGTTAAGTTTCAAACGGCCACAGTAGGACGGCAACCGTTTTGTTTAAAAAAAAAATTTCCAACCACCAATTTGCAATCCTATGGAGTAGAAACATGATTATGAGAGCCTTAGAAACAAAATTTGATTATGTCTCTTTTGAATAATATGATCAGAATGTTAAGATCTTCACACTCATTCAAACGGATTAAAATTTGAGCACTTAATTTTTTTAGACGGTTTATATATTAAAAAATATAATTAAAAAATTAAGTGCTCAAATTTTAATCCGTTTGAATGGGTGTGAAGATCTTAATATTCTGATCATATTATTCTAAAGAGACATAATCAAATTTTGTCTCTAAGGCTCTCATAATCACGTTTCTACTCCATAGGATTGCAAATTGGTGGTTGGAAAATTTTTTTTTTAAAAACAAAACGGTTGCCGTCCTACTGTGCCGTTTGAAACTTAACGGAAGGACTAAATAGAATGCAAGCCAATAGTTGGAGGACTAAATAAAACATTTTGATAGTTTGAAAACTAAGTAAAAATCTGGTGGATAGTTGGAGGGATGTTTTCAAAAAACACTCTTTTCAAAAATTATCTCTAAATTTACATTTAGGTTCCACACTTATATTTTGACTAGGTTCTCCTTCGTGCACAGCACGAACGCATGCCCGTTGAAGCGAACAAATTTTGATATAGGCTAGATGTCTTGTTTCTAATTTTAGAGCCGGAAGCAATGGAAGAGTATGGAAATAGGTAGAAAGATCATTTTCAAAAAAAAAAAAAAAAAGGTAGAAAGATATATTACCAAAGTGATCTGCGCACCAAAAACCATGCTTGGAGTGATTTCATCCCATGGATTAGGAATCCCATGTGATGCCCAATCCCCCAACTGATGGAATTAGCCAGCCCAAGAGTGGGGTGTTATTGCTAAAGTTAAAATAATTTATATGTAGGCATATACATAGTATGCAGGCATCAATAATAATTAGACAAAACTATGTAAATAATTAAATTCATAGCCAAAACAATGACATAAAGGCAGTAATATTGGAGGACACTTGATGGTGGTGCATCAATCCATTTCTAGCCATACAACAATCTGATGAGAGAGTATGAATGGCTTGGGCCAAATGCCATGAATTACACTTACTCATTCACTCAACAAGTTGGATTTCAGAAAATTACAGGGCTAAGATGACGGCTAGTTGCATAGGATGGAAAGTGTGTACAATGAAAAAGGCAAAGTTAAGAACACAACTCCTCTTTGTCTATAGTAGTTTATTTGGGGGAGAGAGTAGAACCACCTGAAGCTCAGATTGGGAGTCAATTTTAGATCTTTTAGTTGAGATGATTTGGGAGATAATTTGGGATACTTTTCTGCAGTAATATGTATATGATGAATATATAATGAACAATGGGATCATGAGCCCTCCATTTGTACTCATCGAATGAATGATATTCCCTATTAATGAAAAAGAAAAGCAAAAGCTTTTAACTCAATCAATTAGCCCTATCAACAAAATCCTCAATACGTTGTTGAACAAAGAAGGAAAGTAACAGAGGGAAGATAAAGAAATGAGGGCTGCAAGTGTTGTTCACCACAATACATTCAAATTTTCAATATTCCAAACCCAGGTGCAAATATAATCGTCCAACAAGTAATATGACAATTTATAAATCAGAGAAAAGTTTGCTCAAGCAAATCTGGATCCTGCACTCTTCTATTATAGGTGCTACAAAACTCAAGCCTCATAATTAATAATTGGGCATCTGAATTACATCAAGAAACCCACGTCTCAAAATTTTTTTTGAGAAACTCCATGTAAAGCATAACACCAGTAAAGCTAAAGAAGCATAACACCAGACGCTGAAGAAGCATAACACCAGTAAAGCTTGAATGTCCTGCTCGTTGAAGGGAATAAGTTTTGATTTAGGGCAGATTAGTCTTGCTTCTAATGGTAAAGTTGGAACTGAGAGAAGGACACGAAAATAGCTATAAAGGTACATTATATGGATTGATTAAAGCAGCAAAGGCATAAGATGATTTACGTACAAATTATATATTGTGTAGTCTATTTACAGATGCTGGAGTAACATAATTGCAGTAAAGTTTGTGATAGTTATAGATAGATGGTCCAAAAGTACTCAAAGGAAATTATGCATAGCAAAACATTTTATATGGAAGTTTCTCTGGCTTCAGTCCAGTGGCTGCAGGCAGTGCAGAGGAACAAAAGGAACCCCTAAAACTCTCTCTCTTTCTATCTCTAAACCAGGCGAAGGAAAGGAGAGGGGGAGACTTGGCTTAATATCGTTCACGTTTTAAAATAGCTATGCTAAAAAAGTCTTTGGATGGCTCCTCTCCATCAAAGTTTTGATTGGCCAAGGTACCAATTTAGCATGTTGGCAGTCCAATGAAGAGCAAAAGATTTAAATCTACTATTATCATGAACGCTAAGAGTACAGAAAAATACTCTGTATCTAATAGTCGGAAAGAGTTTGTCCAAAACATAGACTAAGCAAGGCAAATAGATGGCCCATTTCAGCTTCCAAACTCACGAGCACAAAAAAGAAATACGCCACAAGCCCTCAACCAAGAAATGAAATTTGTAGCGGTGTGTATCTGCACCCTATGTCGCCTAGCCCCTCTTCCTTTTTCTTTCTCTGCTAGTTAAACTCAGTAAATGCCTTAGAAAGAAGAAACCGCCCACAAAACAGTAAGAAATTTGTTCAAACTCATTTGACATTCTACATGAAACTTGGACCTCAGGTTATACTTAGGTAAGAGCAAAGCCAATAATGTGACATAGACCTTTCAATCTCTTCTCTAAGCTGCTATTACTGCAAAGAAGTTTAACTACAGATATAATTACCATCTAAAATCAATGTCCATGTTTAACTTTTTAATAAGAACTTATCGAAAAAGGTTCATATATCCTTGCTAAAGGGCAATTATGCTAGTCAATGTATTTCTTGTCAAAGTTTTGCCATTACCTTCCTCTTCTTAAGAAGAAGATTCAGTTTGTCTTCAACGTGCCTCTTCTTGTCTTTTCTCTCTTTATCCAAAGCACCATCAGCCTCTGCACAATTATCGTAAATCTCATACTATCTTATTAGGTAGTTCACAACAAAGCTGGATATTACAATGCAAAGAATGCCAAAAAGGAAGAAAAAATTTAGATTGCAAATAGTATCCAACACTCTAACCCATTCCTCATCCTTCAACTGAACAACCAACTTTTCCTATTCAATTCATTACTATCTTCATGCAAGACAGACTAAATTCACATGAGCAGCCACAAAAATTCATATACTGCACAGTAATTTGAAAGGATTGACCTGTGTCCGAAACCATGAAATATGTACTAAACGAAATCACATGCATTTATTCCACATCACACTAACAGATTGCAATCAGCTAAACTAAGTTAAAGTCAAAAGCAGGGAACTCACTTAGAAATTGAAGGCAGATTTAAGAAAATTAAGTGGCAACCACGCCCATTGCTAATCAATATAGTACATGACTCGGCAACATTCTATACCATTCCTGGTCTTTCAACCCAACCACTCATTCTTGCTATAAAATTGACTACTGATTTTTCATAAAAGAGAGTAAATTTATATGAGAACTCGCAGACCTTATTTTTTGAAGGTGAATCCAATACTATTGGAATAAAGCTAGTACACAAATTACACCCGAATCACAACTCAAATCCAACCTAAATCGTGGAACAAGAAGTCAGAAAATTACCTTTAGAATATCTGAATCCTCGATCTGAAAATTTCATAAACACAAAAACCTATATGCTCAAACCCAAATATCTGTAGCCAAAATCCATAAACATAAATAAGGGAGAGGATATAAGTCCTAGAGTTCCCACAAATCGAAACAGCAGTGGATAAACAGAGTAGTGAATAAACATGCAAGCTCGGAACAAAGGCCACAGACACAAACTGAACTTATGAGATAACAAGAGTAAAAAATTAGATTACCATTAAAAACACAGCAGGTGCATGTATTTCATGGCAGAGTTAAACCTGATGGTGAAGTTAAATATGCATAAACTGAACTTGTGTGACAAACTGATCAATGAGATTAAGGGGCAATGTTGGAAATCAAATCTACCTTTCAAAATAAACATAAGTAATGTGTGTCCCCTTAAAAAATTGGAAATGGCAAAATGGAAAAAAAAAAAGGGAGGGGATATCACCTTAGTTGCTAAATCATTACCTAAACAGAATAAAGTGGTCAAGAAAAAGAATTATTACTCTCCATTGCACAGTTCTTATGTGTGGAATAATTTTTAACGGTGTTGCTTCGCGTTTGTCGTTCTATTTTTTATAATTTTTTAAAGCATGTGTTCTTTAAAGTTGTAGATATTCAACTGCTACTGAAATGGATTTGGAGTTAATCGTAGTCATAACTCATAGGCTTCAGGAGTTCATCAGAATGACAGAGTGAATATGTAGATGATTTGACATTTAATCTCGCGACTAATGATGTAACTGTAAAAGAAAACAGTGCAAGAATGTTGAGCTTTCAGAGCCCCGATTGGGCACTGTTACAAATTAGTCGAGAGCATTGCAAGACACATGAGCTATTCAACCCACGGTTGGGCCACGCATGTGCCAACTGTTGATGAGTCGTGTTAACCCAATTGATGCGTCCACCTAGCAAAGGGTGATTTGAAAATTTAAGACTTATTCACCTAAAGACTGATGGCTATTTGCGTCCAAATCGGTTGGCAACTACAAAAAACTTGGATGTTAGAAAAGAGAGCCTCCTAATGATTCTGAAAAGTATTAGAATTTATATAGTTTCTATAGCAATAAAGATAAACAATACCATGGGTACCTAGGCCCAAAACTTAATCCAGCATGACGTTGACGATGATGAACTCTTCCTCTTTCTCTACTAAAAATCCTTTTGAACTTCTGAGCTCACCCTCGATGAAATCAGAATCCTTCTTCGTCATGTCCAGCTAAAACTTAAAAAATCACAAGAAACAAAAAGAAAACCTTATTCGGTTAATGAATTTCATGTAGATATTGATAGGATATACAATAAATCTCTAGAAGACATACTATCGTCTTTCTATATTTCAAAAGCGATAATGGTAGTATCACCTGAGGTGCAGCTTAAAGATGTCCATTGGATATACACAAGCTAGCTATCATTCATCTCTTGATACCCCAATCAATTTTCAAAACTATTTTTTTGGCCTTATCATGTGTTATTGAGCTCCATGTGTTGTGAAAGCCATATTTTTCCTTCCCCCCAAAAAAAAAAAAAATTACACATCATATACAAAACCATCTCTAGAAGATCGGAAAACCCCAACGATCCAGAATAGCGCAAGGGAAAGAATCTACTCGCATTTTTATATAAGATCCAAACACATGCATACAACCACAAACTTCTTTTTCTTCCAAATGTCAGGAACATCAAAATGCCCCAAAAATATGCACAATCAAAGCCATCTCTAGCAGATCGAAGTCATATTTTCCCTTCATTTAAAAAAAACATACATCATATACACAAAGGACAAATGCACCACAAACAGCACAAAAGAAAAAAAAAAACACAAAAGCACAAAATCCTAACAAACACACAGCGGCAAAATGCTTTAAAATTAAATCAAGCCGTACCGTAGTCCTTAGCTATCTAGGGTTTGGTCGTCCTTCAAAATCCTGCCTCGGTAAATCAACCTTTGTTGGTCGAAGAAAGTAATTCTGAGCTACCACAAACTTGAAATTTTCTGCATTTGCATAGCTAACTCAATCGCACAGAAAATGCCTCCACAAACAATTACTTTCAGTAACTAAGAGAGATAACCCCAAAAAACACTTTGAACAGAAGGTCGAAAGGCTGAGAGAGATTACCCATGAATCAGCGATCAAAGCGTTGACGATCCTCGTTCTTCAAAGTCCAACGCACGTAGGGGATGAGATCTTCTTCCTTTACGGAGACAGGGCAAGAGACCGGAGCACGAATTCATCCGTAAGATGCCCGTAGATGGTCTCTGAAGCTTCTAGAGAGAGAGAGAGAGAGAGGGGTAGCGGATGAGAGAGATGTTGCCGCGGTATGTAAACCTCGGGAAGGGAGGGAGAGTAAAGTTGGCGAGGAATATACTTGGACGTGAGAAGAACACGTGCACTCCCTCAAGAATGGCACTTTGTCAATTGCCCTTCAAAACACTTGTAATTACCAAAATAGAAGCAAGCAAATGGACGTAATTACCCTCAACCTCCAGCCTTGAGGCTGCCCAATCGAGGGACTTAATTGGAAAATCGAGCCAAAAATTGCCATCCCTCAAACTGGTTCTTATTATTTAGGAGGATGGAAAACTAAATTTATAAAAGGGACAATAAATTCCTTCAAGATTCTACTAAAAATTAATATAGACAGTTCAACTTGCACATGCATCATGTCTCAACCTCTATACCGATAATTAATCGATATTTGAATTTTTCACTTGCAATATTTCTTATCGTGGTCTATATTATACCTATGTATAACAGGAAATTATTTGGGTTACCTAAGGCTCCGTTCCAGAAACCTTTTTAAAAAATAAATACTTATTTTGAAACTTCTCAAAGAAAAATAGGAAGGGTCATTCCACAAAACTCAAATAAAAAATTTATTTCACATTTTCAAACTCAAAAATAATGTAAATAAAAAAAATTCAAATTTTTTTGCACCGTATTAAAGATCTCAATGAGATCTATCAAATAAGATTCATATTGATAAGAAAATTATTTGCGTAAGCACATGATTTTTAAGCTTGAAATTGTCTTCTTAAAAAATAAGGAGTTGTGCTATGAGTAATGGGCGCCGAGGAGGGAAATCGTACCGACAGCTGCGCCGGGCCGTCTTCGGCCACCGGACGCCCGATCCGAGCCATCCAAAAATTCTAAAAAAAAAAACAAAGGGGCCTTCGCAGAAATCAACGGCATCCGAGGTGTGTAGGGTGCTTGATCCGAGTACCCCTTTTTCGTGTGAAATCATATACATGAAAAAGGGGTGCTCGGATCAAGCATTCTACACACCTCGAATGCCGTTGATTCTTGCGTTAGCCCCCTCGGTTTTTTTTTTTTATAGAATTTTTGAACAGCTCGAATCGGCCGTCCGGTGGCCGGAGACGGCCCGGCGCGGCAGTCAGTACGATTTCCCTCCCCGGCGCCCATTGGTACCTATATAAATTCTAAAAAAATAAGTACCTTCTTCTTATTTTTGTGGAACAATCCTTATTATTAAACAAAAAATAAGTTATTATTCACTTTTTGGAACGGACCCTAATGGGTCTAATATTGAACAGGGTGCTAACAGAGGCCTAGTGTTGCACTGTATGTGCATCCCAAGGAACTGTACTATTTATGCATCCTCATGCGCTGTGTATGCATCTCGAGGAAGTGTGTTGTATGTGCATCCTGAGGGGAGATCAAGAGAATCTAGTATGATGATTTAATTGGGAAAAGAAGTTGAATCATGTGTTGGTGATGATATGGTGGTTAACGTGGGAGAATGGTTTCCAAAGTAAGGATTCGTACGGATTCACTTAAGTTAAAAGGCTACTGAAATGAGTTTCTTGTAACCCTATTACGATATTGTGCATTTGTGCTCAATTCAGTTTTCAATTATTATCATTGATTGCTATTGCATGGTAATGTATGAGTTAAAGGGTAAGAGATTATCTATTGAGAGCGATTCCAACCTGTCTCTCACTCTTTCTCCATTTTGGAGATTCAAAAAATATACTTAATATTTTATTCAAAAAACAATTTGGAGAATCAAAACAACTCCACCCCTGTTTCAAAAAAAAAAAAAAAAAAGTCCAATCCCAATTCTCTATTTTTCACCTCCAAAACTTCCCCCAATTCTTCATCTTTCACCCCCAAACTGGTAGCATACATTGCAATAGGAATTAATTTAGTCTCATCTTACAATATCAACTTTAGAAGCACCACTTGGATTGAGCCGCTCAATTGATCGAACGCATCCTCGAAATAATTGGTTTGAATTTAGATTTGATGTTATTTCAATATGTATTTATATATATATATATATATGTAAAGTATTAGACTCATTCTAAAGGCACCATTAATATCTTTTCAATGATACCAATTTTATAAAAATAGGATGTATAATTTTAAAGTTATATGTAATTGATGAAATTCTAGCAAAAAAGTTTTTTTTTTAAACGGTGAAAAAAAGATTTTATTAACCTTTGAAGGAGATACAAAGATTAATAGAACAAAGAGACAACGAAAAATCCAATCCGAGACCTAATCCCTTGATTGGCAAGATACCATCCAAGAGAACACCCAAAGGGAACAAAGTCTCAACACCTAAAGACCTAATAGCCCTGATAAAACAGTTAAAACAAGTGGGACTAAATACCCATGAGGCCTAAAAGCTCAAAATACATAGGACAAGCCCAACTAGTAAAGCCCAAACAAACACAAAAAACTCCAAACACATCCTTGCCGCCAACACCAAAACAGTCTAATCCTACAGTCGTTGCCCACCGCCGCAACACTGCACCACCACCAAACAGCTAGAAAGTCCCACCGGAACCACCGACCGTCGTCGTCTCCTCACGAACCGTTAGGCCAAAAACCTGATAGAACCCAGGAGTAAGACCAGCGGAGACACACGAGCTTCTCCCCTAGCCACGAAAGCGATCTCGTTAGGCAAAACCGGCTGCCTCAACAGTATAGCCAGTGGCCGACCTCCAATGCGAGGAGAGAGAGCGAAGCATAGATGAAACAGAGAGCAAAAAACAATAGGGGAAGAAAGAAGATGGCGGGAGCAGCAACGACAACTAGGGTTTGTTGAACCACCAGCAACAACCAGCAATACAGTAACACATGATGAACAAATCGCTGGCGAGAACTCCCCCACAAGAATCGAAAAGCCATGACCCGACCGTACATCACTAGACCCAAAAATGCCCTGTAGAAGAGGCCATGCCAACAGATCTGCGACCACAATACCGACGCAAACGCCCACCGCCAATCATCATCCCTGCAAAAAGAAGAGAAAAAGAAAAAAAGCAGCTGAGAAGGGAGAAAAGAGTGGAAAGGAGAGAGGAGAGGGGAAGGAGGAGGCCCGGGGGAGGAGTGAGAGAGGCACCGATTCCCCCCCCCCCCCCCCCCAAAAAAAAAAACCAAATCTGAAGCTAGAGATAGGGAATTGTTTGTAGAGAGAGAGAGAGAGAAGGGGAGAGATGTTGTATCTTAATACTCAAATGCTAGCAAAAAAGTTAATAGAATATACTTCCTCCGTCCCTTTTTTATAGTCCGGTATTCCATTTTGGGCTGTCCCTTAATAAGTGTCCATTTTGTAAAGTTAGTGGGTAAAAGTTGGTGCATTGTCTATTTTGTCCCTAAAAGTAGATTTCTTTTTGAAAAGTTAGTGAGTAAAAGTATAATGATGATGGGTAAGGAGGGAAAGTGGAGGAAAAAGTTGATATGAAAGGTAAAATGATGATGTCTTTTTAATAAGTTGGAATTACGAAGTAGGACACTTAAAAAGGGACGAAGGGAGTAATTGGTATTATAATTTGTTGTCAAGAAAAGGTTAAAATGATAATTTAAAAAAAAAAAAAAAAAAGGAGAAATGGAGATGGGTCTCCATTTAGGAGGAGACCCTTCAAATATGAAGAATGAGAATTGAGTCTCCATTTTGGAGACCTCAAATGGAGATGGGTTGGGAGGCATGAATTCTCCAAAATGAAGTTTTGGTGCTCAAATGAAGATGAATTGGAGTTGCTCTGAGTGTCATTCGCTCACAGTATTCGATACCCTTGCATTTTTGCTAGATGCTGAAGGCTGGATGGAAGGACAACTCTTGTAGATCTAGGGACGTAGAAACTGAGGGAGAGCTCGTCAAAGCCGGAAACCCTCATCTTTAGAATCTCTGTTCCTTCCATTTGACAAATTTCAATTATGTAATCGTACTTTCTGGAACCAAGTATCTCACTTGTGATGTTGAAGACAAATCTTCCGCTGCTAATTAAGTTGATTTTCTTTTACTTAATAATAACTAAATTGTTTTTGCTAAATAATTTATTATATTTTCAAAAATCGGGACATTACAACTACACCATATTAACTGATCACGCCTTATTAGTTTATTAGTTAGTTGGCATAAGTTTTCAATCAAATCCCATAATCCAAACAAAGACAAAAACCCATGAAACCTGTTCATTTTGAGATTTTAGATTTAGATTTAGATTTGTAGGTAATGAACGTAGAGAGAAATAGAATAATGATTAAAAATAGTAGTAATGATTGGAGAGAGATAGAGAGAAAAATAAGAGTAATAATTAGAAAGAAATAAGATAATAATTACAATACAAAATTCAAAACCCTTAAACAAACAGGGTCTGGCGGCACACATTTCCGATTGCCTTGTAAATCTAGGGCCAACTCAACTCAATAGAGTCCAAATAAGACATTAAATTTGGGTATATCCCTCCCTCCCACAGTGAATCCTTGATGGACATTTGATTCAACCTTTCCGTAGCATACATTTAAATTATGTTTGTTTCAATTCCTCAAAAAATAGTTACTAAAGTTGAACACTTGTCTTTCAAACATTTTTGGTTTGAACTTGGCTTTCCGGGGGACGCACCCTTATGTTGGGCCCATTTGCGCGCTCTAGTCGAATATTGCTATGCTAACCGAAATCGTCCAATCTGTTGATCATGTCAAGAACAACAGTCATACAAAAAATTATGTCAATTGGATATCGAAAGATATGATTTCGGAGTCCACTTATCTTGGGAAAAAATCAATTCGACACACTGAATCAGTACCATCTGTTTCTCAAGAGAAGAAATAGACCTTGAAATCATATCTATCAATACCCAATCAACTTAATTTTTTGAAGGAATGATGCTCTATATATGGTCAAAAAAGTGAACAATTCCAATCATCTTTGCTTTTGCCCGAGAAGAACCTGGGCGCCAACTCCTTTTTGTTTTACGCCCATAATAGATTGACAAAAAAAGTAGGGGCCTAAAAAGGCATCATAAAACCTGAAAAGCGGCAACGAAGAAAAGGCTTTGGAAAACGAAACTGCTCCCTTTTGCCCAGTGCTGATTGAATCAGAAGCGCACATGATCACGCGTGGTCCAACTTAGCTTTTGATGATTATGGCAATGGGTCCCAACCCCACTTACTTATTGGAGTATTAGCAAAAAAAGAAAAAACCCTCCCAACCCCTCCCCAGCCGGCTAGCGTCGTGTACCCCAAAAAAAACGTTTTCCAATTGCCAATTGTGTAAATGGAAATTTATTGTCGCAGTTGGCCAAATAAAAATTTGCCAATGAGTTAAACCTCAACTTGATTTACCAACCTTTTTCCGGGTTCAATATCAATAAAATAATTGCTGTTGAATACTATAAATGATCCTTTTCTTATTCATTTTTCGGTCTGTTCTATGGACACAATATTTGACACAACAATAGTTGAAATTCCATGCAAATGATCGGAACCGTCCAATTTGTTTAGAACATATTCTTTAGAGTTTTTTTTATAAAAATTAACTCATTCAGATATCAACAAGGGCTTAATCGGCCATCATCAAAGAAAGAAAAACCTCTTTTTAATTATTCACTTAAATTGTGAATTATAATTTGGTAAGAGAGTTAATGAATTTCATAATGAGTAATGTTTTACCCACTCCAGCCCCTTCGAATACTCCAATTTTTCCTCAACAACGATAAGGAGCTAAAAGATCTGCTACTTTAATTCATGTTTTAAAAATCGATAATTTTGTCTCTAACTCTATAATGCCGGGCGCCGATCTATGAATAGGAGATGTTGTGCGTGTGTCTAGATGACCTAAATTATCAATAAGCTCTCCAAGCACGTTGAAAATTCGTCCGAGAGTCGCTCCACCGATTAGAACACTTTGAGGCTGGGATGAAATTAGGATTTTACAAAAGCGAGGACCAAACTATGAACAACAACATTTTGAAATTTCAAGATTCCGGAATCTTTATAGTTTGTTTGGTTTGGATTTTTAGAGAGTTTTTTGGGTAATGAGTGGAGAGAGATAAAAAAATGAAATTAATAATTAAAGGGGAAAACTTTTGGAAAACGGTGCGCAGATAGATTGGTTGGGTTTTGGCCCTTTAGGACCCAAAACGAACACGTTTTAATTTTAAAGGATTTAATTGTCTAAATAACACCCAATACAAAACACAATATCTAGGTGCTCTTAATAAACAACAAATAACTAATATTAATATTGAAATTTGAAGAAAAAAAACCCTGAAACTACGCAGGGGCTTTGGCCCCCATATGTCCTAAGGTAGTTCCGTCTCTACTTAGAGGAGCTCTCGTGTCAATCACTTCCATTCCTCTAGTTAGACCATCTGTAGCACTCATAGCTACAACTTTAACCGCTAAGGATTTTAAAAAAATAAGTGCTTATTTGTAATTTTCAAGTTTAAAAATAATAGGCTCACCGAAATAATTTTTGGTGCAATATGGATCTTGTTTAATGGATCTCGATGAAATCTTTTGAATGATGCAAAAGAATTCAAAATATTATTTTTGTTAATAAATTATTTTTAAATTTAAAAATTATAAATAAGTACTGATTTTTTAAGAACCTTTAGCGGAACAAGGCCTAACTCGATTGTTTCCTACCCTATTGTTATACCTCACAAGTCCAATTAATTGGTCGACCAACAGTATCTCAACCTTGAACTTACCAGAGCGTTATAAGTATTAGGCCTCTTGCCTTACGGAAACGCGACATCGAGGACCGAACCAATGATTTGATCGATTCATTCAATTTTTATCTTGTCAAATGTCGTGACAAATACTGATTAAGCACTTGCCGATATCCGAATGAGTTAATTTTTTACGGAAATTCTTAAAACATGTTTTAAAGAAATTAAATGGCTCTGATTATTTGCATGAGACTCGAACTATTGTTGTGTCAAATGTTATGTTATTCGTTGTGTCCTTGGAACCTGCCCCTTCTAAGAATGAAATAACACTGTCTAATTAGTAAATGAATAATTTTGCTCTTATAGGATGAATTGGACCAAACAGATTGAACCATCGAGGCCTACTATTGAGTTCCATCTTGATGGCTCACACTGTACAATATATCAGCGGAAAGAACGCCACATACTCTATTATTATTTTGAAAGACCATTTGACTACATGGGTTTACATGCATTGCGCGGTCCCAAACATAGTTGTGCTTGAAACAATATTTTAAAATTGCGTGCATAGACTGTTTGTTATTTTACGAACAATTACATATCAAGATCTACGGGTTAAACGGTTTGAAATTATTAAATTTAAACCGTGGTGGCCCCCACTGTTTGGCCCAATCTACATGGACAAGAGAGTGTCTAAAAACAACCTAACGTTTGTTTGTTTGTTTTTTGATCCGCGAGAGATGCCCCTTCAACACCCTCTATAGAGGTTCGGTACATTAACATTAACAACTTTTTTTATCGGCAAAAGTCACTATTGTCCGAATAATTTGATTGCTATAATGAAAGAGGAGATGAACTTGTAACGCCCCTAATTTTGGGAACGTTAATTTTTATTGAAAACTTAAGTAGAGTCATACTCATTATTACACCATAATTTCTCATAAGAGTACTTTTATTACACACAAAAGGGTAAAGCTAGGGTTCATATCTACTATTCTGCCTGCTCTTTCAGCTTAGCCAGCTCTTCGGCTCCGAAAGCTTCCAAGGTGTAAAGTTCACCATGTTCATCTATGAGGTCTGACATATCATACCCGCGTTGCCGCCAATATAATATGTCTGGGTCACCAAAGGTAACACCGTGAGCTAAAAAGGCTCAATAGAATAACCCTACTCGCTACCCCTAACTTAACAACATGAAATTAACGATTTCCGTACAGGTCATGCATGTTTAAACAATAACGGTTAACAATGACATATCCACATTCGCTATTCTAGTAACGTTGGTATCCATGACTTCTGTGTTTCTCCTACGCGACCTTTCGTTGACCGTGTCACCTTTTTCTTTTACCAAATCAACATTTACAAAATCTCTTTTTAACACACTCAACCTCGGTTCCGCAGCTCCGGGTTCCCGAGTATCCTCACAATGGTTCTGCCGCTCTGGGTTCCCATTGGCACACAATTACATTGGTTCCTCTCCTCGGATACCAAGCCACACACCTAACCTCGGTTCCGCCGCTCCGGATTCCCGAGTATTCTCACAATGATTCCGCCGCTCCAAGTTCTCATTGGCACACACTACTCACATTGGGCTACCACGTCCGGCCACAATATAGTTTCAAAAATATTTTTTTTTCTCAGAACACGTCTTTCCATTTAGCACACCCTAGGTGCCATGTTTCTACTTTCTTGATTTTCGTGTCTCATTTTCATGCAACAACTCCGCGGTAGGACTTTCTACTTGCGAAATCGTAAATCATTTATTGAAATCTTGAAATTAAACTAGCAAGATCATCCAACTCTATATTACTTACCATACTCAAATCACAAACTTAAAGCATAATGCCACATGTACGGACGCCTTTGGAGTGGAGACTACTTATACTTTATTTACACAACCACAAATAATGCAAGGAATTATAGTAAACATGTATACGTTTTCATAACCATTCTAAAGATCAAAATACGAATACGTACAATCAAGTGTATTTATTTTTATTTTTATCTTTTTAAACTCGTTCTTTCTTCTTTTGTGGAAAGTTTAGAACAACATATATTTTTTCTGGAAAAATAAAGTCGATATATTCAACATACTCTCCTTCCTTCTCATTTTTTAGAAAACACCTTTCAAGTTTATCATGTTTTTCTCAACATACAAGTATCATACATTTATATTTAGAATTTTAACGGATAAGGAAACTTTACGTATACTTAGAGAAGGTAAGTAGAGATATTCTACCGTTCTTCTTGGCGGTAGGGCGGCTACGGAAAGGTACGTTGCTTTTTGGACGGAGTAACTTCCTACGGTAGCTTCTAGTAGCTTCGAAAGAGAAGGATTTCTCTTGAAACTAGTTCTTGACTACACTACCTAACTTTTTGGATCGAGGGGGTTGTCGAATGGCGGTTTAGTGGCAGTCTTGGATGAGTTTCTTGAAGAACTTAGGAAGAACTTCAAGAACATTCAAGAACAAGGAAATTAAAGTAAGAACACGAGGATTTTTCTATAGAGAAGTTGGAGGATTTGAAGGTGTGAGTTCAAGGCAAGAGTGGGGTGGTATTTTTAGCAAAAGTTTGGGCTCCCCCCTCCCCTCCTTTGGCCGGCCCTCTCTCTCTCTCTCTCTCTCTCTCTCTCTCTCTTTCCCATGGATTTACTCCACAGACTTGTCATTTCAAGCATGGCAAGCCTTCCATGGCTTGTCATTTCTTCTTTAGGCCATATCCTAGACAATCATGAAGGGTTTTAAGGCTTGTCTTGTCCTAGAAAGAGTTATCTTGTAAGGATGAACAAAATGATTGGCTATTTTGTGTTTAAAGAAGCCTAAAAATGGGTTGTAAAGTAGATATTTAGGCTTATAGCTAAAGGTAGCTTGTGTAAGTGTACAAACACATGCACACACTCCACCTCCTCCCTCACTCTCTCTCCTCTCTCCCTCTCGGCTTTCTCTCTCTCTCTCTCTCTCTCTCTTGTACTACTTAGGCCTATATATATATATACACACACATATATAGGCCTAAGTATATAAGTACACTAAAGTACTATGTAGTCCTATTAGGTCTATGGAATAGGAGATGATTGTGCTAAGATTTTCAATGACAAGAACATTCTCATGGTTAATATTTTCCTAGAAAGTGCATATAAGGTTATATAAGGTTATATAGGCATGTTTATAATAGGCTATGAGGTATATGTACCTATATATGTGCTTAGAGAATCTAAGAAAGTAACTTCGGTGGGCAATTTAGATATAGAGCTATGATTCTTAGGGTTGCATGCATGGTAAGGCTAATTTTTGCTTCTTTTGGAAGCAAAATAATGGCTTTTTTGGCCCATGGCTTTGTCTAGTCAAATCAAGGCTTCATTGGCAACCTAATTACTATTGACCAATGGTCAAAAATTTCCCTAGCATTTTATTAACCAATGGGTAGAGGAATATTGGTGATATTTATGACTTGTCATGGAAGTAAAATGATCACTTCCTTGGGTATGACTAGTCTTGTCAAGCATACATATACATTGGCAAGTCTATTATCCAATGGATAATATTTTTCCTAACATTTATCGTCCAATGGACAAAGGATTGTTGATGATAATTAGGGTTTGGAATGACTAGTCATGGGAATAAAATGATTACTTCATAGGGTTCAAGGGTTCAATTAGGGTTTGGAGGAGTTCATAAGGCTCAAAGATGATCAAAAATGTCCACCTAAGGTTAGGAAAGTATAACTAGGAGAAATGGTAGTCCGATTCCTCCAACTAATCGGTTAGAATTCATTCCATTTGCCGATTAGGGTTTCTAGTCAAGAAATATAATTTTTAAGGACTAAAATCTAATTATGACGGATTATTAAAAATTAAAAATAAATTTTAAAATCAATCCAAGTAATTAAAAATAAAATTCAAATATTTAACGAAATTTTTATTTACTAAAAATTAGAGTCGTTACAGAACTTATGACATCAATTCTCTTGACACCTAAGTATGCCCGTGATGGTTGGGCTAAATGCATCTTTTATTTGGGTTCTAAATTTTATTGTCATATTCAGAACAGAAAACAAAAGATTCTCTTAAGGTTTGCATGGATCAATTTTCCAAGCTTTTGAATTTAATTAAAGGTCTTTTTGATTAGAGTAAAAATAAAAGAAACAAAAAAGAGAATAAAAATTACTTTTCTAGCTTTTGATAAGCAAAAATATGGTACAGAGGGATAGAAAGTGAAATTTATTTTGCAACTAGTTCAAGTATGATTACATAGCTGATAAAAAAAAAAAAGTATGGTTATGTAACTTTCACGCTATTGCTTAAAAAAAACACACATACACATACAAAACTCTTGTGAAATATGCTGATTTTTATCAAGCTTTAATTTCTATTTATGCCCCATAGTTTTACTTTCATATGGTATCATAGTAACACATCGACTCCTCAAGCACCACAATCAAGACATACCAAAATCGGAATGCTTTACGCCAAAAACTCAATATAAATAATTAACAACTACTGAAAAGCCATTCCACACACTTCCTTAAAGTTTTACACAATTATTTGTATACGCTCTCCACATTCCCTATCTCCCAATTAATAAGATTGCGCCACCATCCCTTCCCCTCCAACAGAAGACCAAGAAAAAGAAATGCCCCTCTCTCTCTCTCTCTCTCTCTCTCCTCCTCCTCCCTTCCTCAAAGAAGAGAGAAATATATGTATCCCCTTTCCACAAAAGTCTACAGCACAACTATTATTGTCTTTCCAAGCCTTCCACGTGCCCCTCCCATGCACAAGTATATCATCTCTTATCTCAAATATATTCCAAAACTATTTTCGTAGTGTTCGTTTGCCATTTTAGTTTAGTTTTAATTTTGTTTTTCAATCATTACCCTATTTCTTTTTCCAATCATTACCCTATTTTTTCAATTATTATTTTCTCATCTCTCTCTATCTGTCTCCAATCATTACCTACTCTCTAATTATTACCTTATTTTTCTCTCCACCCACTACCAAAACTAAACTAAACTAAACTTCCAACCAAACAAAGCAGTCTATGTTTGCCCATCACAAAATAAACACGTATATCTTCCATGCAATTCCTATATTTGCTCAAATCCCCACAAATCTTCCAATTATATTAATCCCCATTATAAACTGTTAACTGGAAGAAAATTGAAATATGCGTCTCAAAATCATAGTCCATATTGTATGTTGAGGATAACTTACTATGCATAAATGTTTTCTTTTTTAATGTTCTTACGAATTTTTTCAATTTAGCCAAACGTATAGAAGACAATAAATTTAATTTCCAAAAATTATTGCCATACTCCTACTCTAAAGATCGATAAATTAACCAAAAAGATTAGGGCTGCACAAGGTTCGGATTGGATCGAATTCTTATGAATCCAATCTTAATCCATGAGGAGGGGCGGAAGGAGTTAAGGTCAGGGGTCACGTGACCCCTCTGGAATTTTATCACCTACTTGTCTTTTTTTCTTTTTTTAAAGGCTACTCAAATTATGTTGGAGGTATTGAAGATTGGTAAGGTGTTACTCGTTCCAACCCAAACATATGTACGGGCGGTTGGGCCAGCTTTTTGGTTAATTACAAGAATGTTATCTATATATATTAGTAAAGTCAAAAGCGATCTGTAGAGTCCCGTAAATTTTTTTATTTAATTTTAATGTTTGTAATTAAGGAAAAATGGTGAAAATGACATGAATGTGAATGTTGTGGTTAAATGTGCGAGGGTTTGGAAAATATGAGTGTTAGTATAATATGGTGTATATATGTGTGTGGTGTGTGACAGGTGATTTTATTTCCCCTTTTCCTCTCGATCTCTCTCCCTCTCTTGGCACTCTCTATCTTTATCACCCATAAACTCACCTCCAAACTCAAAACCCACAATAATCATCCTGTTCCGAATCACCAATCCGATATCTTGACTCCACCACAGGCATAACCACACACACTTAAAGAAAACAGTTATATTTTTAAGATATCGTGTTACCGATCACTCCACTCACGGATTCACAATTCATAAGTTTCCACCTTGCAACTCATTAAACCATAACAGTTACGCAAGAGATACACCATACATCAAACATAAGGGAAATGTCTCTCATATCCACACCTAGCATTGTTCAGCTTAAAGGAGTGTCCTACGTGTTCGTTTGTCGCATCGCATGTCAACACTTATCCCTTCCGCCCACCTATATTCATTACGTTCTCTAAACTCTTGTTTCGGTGTCAATAGACTCCTACGGAACCCAACGACCACCACAAAGCCTTAAGCATACCACAAGCCTCATCAAATCATTCAATATAGTACTTAGGCGAGCCTAAGAACATCAGTGTCTCACTCAAACGATTCTACAAAAAAAAGGATACCCAACGTATACAAATATGTCTATCTTATTCTGGCTACCACATCTTATCAGTTTTGAATTAGGCTATGAGACCACCACCCTTAGAAGTAGACTTTCCATACATCAATTTTGATATATAATATGCCCCAAACGATAAAGTTATACTTATCCGAAGTTACAGGAAGAATCTGCCTTAAGGCCCTGGGTATCGATACCTCCACAACCATGGTATCGATACCAAAGAGCTTAGCAAAATTTCAGACGCAAGGGTACCGATACCTCCATAACCAAGGTATCGATACCAACAACTTTCGAGCAGCGGTTTTCCAGATTTTGACAGAGCACACTAAGGCATGAGCGAGATGATAAGCACGGATTTAAACACTAAATCAACACATAAACACATAATAGAAGTGAGAAATCCCTACCTCGAAGATCAAAGCCGAACCCGAGCGTTCCAAGCTAGCCCTAGCTCTCCAAGACCCAAAATCCACCAAGAACACCTCTCCAAGCTTGAACAAACGAATTTCAACCTCAATATCGCAATCAACAATCGGAGGGGAGGTAGATCTATGGGGTTTGAGGAGTATTGAGCTTGAGTGAGAGAGAGAGAGAGAGGGAGAGAGAGAGAGAGAGAGAGAGAGAGAGAGAGAGAGGAAAGTGAGATTATCCTTTCAATTTCCCTTATGTATAGCATCACCACTATACACCCTCAAATATCCAAACATTTCATCCACTCCCATCATTTATAAGCAATTACACTACAAACCCCCATCATTATTATAGCAAATATATGCAATAAATTAATTAACATGAAAAAAATTAAATACGGATCTCTACACAAATAATGCCAATGGAGAAAGTGGATTCTATTCTGTCTAATCTAGTGACAAATTTAGCCATTAGGATCCTTTGCATTGGTTTTCAAATAGTTTCAAAAATCATGAAATGTGATAGTCAATTAGTCATTAAAATGTTAAACCATAGGTTTTAAAAAAAATTGTTCACATTTCACTATTGGACATCTTAAAAAGAAACCTATATTTTTAATTTAAAATAATTTTTATTTGCAATATCGATCATGTTTGATAAATTGCACCTAGTTCTATTAGATAAAGGTTTAAAAATTACCAAAAAAAAAATGTTGTAAATTATAAAATATAAATAATTGTGTAAAAGTCTAAATAAATAGTGAAATATGGGCAATTATTTAGAAAGGAGGGAGTATTATACTATTACATGATTAAAATATGGGCAATGATGTGGTATTTTCAACATATTTCTCTGTTGGGACCATTGGTCGCTCACACACACAACACCGTTTGGAGTGCCCGCTAGATAGAGTAATTGTTTCTATTATTAATAGCTGAAAACAATGAAGTTATATTGGAAACTCCATCTCTCTCAACTCTCTAGCTTACTCTCATCCCTCGTTGCTTGTCACACTAGAGGGTCGTATAGAGAAAATAATAAAAGCCATTAAGGTTGTCGCAATCAAGCAAAGAAACTGAAAAGAGTGTCAGGGACAGAGGTAAAAACCTGTCCCCTAGTGACTCTCATGGATCTCTCTCCATTGGACGACCTGTCAACATTCTCTAAAAAAAATTTGCCTTCATGTAATCTGTCTTATCTATTTCTGTTAGGTATTGAAAATTTGCAGTCCACTTGTCATTCCTTCGTTTTAAAGAAATAATAAAAATATTCTAGGTCAACTTCTTATAGTCCTTTTCCTATGTCTACTTACTCTCCTTACTCTCCTGAAGACTGGGAATTGGTAAATACTAAAGCCTTTGTTCGGTTTCCATTTTAATTTTTACTCTCATTTTTGTTTTCAATTATTACTTCTATCTCTCCCCAATCATTATTCATATTTTCAATTATTACTTTAACTTTTTCTCTCTATATCTCTCCAATCATTACCCTTATCTTTCAATTATTATCCCTATTTCTTTCCACAGTCATTGCCCAAAAACAAAACCGTAACTCCTATCCGAACAAAGCCTAAATACCCTTCTTCTCTTCTTTATAACTCTCTAGGAATTAAAATCTACAAATTGATAATGAGGAGTATAAATCTTTAAATAAAATGTCTAAAATTGAATTTGAGTTATTTACCCAAAAAAAGAATTAAATATTCAGATATTTCTATGTACAGTTCGTTTATATGCACAGACTTGTGCACAGATAGCTTTTGGGACAAAGAATTCGATCCATTCAATGATTTAAAAATATTATTTTTGAGAGCCTATCAAAAATCAGCTCAATCGAATAACTACAAATGATTGATTTAATCTTCCAATGTTTCATTATATTTAGTATTTGAAGTGATTCGATTGAGCTGATTTTTAATGAGATTTCCAAAAAATATTTTAAAATCGATCAATGCACAAAATGATATGGGTCAGATGTAAAAGTAGATCCTACAAAGCCGTGTATGCCACCTATGCGGGAAATTTTTCGGTGCCGGGTGCATATATCTCACGTGGTACCCGTTCGGCACATCTGGACTGTTCAATACACGTTTGGACGATTCAGATTGAAACCTTCCCTCTCATCTCACCCCAACACTTTCTCTCTCATTTTTCTCTCTCCAAATTCGAGCCGTCCAAAAAAGCAATAGATGGCTCGGATGCGTTGAGCAAGCACCACATGGTACCCACCCAGAACTAAAAAAATCACATAGTGTTTTCGTTTTATGTAAAGGATCGCAGCGACTATGGTACCAAAATAGGAATAATTATTCAACAATCCTGGAGTACCACCACACAGACCAAGGTACTCCGGCACTCCACACAGACCAAGGTACTCCAGATCACTTTAAAACCCCATATTCTTGTGGGATCCATACACTTACTGATAAACCACACGGAAATGTATGGTTGTGAAGTGGTTCGGAGTACCACATGGCGGTACTCCCAGACTTTTATATAACTTCACCATAAAGTGTACTGAAAATGTATAGACAGCGTGTAGAGCCCACTTCTGGGTCCCACACAAATAATCTAGATGTGAATTATGAATGAAATTTGGAAGATTAGGTCAACCACCTACACATATTCATTTTAGCTGATTTTTTACTTGTCATTCCAAGTATTATTTCAAAATTAATGATAATTTGAATTATTTGTGCGGAACCTAAAAGTGGGCCCCACATGCCATTCAGTACTCCAATGATCAGTACCCCTAGCATTAGGCCACCAATATACAAAAGCGATCAGGATCTAAAATGTTACTACGTATCACGATCATAACAGGTCATTTGCCGACCGGATTATTTTTGGATAGATACAGTATGAGGGGAGATATAATAAAAGGCGGATATATAAATGTGTGTGGGGGGTTTGTTTGGGTGGGGGGTTGTGTGTTTATGAGCCCTAGCCCTGTAAGCCCACACCTGTGTAGAATAGATCGTTCAACGCCTGCGGTATAAACCCATTTTTGACCTATTAGTCCTAGTATCATAGGCGACTGAACGCCTGGATATGAGTGGGTGGATATAAAATTAAAAAGCAATAATTGCAATTGTCGTAATTAAGAAGACAGAAATGAAGGCGGATATAGTTATTATATTCACTTCCGTTGTCTATATCCGAATAGCAAATGCCAAATACAAGTACTATCTAGAGTGATGCATATCCGCATAAGAGCATCCGCAATGTAATAACAAAAGTGAATATTCAAAACTTGTTATGTCAACTTTTGATTTTTCATTTAGAGGATTGCTAAAATTAGCAATGTGAAGTCCCACATTGTTACTTTTGATTATTCAAATGCCTAAATTTGATTATTGGTTAAGATGTTGCTAATTTTGATTATTACAATGTGCTCATTTTTTTAAGCACACATTGCTAATTTTAGCAATCTTTTGATTTTGATTATTACATTGTGGATACTCCGTTCAGTTGTCGAGAAAGTTGTGTGGAAAATTGGTTCCCAGAAAAAGTGAAGTGAGGTGAAGTAAAAGAAAAAGAAAATTATTTTCCTGCGAGTGTTCATTTGACAAAAGAATTTTGCAAGAAAAATTAAGGTTTAGTTGTTCATTTGTCAGAAAAAGGAAACTTTAGGGAAAATTTTTGTGAGTGTTCATTCATTTTCCTTTTCCTGCGACGCAAAATCCTGTGTTTTTTGCAGGATCACTTTTGCAGGAAAGTAATTCCTGCAGGAAAATTTAAATTGGTAAGTCCTAGAATTTTCCTATCAACTGAACACTAGGAAAGTTATGGGAAAATTGATTTTCCCATCCTTTCCTGCACTTTCCTGGCAACTGAACGGGACAGGGGTGTTCTAGATTCTAAAAAAAGGAATTTTTAGAAAAAGAAGGTAATTTCAAGTTCAAAAATCATGTGTTTATGAAAATAATTTTCCTATCAATATGGATTTTGTTTGATAGATGAGATTTTTTAAATGGTGCAAAAAAAATTAAAAAATTATTTATTATTTTCATTATATTTTAGTTTAATATTACATTCTTTTTAAAAGGAAGGAAAGACAAACACTTTATTTGGTTTACATTTCAGAAAGTTTATTTTTGAGAGTTGAATGGTAATGAGTGGAGAGATAGAGAGAAAAATTTATTAAAAATTATGTCGAGAATTAAAAATTACTCTCAAAAAATTAAACCAAGCAGAGTGAAAAGCATCAAAGCACTCTCATTTTAAACTCAGCACTAGGGCTGCAAACGAACCGAGCCGCTCGCGACTCGACTCGTTAGTGGCTCGTTCAAGCTCGACTCGAAAGGTAAACGAACGAGCTCGAGCCAAATTTTTGAGCTCGTTTTACAAACGAGCCGAGCTCGAGCTTAGTAAAACTCGGCTCGAGCTAGCTCGCAAGCCACATATATATATATATACATATTTATATTTATATAATATAATAGAGTATATGTTTAAAATATTTTTACTTTAACTTAGTCTTGGAAAATGTGCTACCATTAATGTGGTAGCTGGGAGTCTTCCACGCATGGGGAGACAAGAGCACGTGAGAGGCAGCCTACCATTAGTTAGCTTTATATAGAAACACAAGAAGGCCCTCTTAAGCTTGTTTTTCCGATGTGGGAGAAGTGAACAACAAAGCCAAAGTGTTTTATCACTTGTTTTCTAGTCCCACATCGGCCATTTAGAAGTGAAGCCATGTAGAGCACATTATAAATAGAGGGAGAATCCCAGCTTAAACTTACGCTACGTTTCTGGCTTTATATTTCCAGCCCACTCGAGTCGAGCTCAAGTCAGAAGCAACATTCTCGAGCCGAGCTCGAGCTAGCGCATTTAGAGGCGAGCCAAGCCCAAACATGTTGAAACTCGGCTCGGCTCGGCTCGATTGCAGCCCTAGTCAGCACTATCCTTCCTGGTGGGCCACAGTCAGAGATTCTACATTCCCAATCACCGATCTCCCTCTCTCCAGCAGCACTATCCACTCTTTGTACTGCGTTCGGCTAAATAAACTAACCGATTTATTTTTTTGGCTTTATTTAAATTTTTTTTGTATTTATTAATTTTTCGTCAAGTTTTTGGAAATTATTACATTGTCATGATAAAAAGAATCTAAAAAGTAAAAAATTATGATCGAAACATAATTTTTTTGAATAAAGACAAAAATAAACTAATAATTTAATTTTTTCGTCTTTATTCAAAAAAATTTAGATTTCGATTATAGTTTTTTAATTTTTAGATTTCTCTTGTCATAATGATACAATAATCTTCAAAAAAATTGACGAAAAACTAACAAATATAAAAAAAATTAAATAAAAAAAAAAAAAAGTTAGTTGGAACGGGACGGGGTATACCCATTGATTACCCAATATCCCCAATCTCTCTCTCTCTCTCTCCATTAAGTCCATAATGACCAATCATCAACTTTCTGTAAATAACTGAATGAATTTGTTTTGTTCCCTGTACAACACAGTTAAACCTTTGATAAAGCCAGAATCAAGCCTTGAAATTCTCTGCTTCAGTTTTCCCCTCTCTCTCTCTCTCTCTCTCTCTCTCTCTCTCTCTCTATATATATATATATATATATATCCGTTTGCTCTGGCAATCACTGCTGAGAAAAGAAATGACGATCGAGCAATTTCCCGATGAACGGCTTGATCAGTTTCCGGTGGGCATGCGTGTTTTGGCCGTCGACGACGACCCCACTTGCTTAATGCTGTTGCAGACCCTGCTCCGTAAATGCCAGTACCATGGTTCGACCCCTTCTTTTCTCTCTCTGATTCTTTCTCTTGTTTCTCGACTTGTTTCCGGGGTGGTGGTTTTTTTTACCAAAAAGGTATTGCTTTTTACACATCAATTTCGTCGTTTGATTTGATTTGTTTTGTTTTTTGTTTTTTCCTAATTTGATTTGTTGTTTGCTGCTATGGAAACTGTTTATAGCCCTTTTGGATTTGGAGGAAGGGCTTGATGAGAAAAGGGAGTGTTTTTTCACCAAATCTCATCATGTTAGGGGGGAAACAAAGAGAAAGAGCCAATAAAAAATATCGTTTTCTCTCCATTTCTTTCCAAAGTATTCAATCCAGATGTGTGATTTGGCAAGGAAGTCTTTTTCTTTCGTTTCTTTTCTTATCAAATCCCTCGATCCAAGGGTTCCATCGCTGTTTGATAGTTTGCATACGTTACTGAACTCAATCAATCTCTCTCTCTCTCTCTCTCACACACACACACACACACACACGCAGACACCCGCACAAAAAGTTGTTTTGTTCGAGTTTTTGGATGTGGTTTTAAGATTTATGCTTCTTTTACCCAAATTCTGATTTATGTGTGTTTTTAACTGCAGTGTTCTTGATTGGTCTGTATTTCACAAGTGAAAACTTTCTCAGTTTTAACACTCTAGATTAATCTACACTTTATTCCAGTTGATTCAGTTTTCCACCTGAGACCTAAATTTTGGATGATTTGGTTCTGTAAAGTGGTTGTCAGTGTGTAACATCTGTAAATTGTAATCTGTTCAATCTATCTTACTATTTGGTGATATAATGGCCCCATGTAAATTGCCTCGGTTCCATGCAATACCCAGTTTTTTTATTCGATTGTGATATAGTTTCCATTTTGTTTGGTAGAAGTGGTTTTTAGTTTCCTTGTACTACTTGGGTTGGGGAATTGAGTTTGTTTTTAAATGGATTATGGTTTTTAGTTACAACGACCAATCAAGCAATTGCTGCGCTGAAGTTGTTGCGAGAAAACAAAAACAAGTTTGACTTGGTTATCAGTGATGTCCATATGCCTGACATGGATGGTTTCAAGCTGCTCGAGCTTGTGGGCCTTGAGATGGATCTACCAGTCATAAGTAAGTCTGCAACACTTCATGATACGCTTATTCGTTCTTTCCCTTGCATTCTAAAAATAGTTTCTTGATTTCATTGGATTGCAAATGGAGCAGACCATTATAAATAACTACATCCAAAAATTTGTTGACTGGTTGTTATGAGTTACTTTCTCATGAGATTATGGTTTATTTATTGTACTCAACTATTTTCTGCTTCAAGTTGATTGAAAATGATCACCGACTAGTATTTTGGTGTTGCTGTTTTAAACTTGGTGTGGCATTTATATTGAAAATGTATGACTTCAGAAATCAGAATCAGTTCTCCATTTGCTCAACATGGCTGATTGTGTGTTTTTTCAAATTTATGGACTGAAAGGTAGGATATATCTTCAACCGATGATTAGCGTTATTTGTTTAGTGTTGATTCGTTGATATGGTTTCTACTTTCTAGTGTTATCTGCAAACGGCGATACCAAGCTTGTGATGAAGGGTATCACACATGGAGCTTGTGATTATTTGCTGAAACCTATCCGAATTGAGGAGCTAAAGAATATCTGGCAGCATGTAGTGAGGAAAAAGAAGGTTGAGTCCAAGGACGAGAACAATTCTAACAAGCCTTACCATGAAAGTGATGGAGGACAAATGGGGGACTCATATCAAAATGGTAAGTTGAATAGAAAGCGGAAAGACCAGAAAGAAGATTACGACGAGGATCATGCAGACAATGGAGACAATAACGAGGATGCATCAATGCAAAAGAAGCCTCGAGTTGTTTGGACAATGGATTTGCACCGGAAGTTTGTTGCAGCTGTTAATCAATTGGGACTTGAAAGTAAGTTTTTTGCCCTCATTAGCTGCATCACTTTTCATTTCTTTATGCTGTATTTGGATAAACGATTACGGCAAGGAAAAAAAAGGCAATAATGAGCTTGTGATCCGCTTCTTTTAAAAACTGTTCCATACCCAAATCCTTGATCCAGTACAGAGAACTTTTCCATTTCTTTCTCATTTTCATTACCTAAATCCTCATTTCTATTACTACGTTAATGAATTTTTAACTATTCTAGTTTTTTGTAGACCATATGTCTTCTCTTATGAGTCATTTTTATTTATCCTGATCAGTTGGGAACTAAGAGATACACTGGCAATTGCAGATTCTTGACTCCATTAGATTCCGTATATATTCTAGTTGGCTATTTCCATATTAATTTTGTAAGTTTGAAGTACTCTTGAAGCCTGGAGGTAGTATTCAAATAGGTGCTGTAACGTAATCTTTTGATCATGCCTTTAACAAGTTAACACAAAGTGCTTTCTTTTACTGACTCACTCATTTCTAACGCAGAGGCTGTACCTAAAAGGATTCTCGATATGATGAATGTGGAGACACTCACAAGAGAAAATGTGGCAAGCCACCTTCAGGCATGAATCGTTATCTATTAATGCCTAAACTACTTGTCTCCTGAAATCTAATTGTTTTTGGTTCAAACTTGTGCAGAAATACAGGCTTTACCTGAAAAGGATTAGTAGCAGCCAGCAAGCCGATATGGTTGCAGCCTTAAGCGGGGCAGATTCTGTCTATCTGCGAACGGGTTCCCTCAATGGATATGGAAATTACAATGGTTTAGCTGGCTCTGCTCAGTTTCATGGTCAGTTTCAGAATGCTGCTGTCAAGTCCTTATCATCTAGTGGGATGCTTGGTAGATTGAATAGTGCGGCTGGTCTTGGAATGAGTGGCATTTCTTCGTCTTCCGGGATGGTTCAATTAGGTCATGCAGGCAACTTGAGCAAAATCCCTATAGGTAATCAGACGAACTCCCACCCCGTTCTCCTACCTGGGAATCAATATGGGAGTATACTTCGTGGAATGCCCGCTTCATTTGAATTCGATCAAGTACAGCACAAGGCTGTTGGCTACATTGGAGATATTTCAAATGCTAATAATGTCGCAACGGTTTTCCCCATTTCCTGTAGCATCTCAGATAGAGGCACAAATGTTACAAGCTCAACCAAGAGCTCACTTCTTGGTGGTCCCTACAATGCCATGATTTTACAAGGGCAGCCTCAAACAATTGAAAGGAATCGAGTATGTGGAAATCAATCTTGTGTGACGTTGGCCTCAAATACGGAATTTTCTGCATGTTTACGAGATTTTGCTAGTTGCAATGACGGTTTGCCTCCTAATCTTCCTTCCGAGATCCAATCAAATTCTTTTACATCGAGTGACAGAATCAATCAAGATATTCCAACTCACTTTGGAAACAATAAGTCCTCCGTAGCCGTGGTTAAGGGGTGCAAGTCTCCCAATACTTCTTCCATCACTACAGTTGGCACTGGTTTTCCTGTTTTGAGAACAGATTTACAATCCCAAGCAGCCCCAAGATTTGGCAGTAATTTGAAGGAAAATATGAGTCATAACCCAAATCAAGGTTGGGATGTCAAGAAATCTGATCCATCCCATAACCAAAATCTGATGTGCGCCTCGATGAACTCTTCGATCCCTCCTCACGGTGTTCTGGGTCCATCCGGCCAGATGTTGGACTCAAGGAACGCAGTATGTAATGGGAAAAATGATTATATTATGACTGGACGAACGAATCCATTTAATCCTTTATCCATGCATCCTAACGAGGTAGAACAGTCAGCAATCGGGACAACAGTAAAGCTGAAGCAAGGACACATTGTGGATCAAACAAGACCACATGATTGTCAATCCTATGATGATGTTGGCTGCTTGGAAGATCTTGTGAGTGCTTTGATGAAAGAGGTATTGAATCCCTAATTCCCAATTTGTCTGTTTCAGTTCTTTCAAATGTCTTGATTTGCATCACTCACATAATATGTTACTTCTTAGTTATCTTCGTAAATAAGTCATGGCCTTTGGATTATGAACGAAAAATGAAAAATCTGTCAAGCGACCTGTTTCATAAATCCATGTACACTTTCTCAGCAAGATGGATCAAGGACAAAGTTCCCTACCTTACCAATCAGTGCCTGCTAACGTTTGTTCATGTATGTATGATTACATTTGTTAGAGAACATACTGGAACTTTATTCTGTCTGCCAACATCATCCGCTAGACATACATGTCGTGGATAGCTTCTACCAGAATTGTCAATCTTGTACTGTAACTGCCGGTATGGTCTAGCACATCCGGTTTTGACGGAAAACTAGTACAGCAGGATAATAGTTCTGTCTCAGTTACTTTTCTGGCCTATTTTGAATATTCTGCGCAGAGAGGGAACTTTTGGACATCGTGGTGGTTGTGAAACGACTTTAAAATGAGGGAAAAAAGAGTCGCTTGCTACCAGAATAGAACAACAGGTACTTTTGGGTGCAAAAGAGTAACATGGCAAAAGCTGCCACGTGAATATGTGATGGGACTCTTTTGTTATAAATCTTTGATGAAAATGAACTTTGTGGATAATTTTGATGATAAAGCAGTCCTTTACAACTAACTGTTTAATTGTGTGTGGTCTTCGCTACTACCATCGTGTTAGGGATAGGGATTTTCACGCTTACTTTGCTATTTTGATGCATATTTGGTTTTTGTGTACATATTCACTTAGAAATTGCCCCTCGTATAAAATTATTTGAAAAGGTAATAAACAAAAATTAATTTGGCAATTTTTATATGGTAAGGGCAAACAAGTGTGAATGTCATTTCCGTCTTTTGATGTTATTTCGTATAGTTCCTTATTTGTTATGTCTTTTATATTTACTATACCAAAATTGTTATATCTATCCACTATTTTGTCGTCTTGATACCCTTGATGCTGATTGTTGTTACTTGGTTGTAGGATATTGTATCAATACTCTTTGTTGTTCCTAGTGTTTTTCTTATCTTTTTGACTGATCAAAAAACTATGTTGACTAAGAAGCGCAGATATTGATATGGGACGAGATAACCAGACACACAACTTTCAGTCAAAATTTTGAACACAGTGAATATCACGTAAAGATAGTATTCCCTTGAAATTCCAACAAATATGGAAAAACAGTATTTTCATTGAATATTGATGAGAAGACAAACATATTATGTAGGTAAAAAAGCAAACATCACTTTATAAATATGCAAGAACTAAGGATTGATGACATTATCGACCCTTGCCTAACTTTTCAGAATTGCATTCCTACCTCCTGACGTATCTCTAGCGCATCTTAATTGTGTCCCCAGCATTTCCGACAATCAACATAGTGAAAAACTTTTGGACACATTTTTGGCGTGTTAGGCGTGAGTCCTTATTAGATACGTGTCTAAAACGGACATTGAAGGATGTGACCGGCTTCTGAGATTGTCTAGAATAGTGTTAGTTTCCTTTAGGTTTGGTTTGTGGATTTATTATTCATATCTATGGTGTATAAACGTTTATTAAAACGATTAGTTTTCCTCGTATCAGCATTGCTAATTTGCGGCTCTTTTGAGTTTCTGTAGGAAACCCCAAAATTTTAGAGGTTAGACTTCATGGAGTAGACTTCAACATCAATTCTATTGATTAATACATCCCTGCATACATTAAGGGACTCCACTTGCTCAAATTTCTACAGGGCGAAGGAAGCCATATGCAGGATTCCTTTGATACATATGTAACTACTCACGCATTTGTTCGAACTAGAGAATTATTCTGAGCTCTCTCTCTAAGCAGCCGAGAGTTCAACTTTTGCCAGTGTTGGAATGGTTTATATCTTCAAACAAGTGAGAAATTGAGCCATTTTGAGTATGGTAGCCATACAAAATTAAATTCATAAGTGCTACCAAGCACACGGAACTGTTCTTTAAAGACAACACATTTACTTTTGGGGACTAGGTTAAGTTAAAGACTTGCAGGTAAATCTTGTCGGTTTTTATAGTGCTAATGCTGTTTTCTTGAATTGTCTCTTGTTGTTTCTTCCTAGTATTAGATGAAGGAGACAGATGCTCCAATGTTTGGCCACTTAAGTCATAATTGCAAATTTACCGTCTTTTCAGAGCCCTTGTTTTGCTTATCATTGTATTACAGACCCTATGATTGGAATTTTGGGATATTTACCTCATGTACAATGTTAGTAGGTTCTTTTTATTTCCTTATGATATTTGTGTATGCCCTGTCTTAAGTTGCTTATGGCATTTGAGATTACACTTTTCAACCCATTGTCGTAACTGTTACCAACATTTCACTCTTTGGTCCAAACCCATGGTATCATTCTCTCCGAGGAAAAAGATGCTTCTTGCCAGTGCTTTCCATTTTTGTTCTTCAACCAAAAGTATCTTGTTCCATTTTATCTCTTGTTGGATAAAGCCAATCTCATATGTACGGTGCAGGAAGAAGATAAGCCAACGATTGAATGGGAAGGAGACTGGATTTGGATTTGATACTCACTTGGGGCTTGCATTTGAAGATGGAGAGGAGGATCAGCAGCGTGGTGATGACAGTTTGATAAGATTTCGTTCCATCGAGTCTTTTATACGGAATTTATCAACTTAGTTTCTAGATTAACCTAGACAAGGGGTATTGGTTTATACTCGTAAATGTTGCTTTCTTCAGTTATTTGTGTCTAACGTTAGGTACTTTTTCTTTCCTATGATGATTATAAATGCAAGGGACTCCTTTGTGCCTGGTGGGAGCTGCTCGTCCGTAGGAGAGGGATGTTCTCCTTGATTTGAGTAATCGCCAAAATTTATGCTCATAATCAAAGACGACCAGAAAAGGCTTCCACCCAGAGCAAGATACCTATAAAGAACTTCATCCACGCTTGAAAGCCAAGTTGGTTTTTTCAAATCACGTTTATGTTTCTGCTGGAAAGAAGTTCATATTATAGGTGTCCAGACTCCCAAGAATCGAAGGTTCTCTCTGCATCAGAGATGATAATGTTGGTTTGATGAAGAGAGCGCGCTCTGTTTGTTCAGTGGAAAATGAACCCTCTTTTTTCTTTTTCTTTTTCTTTTTTGCATTATCTAGTGTTTGGACAGACATAAAACAAAAGTTGACAGAAATGGTTTTCTGTGGTAAAAAAAAAACTGATCTGATTTGGGTTAAACAGTTTCTACCTTTATACGTTGGAGATATGTTTTCCATAACTAAAGGGACTCCTCAACTATCACACAACCATTGCAACTACAGCCGCTCATGACCGGCAACACCACTGCCGCTGGTGTATAATTCCCAAGAATAACCTCCAAATTCGAACCACAAACCAATACACCCAAGAAACCTGTCTGCTCTTGTCCATAGAAGCCAATTCTTTTGGCTTAGAACCGAGACAGGCTATGGATTAGAGCAGGTTCAAGTTTTATTCTTCTCTAGTTTATAGAATTGTAAGCTACCTCTCTTTTACAGAAGGCTTTTCACAAGTTGAAATTTGGCCGTAGAAGGATCTAGGATCGAATTGTATCCAAAGAACAAGACTGAAAAATAGTACTCCGTACTTCATTACAAGATTAACTAGTCATTTGAATGCGCATTGCTGGTAATGAACGAGAATTGTGGCATTCTACTAACACTACTCTGAAGAGCTCGGAGGTTAAACTATCCCTACGTACACACCCACCATCTCTATAACTGCGATCGTGCTTTACAATAAGGTGTCTGCAGGGAGAAGAAATTGGACCAAGCTCCCGTCCAGTGTTGATACCCTCCTGCTCGGTCCAGTTTGGGACTTTGTGAGCCGCGCCACAATAATAATCCGAATCGTTTATTTCTCTAATAAATAAATAAAACGGGGATACAAATTTCAAATCATATTTTCTCAAGTCATTTGTCCTCACATAAATCTGTTTTGTTCATATATCTATTAATGTTTGATCAAACTAAAATTTGGCATGAGTATTCCACTTGACGAGTTGTTCGAAATGAAATATTCCGATCATTATTGTGGGTCAAGTAGAGGCCCAAACTAGAGCAGACTAGAGGATAAAAATACTGGATGGGAGCTTGGTCCGAAGAAATTAACTTTGCAAGTGTACTTAACGTACAAGCTAGGGGGGCGTTTGAGGAATGATTTCGGGGATTATTTTGTTCATTTTTTCCTTTGTAAACGGAGTGTAAAGGCATTAAAGTGCCAGAGTGTTACTAGATCTTAGCGGACATGTGTCAAGTTTTACGGGTTGGTACAGAGAGAGGTACTGTACTGTAGAACAGAGAAATCGAAATACTGTAGGTGATATGAGGCCCCGCGTTCAGAGGTGGCCGGCGTAAAGACGACCGTAGTTACCTCTAATAAATAAATAGACACCTCCTCAATCTCCCCCTCATTTTACATGGATCTCTCATGCATGCCTTGAAAAGTTCAACTTCTCTCATAACGCATGCAGGTAAAAGATGGTTTCATAAACAAAAGAATAGTAGTGGAGTAATTTTTAGAGTCCTGCTACACACACAGCAATCTGTGCACAGATTTTGTTGTGGGGCCCATCACGGGTCCCACACAAATCATTCGAGCCGTTCATTAAATGTAAAATTTTTTTTCAAGAGCCCCCATAAAAAATAAACTCAATCCAATACATATAGATGCTTCATCCAACCATCTAACTTTTCATTCAGATTTTCAGATAATGAAAAGTTATATGGTTGGATCGAGCACCTATAGCTATCGGATTGAGCTTATTTTTTACGGGAACCCTTGAAAAAATATTTTACATTTAATGAACGGTTCGGATGATTTGTGTGGGACCCGTGGTGGGCCCCACAACGAAATTTGTGCACAATCTGTGCACAGAATATATGTGTGTTGACTTTTGTAATTTTTAATACTAGTGAAAGTTATGATATATAAATATTTTCGGCAAATTAAGCTAGTAAGTGTAAACAGTTTCGTACATATGGTGCGATCATGCATGCACATGAAATATCTATGGTTTCGGGGACAAAGACACCTAAGAAAACACCTCATAGTTTCTGATCAAATTTTAATGATCTGAGCCGCTCAATATGATTAGAACGTGATTTTATGGGTACCCGCGAGAAATTAGAAAAAAAATGACCCAAAAAGGCTTGATCTAAGTAGTTCTTAGCTTAGATTTAACGAACGGTTCAATTAAAAACTGCTCAAAATAAGCACTTTTCGGTCATATTTTTGCTAATTTCTCGCGGACACTCTTAAAATCACATTCTGCATACATTGAACGGTTTAGATCATAAAAATTTAATCAAAAACTATGAGATTGAGATTTAAGATGTTTTTTAAGTATTTTTTTGGTGTTCCTTAAACCGCCTAGATATATATATATATATATATATATATATAGTGAACTTCCATTAAGGGATCCCTTAATTTACTAAGTTAAAGACCTCATGAGTTTGGCATTGTTCCCAATCAAATTTTGATGCTCTGAACCGTTCAATGTGTTTAAAACGTGTTTTTAAGGGTAATTGCGAGAAATCAGCAAAAAAATATGACCGATATATGTATATATTGATGATCTGAGCTGTTTAATGTGTTCAAAACGTGATTTTAAGGATGCACGCGAGAAATTGGCAAAAAAAACAATCAGGAAGGGCTTGATTTGAGTAGTTTTTTTATTGAATTATTCAATAAAGTTCAATAAAAAAAACATTTCGGATGAAGCCCTTTCCGGTCATTTTTTTTGTTAATTTCTCGCGAATACTCTTAAAATCACGTTTTGATTACATTAAGTGGTTCGGATCATCAAAATTCGATCGGAAACTTGGGGGGTTTTTTTAGAGTTTTTTTAGGGGTCCCCGGAACCGCCCTGTATACTGAAACGTCACTTGAACAGAGAAGATGAATGCCGGTGGCTGGATACCTGAAAACCGAAGGGGGGTGTACCTCTGGGAAGAAACTCCGACGACCAAGTTAGTAGGTGAGAGAGGAAAGAAAATATTTGTTTGGGGGAGAAATTATGTAGAAGAAGATCCTCAAACCGGGAGAAGGAGTCCTCTATTTATAGGCAACCTTGGAGTTTCAAACAAGCTTTTTGCTTCCTCCACATGCTCTGTACTGTTCGGCTGACGTCTTATGTCAGAATCATTTAATGAATGTCAGAGATGTCACATCAGGAAGAAACGTCACTTCGGGGCATAGATGTCCCTTCGTACTGACATGAGAGACCGTTGAATAACCGCAGACGGGCATCCTGACTGTCAAGCCCGACGGTTTCCGAACAAACATATCTTCTGAACAATACTCTACCGAACGATATACTTCCGAACGTTAGCCAAACAATTGTAGGTGTATCCTAACATAAACTGACGAAGGTACAGGAGATAAGTAAACACTCGGTAATGACGATGAGGGTACATGAACGCTCGGCGGAATAGTGCAAGTTGATTTAATGACTAAAAAGTGTGATTACAAATGAACTAAGACAACCGAATGATGAGTTATCCCTCATCGCTATTTGAACCTTCTGAATCTTCTGAACCAATGTTATTTTCCCCCACTACACACATCTTGAGCTAGTAGCCTAGTATTAGTGGTAGTACAACGTACATATATAAGTTGATTAAAAAGAGAGAGATTTAGTATTAATTAATCTCATAAAACAAGACTCTATTGAATAATAAGATCATCTGTGTTAGGACCACGGGCCACGGTCTCTCTGTGTTGGCAAATTCCAAGACAAAACACTCATTTATTTGTATCCCCTTTTATCAAGTTGTATTTTATTTTTGTTTCTAGGGTGTCTGTTTAGGAAGTGGAAGAAAATCAATAATGTGTAATTGAGAGATTGAGTTTTTAGGTGGAAGAAAATCAAGGAAGATTGGCAATCAAAGGCTTCAATATTTAACACTTCGAAAGGAAAGAAAAATCTAGGAAATCGGTTCTTGGTATATGGTAACTTCACGGAATATGCAAATCGAAGATCAAGGAAAAATCAAGCATCCTTTATATATACAAGTATGTGTGAAGATTATTTTTTTAACGACGGCAAATACACATAGCTACTCCACATATCACTTCTGAGACGGTGAGAGTATTAAAAGGAGGGTTTTGCTTTTGGGTCTTGGAGGATAAATGAGGTCTATTGATCATTGAGATACAATGATAACTCCAAGAAGTTCATTCATCTTTGCTTCAACTAATTGAGTCATCTTCCGGTGGATTTCGGGAAGCATCTTGGAAGGCTTGTGGATTCAAGGCAACGGCAATCAAGCACTGGGTGTGGTGAACGTGGGTTCGGCTAGTAGATCTTAGGCTCGATTGTGAGGATTCAAATCGAAGGGTAAGATTACTTGTAACTACACAATGTTTATAGTGCTTGATTCCTTCCCGTGGTTTTTTCCCGTCCAGGGTTTTCCACGTATGTCTGGTGTTCATCTTTTTATTGCTTCTCGTTTGTGTGATTAACTTATTTATTGATTGGTGGATTGTTCTATTAAAAAGATAAAAAAATAGCAAATATTTATATACCTAGGCGAGCTAGGATTTTTCATTTGGTATCAGAGCGGGTCGCTCGTAATATTAGGGTTTATTCCTAGAGCGGATCCTATTTTTTTTAAATTTGCTATTATGGAAAATTCTAATTTTCATAACTCTGCTGTTGCGAAACCTCCTATTTTAGATGGGTCTAATTATGCGTACTGGAAAGCTAGGATGAAGGCTTATTTGAAGTCTCAAAATAATCGAGTCTGGCTCTCAGTTGTTAATGGTTATACCGAGCCTACCTCCACTGTGGATGGTAAAATTGTTCGAAAGCCTTATGAGTCATGGACCAACGGCGATCATCAAAATGAAACATATAATTCATACGCTCTTAATGCTATTTTTGGTTGTGTGTCTTTGCCTGAATTTCAACATATTTCCACTTGTGAAATTGCTAAGGATGCATGGGATATTTTAGCCATTACTCATGAGGGGAATAGTCAGGTGAGGCAACAAAAACTTCAAAGCATCATAACTGAATTTGAGATGATCAGGATGAAAGATAATGAGATGTTTGGTGAGTTTTATGGTAGGTTGAGCGAAGTGATGAACTCAAGCTTTAACCTAGGTGAGCCTATCTCTCAGGAAAAAATTATTAAGAAAATCATGCGTTCATTACCTGAGAGGTTTATTACAAAAGTTGAAGTTCTTTAATGCATGCCTAATTTTGATTCCATGAAGGTTGAGGAAATTGTTGGTCACCTCTTAACTTTTGAAACTAAATTGTCACAATACGGACCTCAAAAAGAGAAAAATAAAAACGAGGAAAAATCCTTGGCTTTTTCTAGTTTTAAAGATAGTTTAAAAGTCTCGGATATTGATGATGATGAATTGGATCAAGAGGAAATGGCATTATTTGTTAAAAAATTTGGAAAGTTTTTTAAAAAGAATAAAACCTTTGGTCCTAGTTCGAAAGATAAGAATGGTAGGCCTTTCAAGGGTAAAGAGAGGAAAGAGAGCAAATCATCGGGTCCCCAATGTTATGAGTGCATGGGGTTTGGTCATATTGCCCAAGATTGTGCTAACAAATTGAAAAATAAATCTTATAATGTCAGGACTTGGGATGATAGTGACTCTGATGAAGAAGAAAATTGTGGGGGGAATAGTAAAGTCATGGCTTTAGGAGCTTCTTTGGATCCTCCTGTGAGTGAGTCTAAATTTGGAGATGGTAGAGTGAGTGATGATGATTCGAGCAATAGTGAAAGTGAGGAGGAAGAGAGTTTGCAAAAAGCATACAATAAACTTTTCAAAGAAAGTTTGAGGTTGACTAAGACTAACATTAAGCTATCTAGTGAAGTGAAGATGAGTGATGAGTCTTGCGTGAAACTCAAGCAAGAGCTTTTGGAAGCTCAAGCTCGGGAGAGTCAAGTTGAGAATAATAGGGACTCTTTATTTAATGAACTTGTGGAGATTAAAAGCATGAATATGAAACTTGGTATTGATTTGCATGCTTCTTTTGAATCTAACAAATTACTGGAGTTAAAAGTAGCTAATTTGCAAGCTGAGCTTGATAAGGCCAATGCTATTTTTAAAAGAATGAATGCAGGTTCAAAGAAATTAGAAGACATTCTTGGTGCTCAAAGACAAACGAGTGACAAGTCAGGCCTTGGCTTTCATGAAGCTTCATCATCTGAACAACTTGCAGGTAAAGTAAATGAAGCAAAATCTAAAGAGGTAAATCCTAAACCTAATAGCTTTAATTCTGCTAAGAAACCTCTTCATATTAGAAAAGCTAATGGTGCGAGGTTTGTTCCTATATGTCATTACTGTAATATTAAAGGGCACATTAGACCAAATTGCTTCGAATTGCATGGATATCCATCTATTGCTCACAGCTTTGTTAGTTGTAATAATGTTGATCGTTTTGAACCAGTTACAAATCATGACAATATTAAAAAATTTTGGGCCAAGTCTACGGAGTATGATAATGTTAGGAATCTAACATTTAAGGGAATGAAACCTCAACCTATGCCTACTAAACAGAGTCAAGTAGGTTCAGTTAAAACAAGAGCAATTTGGGTGAGGAAGTCAGACTTGAGACCTTACACGCATTCTACCAACCATTTAGATGACCCTGGATCATCTAGAGGAGTAGACCTTGCCTTTTAAATGCTTGCTCTTAATTAATTGCATCCAAAGTCTTGGTTGATTTTCTTGTCTATCCTATACCTAGAGCTATGATTTTTTTTGTGCTTAGTTTCTTATCGCACTTAGTTTATATTGGAGTTTTTTTTATTGTTTCTTAGACTGTCTTTTTTTTTAAAAGCCAAAAAGATTTTATTTTTGATATATGATTGAAAAAGACAAAAACATTTTCATATACCAAAAAAAAAAAAGGCAAAATTTTCTTCACACTGAGCATGCTGCACTTCTTGATGTCATTGCTATATCTCATACTAGTGCATCTCATGGTTCGTACTTGTCATGCATGCCTTCTCAAGAGCTACTTTCATGAGAATTTCATCGAAAAATCATGTGTATGCCAGTCATTGCTTGTGTTTGTACACACCCATTGATAGCCTTGAGAAGTTGATCCTTATCTCTTTGGGTGAGTATTTGTCCTTGTGGTGGGCACCGTTTGTCATTCACTTTGGGTATTGACCTTTGACTTGCATACCCCATGTGAGGTCGATTGGCTCGGTTTGATAGGTTAAAAAAAAAAAAGGGAAAATATAAAAAATTGAAAGACCTGAGGAAAGGGCTACCTCTATGTGCACGTGTAAGCTACCATTGACTTGCACCTCATATATTCTCTTTTTGCGTCATGGATTTAAGCTACGGCCTTAGATGTGTGAAAGCCGCCCATGACGGTGCAAAAATATTGTGTGATTATTTGGTATAAGGTTGGCATCTCTTGAGGGGGAGAATATCCTGTTATATACTCACTTAACCCCTTTTTTTTTAAATGATCATACTTCATGCGGGTTAGAGTTGGTCTGCCTCCCTTGTGGAGAATGATGTAAGTTGGTCCCTTCTTTGTTGATATGATCTCATAGGGATGAGTTGATTCTATTGTTAAGGCTATCATTGCACACACTCACTATGACACTTGCATGATTTCATACCCATGGTTGTTCTTTGAAATTTTCTTAGGTAGCTCCTTTGAAAGCAATCATAACTTGGGGTACCATGCGATGTTTCTTTTGTGTGTGATATATCTTACTGATTGAGTGCTTCATGTTATATTCTTTTGTCTCGTTGAGATCCCTCTCTATGGGTATATATGGCGGAATGTAATGAGGGGGAGCATTTCTTTGTTTGGTGAGTGGGAGTATTATTGGTTTCATCGATATATCTGTGTTTATGCCTAGTCTATATGCGCTTAATTGATTTCTCTGCATGTCCTAGCATATGTTGTTGGTTGTCCAATGGGGCTATAGGTTTTACATTTGTGGATGTTTTCTAGACTTACGTTATTATGGTACTGCTTTTCTAGACTTTCTTCCCATGGCATATTAGTTTGGCTTCAATTGATTTTAGTTTCTCTATGGCTTAATTTGGGCGTATTGTCTGCTAATTTGTTGCTTTCTTGATTTGGGCTTATTCATGTGTGCTCTACCTTTGTCATTCCGTGACAAAAAGGGGGAGACATTTAATAGCTTATAACAGATTATGTCTTTTAGTGTTTTTGCAGCTTCCCAGGTCATGACCTCAATCTGTTAGGGGATAAGTTTTCAGTGTTGAGTATGTTTTGTCATGGAAGTGCCAAAGGGGGAGATTGTTAGGACCACGGGCCACGGTCTCTCTGTGTTGGCAAATTCCAAGACAAAACACTCATTTATTTGTATCCCCTTTTATCAAGTTGTATTTTATTTTTGTTTCTAGGGTGTCTGTTTAGGAAGTGGAAGAAAATCAATAATGTGTAATTGAGAGATTGAGTTTTTAGGTGGAAGAAAATCAAGGAAGATTGGCAATCAAAGGCTTCAATATTTAACACTTCGAAAGGAAAGAAAAATCTAGGAAATCGGTTCTTGGTATATGGTAACTTCACGGAATATGCAAATCGAAGATCAAGGAAAAATCAAGCATCCTTTATATATACAAGTATGTGTGAAGATTATTTTTTTAACGACGGCAAATACACATAGCTACTCCACATATCACTTCTGAGACGGTGAGAGTATTAAAAGGAGGGTTTTGCTTTTGGGTCTTGGAGGATAAATGAGGTCTATTGATCATTGAGATACAATGATAACTCCAAGAAGTTCATTCATCTTTGCTTCAACTAATTGAGTCATCTTCCGGTGGATTTCGGGAAGCATCTTGGAAGGCTTGTGGATTCAAGGCAACGGCAATCAAGCACTGGGTGTGGTGAACGTGGATTCGGCTAGTAGATCTTAGGCTCGATTGTGAGGATTCAAATCGAAGGGTAAGATTACTTGTAACTACACAATGTTTATAGTGCTTGATTCCTTCCCGTGGTTTTTTCCCGTCCAGGGTTTTCCACATATGTCTGGTGTTTATCTTTTTATTGCTTCTCGTTTGTGTGATTAGCTTATTTATTGATTGGTGGATTGTTCTATTAAAAAGATAAAAAAATAGCAAATATTTATATACCTAGGCGAGCTAGGATTTTTCAATCTGGCATTCTGGCTAGCAGCTTCATCAAACATGAAAAAACAGAGTCAAAACATGTTTTCACAAACATGTGTTGACGGGCCTTTTATTGTTTTTTTTTTTTTGATCCTCGGCCTTTTATTGTTCACACCCTCAAATGACAGGCCTTAATATAATTTTAACACTTGGCAAGAATCAGGCTAGCTAGGTCCAATATTTATTGGAGCTGAGTAGCATGTGGAGAGATCCCTCCATTCGGCTATTGGTGATCATTAATTTAATTTAATGATCCCTGAACATTCATTATTCATGCCTTCACGGCCCGGCCAGATGGTTGCATTAATAAATTAGTCATGATGATGGGACATGTGGCAGCGCGCAGGAGTTAATCATGCAAATATTCCTAGCTAGGCTAGGCTAGGGTACAATGACAATGATTGAACGTGGAGTTAGGTTTGTCAACTGTGAGAAAGGCCTAAAATGGTGCACAAATAACCGAAAATCAGTTGCAAATTAACTCTATAAATACAAGAAACGAGTACCTTCAAAAGGTATCACGAGACTGAGAATTTATTTTATTCTTCATGTCATATACGGAGTGTTGGCTGGTGCATTTGTGGATGGATTCATGATGCCCCTGATTTTTGAGCCGGTCGACAGGTATCTTCGGTGTTTGGCAACCCAAAACCTCCCCCTGATTTGCTCCCCGATTTGTCTCCTCGCACAGGTGGATTTGCCAAGGATAGAGGGTATCCTTGTTGGTGGCGATCAAGGGGGGTGGTGGAATGACTGTTTTGCCCTTGCCATTTCTCTTCCATCACCAAAGATTATGCCTCTCTTCCATCAGAGAGAGAGAGAGAGAGAGACGAGGACAGGGGGGAAAGAGAGAGAGAGAGAGAGAGAGAGAGAGAGAGTGTAACGACCCGAATTTTCAAGTCATTTTTAATTAAACATTTTATTATAATTCTTTTACTAAAAATTATTTTATCATTTATTAAAGTGATAGTACCCAACTATTATAGAACCCTAGCCTTCGGTTCGTGATCCTAACAATCTAGGAAAAGATTTGAGAAATCTAGGAGAGATTTGTTAAGATTGGATTGGATAAGAAATGATATGATAAGATTGGATTGGATAAGATTGGATTATATTAGATTTTGTTAGATTATATAAGATTAAATAAGATTTGATTAGATATTATTAGATATGGTTGGATTTTATTAGATATGATAAGATTTTATTAGATTTGATTGAGATTAGATTAGATATGCTAAGATATTATTGGATATTATTAGATATTATAAGATTTTATAAGATTTTGTAAGATATGATATGATTATCTAAGATTGTGATCTAGATCATTCTTCCAACTAGTATAAATAGGCATGCCTATTCCTTCCCTTCCCATCTCATTCCAAACACCATCAAGAAAATAGAGAAATGAAAGAGAGAATAGATGGGGAGAAAGAGAAGAGGGAAAAAGTTAGTGATATTGGTGGCTAGTAGAAAAGTTAGTTAAATGTAGAAGAGACGTTGGTTCGTACACAAAATGGCCGGTCATATTTGAGGTAATCCGGGTAGTATACGATATGCTTCCTATTTCCGGAAACCTTTCTTCAATCTCACTTTTGTACTCCTTTTGATTATCTCGTGATCTTTGTTCAATCTTGTGGATATCATTGGAAAGTGGAATAATTGGTATCGAATATGATATTGTTGGATGAGTATTATGAAATTGTTTAGTACATGGATCGAGTGAACTCATGCACCAATAGCCTATCCAATAGCCAGAATGGGTCGAGGTTGACTCGGTGAGGAAGGTATTGGGGGAGTGTCACTGGTCATGTACTGAGAGTGACATGGTATGAGATCCTTTGTGACTGTTGCTTCGACTTGGCCGATTATCGTTATTGATTCCACTTATGAACTTTGTTATTCTGTTGTATCGTATACTTCCCGGATAATTTCTTTTTCAGGTGTGGAGCCGGATTAGAGAAAATTGAATCGGAGCATATAAATATTCCTCGCCCATAAATAGTTGAAGGGCGCACTGGAGGAATTGTCCAGTGATTCAATTGTTCTTGCACATTGGCATATTCTATTAATTCAGAATTTTTTATTCTATCATTATCAGATCTAAATAGTCTTCTCATAATGAGATGATTGTGTTAGTACTCACATAACCCAATAATATCATAATACAGCCTTTTTTTTTTTTTTTTAAATTAGAGAAAACATTCATGATAGCACGTCTGTCAACGACTTACCGGAGCAATAGGCCAAATCACCCTTCCCGGGTCCTCATGGCCGGACAAAACCGAACGCGACTTGGGTGACGTCCCACTACCTTGAATGCTTTCTTACATTAAATTTTTATTTTGATAAATTTAAAAACATAAAAGGCTTTTATCATGATATCATAGTTTATGCTTATACTAACACACTATATTAAGCCATATTTGACTCTGATACCAAATATATTACTTTACAACAAAAAGTAATAAGGATCGAAGCAGAGTTCTAACCTTTTATTGCGGAAGAAATACAACGACAAGAAATCTTAAACGCTGTTAAAACTGAACCAGGTGGTATTAAACAAGATGCAGTTTACACACTAGTTCAATCAATAATTTTACATTTTGTTGGACATTGGGAGAACCAACGTGAAAGGAGTAGAGAATTACTTCAAAATTTGAAATGTCCAACGTTAACTCATTTTCGTTGGTATAAAGATGTATTTCTTGCAAAAGTTATGCAAAGAGTTGATGCTAATAGTGATCACTGGAAATCCAAATTTGTGGATGGTTTACCTTATTTCTTTGCGGAGAAGATAAGGAAAAAATTAAGAGACCAAAATAATTGTTTAACTATTGATTATACTAAATATACTTATGGTCAACTAATATCCATAATTATACACGAAGGTTTGACTTTATGTAATGATATAAAATTACATAATCAATTGAAAAAACAAAACCTAACCGGTAAACAGGAGTTAGGACAATTTTGTGACCAGTTTGGTTATGATATGCCTCAATATTCAAAACCTCTTAAGAGTAAGGGTAATAATAATACTACTAGAAAGTACTCGAAAAGAAAATCGAGTAAAAAGAAGCATAAGGATAAAGATAAAAATGAACCATCTAGTTCAAAGAATACTTCTGCTAAGAAACAGAAGAATAAAACTGAAAAGAAAATTACTGCAAAGTGTTTTAAATGTGGTAAAATTGGTTACTATGCTAATAAATGTAAGACCAAAAAGAAGCTTGATGAGCTCCAATTGGATGAAGAGTTAAAACAGACTCTTTATAAGATACTGCTGGATTCTAGTGGATCTGAGTCTGAAGATCAAATAAATGATCTTTCTAGCGAAGAAGACACCACATCTTCAACATCTTCAGAAGAAGAAATAGCCAATAATTGCAGTTGCAATGGTATTGAATGTTCGACTTCCGATAATTATTGGAAGGCAATAGTTGAGATGAACGGTCTTAGTATTAATGTACTTACTGAGAAACAACAGGGTCTTTTAGAAATCATTGATCAAATTGAAGATCCTCAATTAAAAATGAAAATAATTGAAACGTGTTTATCTTCAATAAAAGAAGAAGAGGAAGAAAGACCCCGTCTTCCTAATGAAAATTACAATTTAAAAACTGTTCTTGATAGACTAGAACAAGTGGATAATTTAAAACCTGTTACTATTCCTGAATTAAAGGCAGAAATAAATACATTGAAAGCAGAGATTAAGTTATTAACAACTTTCAAGAATAAAGCTGCACAAGAATTTTATGATATTAAGACAAGATTAGTTGTCTTGGAAAATAAAGGTGAGTCTAGTAAGGGTGATGACCTGGCTTATTTGAATTCGATTAATAAAGTGGTTTACCAAAAATGGCACATCAAAGTTAATTTGGTAATTCACAAAGAATATACTATTAACAATATTATTGCTTTGGTTGATAGTGGTGCAGACATGAACTGCATCCAAGAAGGAATAATTCCAACCCAATATTTTGAGAAGACTTCTCAAAGTCTCACTAATGCTAGTGGGGCAAAAATGATTATCAAATACAAACTCAATAATGTTTACATTTGTAATAAAGGAGTTTGTTTGGAAACAACTTTTATTTGTATAAGAAATCTTCAACAGGAGTTAATACTTGGTACTCCTTTTCTATCAATGCTACTGCCAATGAAGACCAGTACTGCAGGTATAACTGCTCAGGTAGAAGGTCACGACATCTTTTTCGAATTTGTGTCCCCACCTGTATATAAAGAAATAAACGATATTATAAGAAAAATTTCTCACAAGGATAAACAAATAAATTTTCTTAGAAAAGAAATTCAACTTATGAATATTGAAGAAACTTTACAAAAAACTTCTTTAAAAGAGAAAGTTTCTCAAATTGAAGAAAACTTTAAAAAGGACGCGTCTCTTCTGTTTTAGGCAGAGTTTTCCTTCTCTTTTCCCTCTCTCTCTCTCTCTCTCTCTCTCCATATTCCCTCTGCTTCCTCATTCTGCTTGTAATATTTGCAGTCTCTTTTCCGCAATAAAAGGTTAGAACTCTGCTTCGATCCTTATTACTTTTTGTTGTAAACCATCCACAAATTTGGATTTTCAGTGATCACTATTAGCATCAACTCTTTGCATAACTTTTGCAAGAAATATATCTTTATACCAACGAAAATGAGTTAACGTTGGACATTTCAAATTTTGAAGTAATTCTCTACTCCTTTCACGTTGGTTCTCCCAATGTCCAACAAAATGTAAAATTATTGATTGAACTAGTGTGTAAACTGCATCTTGTTTAATACCACCTGGTTCAGTTTTAACAGCGTTTAAGATTTCTTGTCGTTGTATTTCTGTGAGAACATTATCCCACCATCCTTTGATCATACCAGTGAATCCGGCAGTGATCCATCCAGCAATTTCCCTATCCTCATTTCTATTATTTCTACATATTGTACTATACATCATCATTTGATGTACAACACCAAAAATTTGATATTCAGTCATCCCATCTATGTTTCATTCATAAATGGTTCTACCACTATAAGACATTTGCTTTTGATAACCAGATTCCTCATACAACATGTCTTGAGGGGTAGGTCTCGGATAGTAATACTTATCAGCTCCACTATAAGGAAAGCTGCGAGGAGGATATTGAATTTTATTAATAGTCTCTATTTGAGACTGAATAAAGGAATTTTCTATTTCAGCCACCTCTTGCTGAGATATCTCCTGTTCTTCTGTTATAGTCATAAGAGTTAAACCTTTAAATCTTTTTTGTAACTCTTCTATCAATTCTACATTTTTATTAGGATTGGTCAAATTAAATCCTGATATAGACAACGGTGGTCGAATATTTGAGGGTGAAATCTCATCCTCTTTTTTCTCGGTTTTAGAAGATATATTCCTAATATCTTCCCTGGTTTGAACTATTTGCTCTTCCATACGGATCAACTGGTCTCCTATTGTATTTAGACAAATATTAGTATGATTATTCTGCTTATAAACCTTTGCATTCGGATCTGTGCTTGTAGGTTTAATAAAAGCAGTGGTTTCCAAAGGTGATTCATTTTTAGTGTTGCCCTCAATTGACAACGGAACAGTTGGAGGATGGACTGCTCTTATGACATTACCTGCCATAGACCTCCAATTCCTATGATAGTCTTGTATCACATTAATAGACTTATCAATTTCTATCCAGTACCTTCCATAAAACCATTGAGTAAAAGGCATTATTTTTCCTGAATATTCAAGCCAATCATAAAATTCTTTTTTGAATTTTTGTAATTGATCAGCATTATATTTTGTAAAGTACCAAGTTCTAAATTCTTGGTATTTAGGTTGTTGAAATTCATTATTAATCTCTTTTCTCTGTTTAGGCGTTATTATCATTATTAATGGTAAAAGCCATCTCACTAGCAGTAGGTGATTCTACCGTGTTATTGTGGTGTGTATAAACACCATGAGGTATTTGATTCTCAGATAATCTTATTCCAATCAAATTATCATCTTCTCTGGGATGGTTTGACTGAGACTTCGAAATTTCCGATGTAGAGTGCCTACTAGTATTAGGAATACTAACCCTATATGGTATTTGGGTAGTTGGTTGGATAATTCTAGAGCTCCTGCTCCTGAGTAACCTATCAAATTGGGGACTCCTAAAATTTAGGAAAACCGTACCATCATTATCTTGAACAATGTATTCTATCCTATTAGCAATTGGCCTAGGAGGAACAGCATTTGTTATAGTCCAATTATCTGGAAAGGTAATTTCTTCCCAATTTATCAACCTATTAGTGGCAATATTTGATGTCAGTACATTGGATTCTATCAAAACAGTTTGATCAGGAGGACGCATAATTCGCACCCTCGGTTTCATTGTATTCATGACTTTATAGTAAATTCTATAAATCACAGCTATTACTTCTGATCCAGGTAAGAAATCATACCCTCTAGTCTGGATCCTACAATTTAAAGCTTCTCCTATATTTCTATCAGTAAGAGATAAAGAGAAGTCAGGATAAGCATTAAAATATACAGGACCATGACTCAAACTGGTCTCTACAGCCCCTATAATTGAGGACCGCCAATTATTACACCTACCATCACGCAAAGTAACTTGCAAACAAGTATCCATTCCAAGCAGTGTTAAAGATTTAAGGGCAATTTGCACTAAACCAATATGAACATAGTTATAACTATTCATGTGAGCAAGTAAATCTCTACGGTCTAAGGGATTTATTATTTTATCATTAAGCTCTAAGCTCTCTGTTTTTTCCATGGTTTTTATGGCCATGGTACTCTTAAAATCAAATATTCCTCGCCCATAAATAGTTGAAGGGCGCACTGGAGGAATTGTCCAGTGATTCAATTGTTCTTGCACATTGGCATATTCTATTAATTCAGAATTTTTTATTCTATCATTATCAGATCTAAATAGTCTTCTCATAATGAGATGATTGTGTTAGTACTCACATAACCCAATAATATCATAATACAGCCTTTTTTTTTTAAATTAGAGAAAACATTCATGATAGCACGTCTGTCAACGACTTACCGGAGCAATAGGCCAAATCACCCTTCCCGGGTCCTCATGGCCGGACAAATCCGAACGCGACTTGGGTGACGTCCCACTACCTTGAATGCTTTCTTACATTAAATTTTTATTTTGATAAATTTAAAAACATAAAAGGCTTTTATCATGATATCATGGTTTATGCTTGTACTAACACACTATATTAAGCCATATTTGGCTCTGATACCAAATATATTACTTTTTGTTGTAAAGTAATATAAATATATTACTTTACAACAAAAAGTAATAAGGATCGAAGCAGAGTTCTAACCTTTTATTGCGGAAAAAAGACTGCAAATATTACAAGCAGAATGAGGAAGCAGAGGGAATATGGAGAGAGAGAGAGAGAGAGAGAGAGAGGGAAAAGAAGGAAAACTCTGCCTAAAACAGAAGAGACGCGTCCTTTAAATAGAGGACTCAACAGGACTAAACAGGAAAAGAAATAATTATACAAATACTGTGGTCATAATTGCCGGGTACACACTGGGCCCCATCGACACAATAATTTCCACAAAGCAACCGAAAGTTGGTCTAACCACTCCCTTATTGAGTGAAAAGTTTTCAAAAGAAACATTATTGATGCTTTTCTTTTCCTTTTCTGGAGGACAGTTGTTCGGCCATCAATTCAGTCATACTGTCCTAGAAGTCACCAAGAGTTGGTGCTTGAGTGGTCCCCTCGTCTTCATAGGGATCCTGTGATTCTCCTGCTAAACATGTGAATGGATTAGCATCCTCTTCATTGCTTTTGGCTGATGTCATTGATTCGTCATCAGCAACATTCTGAGAAGTTTGTACAGTCTGTAGGAATTGATCCTTCATGTAATCCATGGTCTTGATTACAACTTCATCGTCTGTTAAATTTGGATTATTTGCTCTGATTTGAGCCGAGATCTCCAAGAAAGGATTCTTAATATTCATCTTATCCTTCTTCTTTAATTGAGTTTTCAATTCTTGGGTTATATCCTTTATTTCTGTGAAGGTTTTCTCCAGGTCAATTCCACCAGCGATATTGGAAAGTTCTTTTTAGGATAGGAAGCCCTAAATTATTAGTCCCTAAATCAAGATCCCATTTCCATATCCATGGGATTCCAAATGTAATCATAGTAAAAAGGAATGATTTTCCTTCCGACGTATTAGTCCCCTTCATTTGAGGATGATTCTGATTGCAGAACTCCAGTTCCTTCGAAACCTCAGTAGGTAAAAAATCATTTGCTGTAGGTCCGAATTTAGACCACCAATCTAAAAACCAATTTGGTAATTCATTTTTCCCTTCCAAGTAAGGGCATATTTTGAGAAACCAAGAATGCCTTCTTTTCTGGTTTTGATAGTAAAAAGTCTTTGTCCAGGCATCAATGTAATCCCAGTAGTTATAATGAACTGGAATTCCATTTTCTCCTTTTATTGACAAAGTTTTAGATTTCTGTGGGTGAATTCCCCACTTATGTATTGGAATGACCTTCTTAATTACGGCCTTGCTATAGCTGATCGGGCTTTTTTGATCAAGCTTACTCTCATAAGTATGTCGAAATTCCACTGAATTAGTCTCTTGAAGCATTGCTTCATAAATATATCTATATTTCCCCTCTGGGGCTGGATAACTGAGTGTATCCATATAGCGGGACTTTAGTTCCCACAAATCATGTTTGTATTGTTCATCCTGTGAATTCAGGATCATTATTATTTCTGTGTGTTCACTTAATTTGAACACTTCCTCAGATTGAACAACTTCTGCCATTGATGGGCTTGATGATGCCGAAGTAGCATCCAGAAGTGATGGATATTGCAATTTATGAGCCTTTAAGTAGGCTTCAATATCAGCTTGCGTGACCCTTGATTTGCCACGCCCACGTGAGGAATTTCCTCTTCCTCGACCCCTATCAGGTGGTCGATTCATCCTGCAAAATTAAACAGATGACAATGTATTTAGCTTCTGTTGAAGACTATGTAAAGATGACTGGAGCATCCCTATTTCCCAGTCTTGATCATCGTCTGATCCATATTGAGCATAGTGTTGAAGCATTGCTTCACGAATTCTGATCCAACGGATCAAATTGCTTCTATTATGGGGTCGTTTGAGAATTGTCATCTCAACTTTTGTTTTGTATAAGCCCCTTTGAATTTTTAACCATTGTTCAAAAATTGTCCTTTGTTGAACAAAATTTTGATGATTCATCCCTGTAAAAGTTCACGAGTAAGAAAATCAAGAAGAGAATTACTTTCTCCCTTGATGTATTCTATATCAAAGTCAAAGGCAGATAATTCAGACTGCCATCTAGCAAAAATTTGTTTTGAAGCTAAGTTTTTAATATCTTGCTTCAAGACTTGTTTTGCAGCACTACAATCAACTCTTAATAAAAATTGTTGATTGAGTAAATCATCTTGGAATTTATTAATACATTTAATAATAGAAAGAATTTCTTTCTTGACAGTACTATAATTGGTTTGGGCATTTTTAAACAAACCAGAAGTAAATCTAACCAATTCTTCTTTATTAGAATTCATATTATATTGTTTCAAAATACCTCCATAACCAATATTTGAGGCATCAGTTTCAACTATTTTTCTCCAATCTGGATTAGCAATTGCTAAACAAGGTAGCTGTTTAGCTTTTAATTTTATTTTGCGAATAGCTTTAGTGTGCTGTTCTGTCCAAGGGAGAGGATTCTTCTTAAGTCTATCATATAAAGGAGCAGAATCCTGTACTAATTCTTTATAGTAGTCTCCAATATAATTGAGACTCCCAAGGAATCTCTGCAATTGTGTTTTGTCTCTTATTTCATCTGGAAATTTCGAAGCAAATTCGATGCTCCTGTCAATGGGAATAATTTTTCCCTGATGGATATTGTGTCCTAAGAATCTTACACTGGTCTGAAATAATTTCATCTTAGGAGCTGAGACTACAAGACCATTTCTTTTAATCACATCTTTAAAAATTCTAAGATGTTTAAAATGTTGATCTATGTTCTCGGAAAATATTAGAACATCATCAATATAACAAATAGCAAAATCAGCATATTGATAAAAAATATCATTCATAATATTCTGAAATTCTGAAGGTGCATTCTTCAGACCGAATGGCATTACATTCCATTCGTAATGACCAAAAGGTACTGTAAAAGCTGTCTTATAACGATCAGACTCTTGTATTTGAATCTGCCAGTATCCAGATTTTAAATCAAATTTGGAAAAGATGACTGCCTTATTCAGTCGATCCAACAAATCTTTCTTATTAGGGATGGGATATCTTATCCACATCAAAACCTCATTTAATGGTTTATAATTGATAACCAATCTAGGAACACCTCTTTCCTTCTCAGCATTTTTATTAACATAAAAAGTTGTACAACTCCAAGGGGAGTAGCTTTTTCTTATTAATTGCTTTTTAAGCAAACTGTCAATCTCATTTTGACATAATTTTAAATATTCTTGTTTCATCTGAGAAGGCCTAGCTTTTGTAGGAATTCTTTTTTCATCAAAACCCTTTTCATAAGGTAATGAAACAATATATTTTTTCCTATCCCAAAAAGCATTTGGGATGTCACTACAAATTTCCTTTTTAAAGTTTTCTTCAATTTGAGAAACTTTCTCTTTTAAAGAAGTTTTTTGTAAAGTTTCTTCAATATTCATAAGTTGAATTTCTTTTCTAAGAAAATTTATTTGTTTATCCTTGTGAGAAATTTTTCTCATAATATCGTTTATTTCTTTGTATACAGGTGGGGACACAAATTCGAAAAAGATGTCGTGACCTTCTACCTGAGCAGTTATACCTGCAGTACTGGTCTTCATTGGCAGTAGCATCGATAGAAAAGGAGTACCAAGTATTAACTCCTGTTGAAGATTTCTTATACAAATAAAAGTTGTTTCCAAACAAACTCCTTTATTACAAATGTAAACATTATTGAGTTTGTATTTGATAATCATTTTTGCCCCACTAGCATTAGTGAGACTTTGAGAAGTCTTCTCAAAATATTGGGTTGGAATTATTCCTTCTTGGATGCAGTTCATGTCTGCACCACTATCAACCAAAGCAATAATATTGTTAATAGTATATTCTTTGTGAATTACCAAATTAACTTTGATGTGCCATTTTTGGTAAACCACTTTATTAATCGAATTCAAATAAGCCAGGTCATCACCCTTACTAGACTCACCTTTATTTTCCAAGACAACTAATCTTGTCTTAATATCATAAAATTCTTGTGCAGCTTTATTCTTGAAAGTTGTTAATAACTTAATCTCTGCTTTCAATGTATTTATTTCTGCCTTTAATTCAGGAATAGTAACAGGTTTTAAATTATCCACTTGTTCTAGTCTATCAAGAACAGTTTTTAAATTGTAATTTTCATTAGGAAGACGGGGTCTTTCTTCCTCTTCTTATTTTATTGAAGATAAACACGTTTCAATTATTTTCATTTTTAATTGAGGATCTTCAATTTGATCAATGATTTCTAAAAGACCCTATTGTTTCTCAGTAAGTACATTAATACTGAGACCGTTATTTCATAAGTTAGTTAAAAAAAGGTTGTTAGAAGTTAGTTGAGGAAGGGTGCCACCCCCATCGCTGGATCAGTTTGGCCAAATGTGAGTGCTAAAAACACTGTAGCATGTCAAATTTGGCTTTGGCACCTACAAAAATAACACCCACCATTGGAGATGATCTAATGATATTGGTTGGCAAAGCTAAAAATAAGTGTACATTCTCTCTAGGCGCACTGTAATGTGCAAATCATTTCCAGCATATTAATACAAGGGAAATGCGCGCGCTCTCTCTCTCTCTCTTTCATGAAAAGTAATTTGGTGACTTGTGTTGGAGGGAGTCAAAACCGATGGACCGTAAAGTTTAAAGGAAAAGTATTTTGGTGACATGTTTGCGTGCATTTTAAAGGAGAACTTGACAATAGAAATCACACAGATACGTGATCTAGAGGTCTTGGTGCACTCTAAGGAGCATTGAATACAGAAAGTCTAATGGAACAGAAAAAATTTGTACCAGTGAGTACATATTTCTTTTTGGGTCTCCAAAAAATGATTGGAGCTACTCATTTTATTTAAAATACTTTGCTTATGGTCCCTGAAAGAAATAAACTTAATTCGGTATCGGTAAGGGCATTTACGAAACATCCAAACTTTGCTCTAGAATTCATGCTTAAATTCTGGGACAAAGTTGGGCGTTTTGTAGGCGTCTTAACCGATATCGAATTGAGCTTATTTTTCATAGGAGCCGTAAACAAAATATTTTTAACAAAATGAATGGTTCCGATCATTTTTTTGAGACCCAAAACAGGACAAAAAAGGGATTTATACACACTGGTACATTGAATACTTCCTCACTTCAAGTTTATTGCTCAAAAAATCATTTTCAAGAAGACCACTAATCTTGAATGGGAAAGTGATTTATTTTTTTTAATCAATTTCATTGAGTTGAAATATGGAGAACTACAAACAAGAAATGTAAAGAATGGATGATTATACAGAGATTATGTGACGGAGAATCCAATAAAAAGTGGTCTTAAGAAGAGGAGTGGTTCTAAATTTTGGCAGTTAAAATAATTAGCCAAAAAAATAAAAAGTAACAAATAACATGTCAAATAGAAGAGTTTAGATGAACTATTTAAGTAACATGAAAAAGTGACCATTGGTAATTGAAATGCTAGGTCGAGAGGAGACTCAATGAATTCCTTAAAAAAAAAAAATTGGAGGACATATTTATCAACTTTTACAGGGCCAATAAAATTACAAGAGAATAACTCATTCAGCCAAACCCAATTGTATTCCAATCCCACACTTGCTTAGAGAATTAACAAGCAAATGTAACAAATATCTGAAATAGAAATTCATGGAACACAAGAATAATACATTTGTGACTACTTTACAAACAACACGACAACTATATCAAAATAGACGTCCAACTATGTCAGCAAAAACAAGAAAAATTGCGTTTCAGCTTTAGCTTTTGCAATGAAATTCCCGTTCTCAAAAACAAAACAAAAAAAAAAAACTGTCTAAAAGTCAAGAGAACAAGAAGGAAAGCCCCATCTTAAAAAAGAAACACCAAAGCGTAAAAGTTAGTCCACAACAAACCCAATATCTTCACTGACAAGACCCTATGAATACAGGAGAGAAAGACCAACCCAATGTTCTGGTGCGAGAGGAACTCTTGGCCAATAGGATAGCTCCACACCCGTTCCTGTATGCTCTCATTTTCATATACGCAATAATAATAATAATAATAATAATATCGAATTATGAACTACCCATATTCATAGTCTGGTACAGACCCATTCATCCAGAAGGTGAGTGGATTTGTTTTTTTGTACTTTCTAAAAGGATACAGAAAACAATGGTGAAACAATACCCCATTTAGGTTTTCTTTGATTGTCAAACTCTGAAATTAATTATCTTGAAACATGTTATTCCTCTGTGGTCCTCAAAAAAAAAAAAAGAAGTTAGAAAAAAACTTCAGGCGGTTCGGCTAATAACAACTTGTGTTGATTTTAATCCTCCAAAATAACTACTCCAGTATCCGATTTCTCGGTGTTTTCTTCAGCTGGGGCGTTACGACTACAATCAGCCTCACAATGCTGCTTCTCTTCCATTCGCACATCACCACCAGTTCTAGTGGACGAATCCGCAGCAGGAACATCACGAGGAGAACTGCTCATGTCTTTTTTTAGATCTTGTTCCGCTCTATTAGATTCTCTTTTCGAGCTTGGCTCCAATATTGGCACCTTTCCCTCAGTCGTTGCCTCAGGACCAGACTTGCAGTCATCTACTAACTGCACTGATGATGGAGCACCAGGTCTCACCAATTTGGCTGGTATTGCCGTCTGTATATCTGCATTCAGAGTGTTATGTTCTGAACTAGAAGAATGCTGCTGAACTGGAGAAAGAATCCTGTTTATGTCTTCGTAAATGGTTTCTAGCGGAAGGAGGTTCTTCCTCAACTGGAAACCTGCTGGTTTTTTTGCCAAATATACCTCCACTGATTCGTCAGCGTTTTCTTTGAGTACCTTGCAAATCTACACACACAGACACACAGAGTAAAGAGCTTTACATAATCTCACACGGAGCACATGTGGTGGTACAGTCCAAATCAGGTAATATTCCTATGTTATACAAATCATACGATTTTTGACGTGTAACATATAGATTTTCTACCTCATTATACAGCTGAGCCATTTTCAAACGATCCGGATTATCATCACAGGCAGAAGCTGAAACTTCTTCTGCAGCTGCATTAACAGAATACAACTCTAGTTATCTACTATGTACAATGGACAGAGACACAGATACAGATACAGATAGAGATACAGATACAGACATTGGAATTCTAAAAAATGGCGACACGGATATGGCGGGAGGCATGGCAAAAATAAATAAATATGTATATAACTATACAATAAATATGTGCAGTAACAGTTTATATACACTTTTCTTATATGTAATAATTAATATATACACTGTTATGTAATGCTATTATACCAGTACATGCAAACACATGTATGTAAGATATACACTCATGCACATAGTAACATAGATGTATACATCAAATATATACCAGTACATACACACATATATGTAAATGTATACACAGAGAGAGAGAGAGAGAGAGAGAGAGAGCGCACTAGAGTGAGAAAGCACGAGAGTGAGAGAGAGATAGTGAGAGAGACTGCTTCAAGGATGGTGGGGTTCGACACTTTTCTTATATGTAATAATTAATATATACACTGTTATGTAATGCTATTATACCAGTACATACAAACACATGAATGTAAGATATACACTCATGCACATAGTGACATAGATGTATACATCGAATATATACCAGTACATACACACATATATGTAAATGTATACAGAGAGACACACATATATTTAAATGTATACAGAGAGAGAGAGAGAGAGAGAGAGCGCACTAGAGTGAGAAAGCACGAGAGTGAGAGAGAGATAGTGAGAGAGACTGCTTCAAGGATGGTGGGGTTCGGCTTCAAGGATGGCGGGTTTCAATTGATGTTGATGTTTCATGCTTTGCTTTGATTGAAAGAGACTCCTTCGATCGATAGGGGTCTTATCGATCATTTAGGATTTGTTTATATAGGTTTGATTACACTAAAACCCAAACATTTGATTAATAACATTTTTGCCCCCGAATAAACAAAAATATTACACTTCTACCCCCACCATGTCCCAGCCGTGTCCCCCTCCAGAGGTTAATTTAATTTAAGGGATACGCCACGTGGCATGTCCGAGACGTGTCCCCATCCAATACGTGAATATGGTGACCTCTAGGAGTGTTGGTGCTTCATAGGTTATCTATATAAGAGTATCCCTTTACCATGTTAGAAGTACAAGATAAGGAGCCTATTTGGAAATTCTCCAAGTTTCGATTGAGACAAATAAAAAAAAAGACCCCACATTTGTTTTCAATAGTTTTCTAAATTTCCCGTAGCCAATTAAGATTCACCGGAAGCTTGAAGCTAGCATAAAAGTACTCACCATTCCAAACTCAAACACAACATGACAAAATATATTCCACCATGCAACCTCAAACACAATCTTATAAAAGAACATGCAACAATAGCTCTTTAAGACACCTCATTCATGTTCCAGACTAGGTCATATATTTTTCAAGACCTTTAATATGACCTGCAGATGATATTTAATCATCTAAAGCCAGGAGAAATTAGAGTAAACTAATCAAGCCAGCACTCAATTTGAGGGCAGGATCATCATGGACTACAGGATTAGAAGCTAGAGTTGAAGCCATCTTAAGAACTGCTTGGTTCACCGTTACAGGTGGCCCTCCTCTGATCAGTTTATGATAAAAGGAAGCCTTTTTTAAATGAGAGATGTGACACCTCGTAAGGTGTATCACACCTACTTAGCACTGCTTGGGACGAGCTTGTTGGTTGTAAGCTTGGATCGAGGAGGGGATTGTGGGCAATTAGGTTGGAAACACATAAAGAGTTGGTCATAAAGATGAGGGGTCGAGGCCAGCTCTTCCGGTAGGTTTTAGGGGATTGGGAGGTTTGATATTGGAGTTGTGTGTACGTGGTTGTGATTGATTCGTATGGTTAATATGTATGTGTGCTGAGTAATTTGTGGGAATCCAGTGTGTGTGTGTGTGTGTGTGAGAGAGAGAGAGAGAGAGAGAGAGAGCAATAACTGTGTAAGTGAGACCAATAGAGTATATAGTTGCAATTATGTACTGTGTGTTGATCGTGTAATCTCTTGGACGCATCTAATTCTAACGAATTCCCACCACCAACAGAGCTGGCCTATGACACGCTCCTCTATGTAGGAAGTCCTCATTCCCACACTGCCACTCTCTCTCTACTCTAATACTGCCTCAACTCTCTTCCTCTCCACCTATGGTGGTCTCGGGTAGTCTTAGCGCCTACTATCTACCAAGAACACCACCCAACTCCGGCCATCCTGGACCTTCTTATCCATACTAATGAAGTCAAATACAGAAATAGCATTGTCTAACCCATATCAAATATGGAAGTAATAAGAAATGTGCACCACTGTTGTCCAAGACTCCAAGCTTGATAGAAGACTTGTTGAGCCTTCAGTACTACTACTAGAAGAGTTCTCGTCAAGCAATACACGCAAGTCTTGCTACAAACCAAAGACGTACTACTAGCACTGAATTAGAACGCTTTTACTTCTTTTTGGGAGTACTTTATGTACTCCTAGAGGCGTAAATCATTCAAGTACTAATGGGTTTTTGCCAATAACATAATAGCTTACATGCACTCCTACAGGTACAAATCATTCAAATACTAATGGGCTTTTGCCAATGACATAATTAGGTCTCTTATTTATCTCTTCTGGGAGATGTCAATCACTCTTTTTAAGGTATTCACATGAGTATACTAGATTAAACAGTAAAACTTACTGATCACTTCTATTTGCGGTAAAGTAGTCAAGGTTTGGGCATCAACCTCCATGGAGCATGGACTTGGAATATCTATGACCTTGGCTTCAGTCTCCGGCTCATAACTAGGAGTCTCATTTGTTTGCTGCTCGCCCTGTGAGAACAACAGAAAATAAATAAAGTTAATTCATCTATGTGAAGTGTTAATTGAAGTTTAAAGATGCAATTTATGCAGCCTACTTCATGGGGAAACGCTTCCAAACAGGACAATGGACACTAATAGTCTCCAGCTGGAATGCATAGAGTTCAGGCTTCATCCAATCAATACAAATGCATTTGGAAATTGGTTTCCCAGAATTATGTGCTCGAACTTACTGAGCTTGTAATTAACTAATGGAGTACATTAGGACAGACAACAACATAAATGAAAACCGAATAACAACACAAGAGTTGTTACCAAAATAAAAACAAAGAACAAACATATACACAAACAACATCAATAATAGAGGCAAAAGCCGCAAAACAAGGGTTTTCGTTTCAATCAAAGATAACTGGTAATCAAACTAGCATACTGAAGCCCCATCATATAAAAGTACTGCATTTTGTTTATTTTCTATCGACTGCTGCAAAGGAAAATACTCTACATAAATGTTGGCTTTTACTGTATTTAATTAGAAAATTGACAGAAAATAGAAAAAGGATGACATACATTTGGCTTCCAAGGAATAGGAAAAACAAATGAAGACAACCTAAACAAAAGGTAACTTATTTCTACAGTTTTCTTTTATTTGTTTTGATGGAATATTTTGCAGAGTTCAACTAGCGGGTGCCAACTGCCAACTCATATCGACAAATCATCCACAAACAAACACAATAAGTAGGTAATATATGTTCTGACAGAACTTACCAACACTTCGTTTCCGTACTCTGTATTTATTGATTTCTCTAACAGAAGAACCCTTTTCTTTATAAACTCAACCTGTCTTCTCTGTATCTCTCTGAAATTATACGTCATGGACGAACCTTGAGATGTTATGGCCCGATTTATAACAAGTGGTCCTTGTGCAGCATCAGCTGCTAAACCATTCCCATTAGCAGTTCCATTAGTCTGATTCTCAGGTGTTCCACTAATAGCTGTATATGCACCATCTTGTACTTGAGATGCTCCTGGGACAGGGAGGGTTATAATGGGAAGATTCAGCTCCTGACAAATGATTTCCGGAACCCTCAGTTCCTTGTCGTCAAGCATAGCTTGCCATCTTCCATAGCCATGCCTTCACATCCAACCAAATACATTATATTTTAACCGATTTATCTAAAACAATGTAACTGAAAAGGTTCTGCAAAATTTGAGTTCTTTAGACGAATCATATTTCTTACAACTAACTGGGGATAAGTCCTACCAAAGCAATGCCAATGTTAAACAGACTTCTCATACAATAGTTCCAATAAATTTTGCATGTCTAATGTCTCAGCCAACTGATTAGTACTTTGAGCACCAACAGGAATGTCATGTGTGCAGAAGTGGACTGGCTCACATTGACATAGATCATTAGGGGGTTGTCCCTTCAAAAGAAAATGCACCATATGCCGTCTGGAGATTAATATGCGTGTAATAGTGAATGCATAAATACATCCATATGTTCATACAAATATACGTAAACATAATACTACGTACTTCCTTCTCAAGTCGAAGACTCCAGGGTGATAAAAAGAAAAAGAAAAAAAGACTCAAGTTCACAAAGCTTCAACCAACAACAGAATCCTCATATATTCAATATACAAGGGCAGGCAAAACAATTATCAGAGAAAAATAGGTACACAAAAACTCCTCTCCCCCTCACACTCCCTCTTGTAGGGTTTTAAATTGCAGCATTGGGAAACATAATGATATCGGTGATACGGCTATATATTATCGGTGTGTATCGGCCGATATGTAGGTAAATAACGGAATCGGAGGTCCGAAATCCCGTTACGCAATGGCCGATACGTAACGGGCTTTATTTGAAACCAGTCTTGAGTAAACCAGCAATCTCATTATAAGTAGCTCATCATTAGGAAAATCAATAGAAACCAATAAATAAATAAATAAAAGTATAATGGAGTGGTCTTGAATGTTATCAGTAACTGTCCATAGCTCCGAAGAGTTGGAAGTCAATGTATAACTTATCCTTTTAAGACATCTGCGATAACATGCAGTTTGAACTTAATTAAGAAGGCATGGCCGGCACTTTATTGCCTGTCCACCCGCAATTCTATAGGATTAAACTTTAAGGTAAATTAATATTCCTCTCAAGTACGCTATCTTTTATAAGCACGGACAATTAGAAAAAGGTGTGATAAAGAAACGGCACCCGACATCTACACTTAATGGATACTTCGATACTCCCCGACATGTATCGGACTCTTGTCCAAATACTGGTTATTATATTCTTGTTCTAATTTTGAAAGCCAAACGGCGTACATAGAAAGTCAGACACACAAAACGGTCGCATGTTGGAAGAAAATGACTGCGGAGGTAGTGATTAGAATACAAAAAGAATGATGTTATATTATCAATCTCTTCTCGTTTGGGCTTTCTAACTTAGAAAAAATTATTAAAATTATAAATATTTTTATGTGTTTTAATATAAAAACACTAATCTTCTACCACTTATATTGCAAAACATAAAATATTTATAATTTTAATATGTGATTCCAGTTGTTCTCCATATCTTAGTTGCACGAAGCGGAGGCGGGAGCGGGATCGGTGGCGGAGGATTATAGGAGCTCCTCTTTCAGGACGGGGAGCGTTTAGGAATAATACATGAAAATATGTAATGCAAGTAAATTTTATTAGGCGTCATTCATGTCAATTGCCAAGATTGTCTTAGTGACTAAGTAATATTATAGTTATATTAAGTACCTGAGCAAATTTAAGTTAATATTTTTCTAATATCTTATCATTACTTTGTCTTTTCTCTTGCTTGGTATCTTTTGTTTTTGTTTCTTTTGGGATTTATATGCCTAAGAGGTTCTATCCTAGTTGGGAGCAGGTTCCTTTCTCAATGGGAGCAAGGTTTAAGGAAAGTCTGACTTGGGAGTGCAGGAGCGAGGTTTCGAGGTGGATTGGCAACCCACATAGGAGGTTCCTGCAACTAAGACACTGCCTTCCCATATATTTCAACCCACATAGGAGGTTCCGCAACTAAGACACTGCCTTCCCATATATTTCGACCAGACAATAACATGGGAAATGATTTCTTGCTACTTTGATACAGTGAATTATAAAGATAAATATATGTGAAACATATCAATGAAGCAATTGTTACAAGTTTTGTGTTTCGCCCTTCCAATAAGTGGACAAACATATTGAGACGTCCCAAAATGTAAAGATGGACAAACAACAAGGGACAGAGGAAGTTATAAGAAGCATGGATTTAATTAGAGCGCATTAAATGTATGGCTCTTTAAATGGTTGGTCTCCCAAAATGGACAAACAAAGTGGGGCGGAGGGAATAGCTTTACTTCCAAAGTGTTTCAGCCTTCATAACTCCTGCTGCCTTAAAATATTATTTCAAACGATTGAGAGTCAAACAAAATAGCATAAATTAATTGCCGCTGGCACATGAGATCCCCATCCAAGATTAACTTCTGAATATGACTTTTAACAGTTATCGCTTATCATTGTTTTCCCTTGAGAAGGGTGCATCCTCCTTTCTAGGGATTATTATTTCTTTGCAGGGAGCAAGAAACACATACCTCAATACCGCCCGTAGCAGTAAGAGATCATGCTGCTCTTTCCAAACCCTTCCACTCTTCAATCCTGGGAAGCGAGATACAATTTCATCTGCAAAAAGAGGAGTACCTGGATTTTCTGACGATATCTTCACCTAGAATCATGAAAAAGTTTGTTTACCTTTTAAAGATTACCACAAAGGATATCAAAATAGTGAATGATCACGAGGAAACATGAAGCACAACAATACAAAATGTCCAAATTATTGTCCTATGTATGTTATCCTCACAGATATCAAATCCACAGCTGAGCCAGAGTGAGAAATAAGCAACAAAATGCCAAATAAAGGGCTAAATTGAAGCAAAATCAACGGACTAAGTACTCACTATTCACTAAACCAAACCAAACCAAACCGAGCCCTAAGTCCCAAATAATTGGAGTTGGTTACATGAATCCAATTTCTCCATTGAACTCTGTCAAGAGCACTGTATTCTGTGATGTCCACAACACCAAGATCCTTTCGAAGTTCGAACTACCGCTTTTAAAGTCAATTTCGGTCTAATCTTCCCCATTAGCGCTACTATCTACTATAACCATATCACTCCTCCTAACTACCACATCGAAGGAGTGAAGGGTAATATAAAAATATAATACATGTCAATTTTTAATGTGGTTAAGTTAAACTGCCACAATAATTTCTTTTAAGGATATTCCTGCCGACATAGTACGTGATGGTGGTCTTTCTCACAACCTAAAGGTTAGACCACATACTTTGGCATAATTGATTGGCCCAGGATAAGAAAAAGTTAAAACCTGGCTTGCAGTGGCATATAGGTTTGGTTCAGACAGAACCAGCAGTCATTCAGCAATGATTTTCACAAGAACTCCCCAGACAGGCATCATTTTGATAATTTACAATAGCAATCTTATTTGGACATAGAGATGATAGTGATTCCACTTAATCTCTGCCATATTAACAACATCGATCAGACAGCACAAACAAACAACTTTGTAATCTAACAAGTACATGAGATGACGGAGAGTCATTACTCGTAATCTCTACCATATTCTTAACAGCACAAAATAGCTAGTCAAGTAAAACTCTTTCATCAAGCACACAGAACTTACTTTGTCCTGTATCAGATTTAAAACTGCAATCCTAACAAGCACATCTTCTATTCTTAATCCTTCTTTAGGCACGCCATCTGCAGCCAAAAACATACGTTGAACAAAAAGCTCAATAGTGGAACCACCACTCACCCCCAGATTAAAAAAAAAATACAGAGAAAATTAAAGACAAAAACAGCTGAAGAAAGAAGAGAAGTAAAAAACTGAGAACAACTAATCACCTGAAAAGGTTGGTGAGTCATTAACATCTTCCGCGATGTGAGCTACAAAAAGTCTCCCATAACTGGAGATCAAGATTCACCATTAAAAAGTACCCTATATGGCTAAAATATAAAAAATAATAATAATAAATAACCTCCAGAGATTTTAATTATTACTATTCAACTAAATTTCAACATAATCAATGATTATGCATTCGTGCCATTCACTATCCAACTTTCATAACTTCTTTGAAACTCATCTTTACCTTTATTTGTCACATTGTGACTTACTATAGTTGGGAAAACTATACCAATATTGTCTTGCATCCCAGTAACAGTAACACATACCTGAAAAACAGTCACACATGTTCTACTAATCGATGTACAATACATGGTGCACATAGGCAAACATAAAACATGTTGCACCTGTTGTGCAAAACAGCTTTTCCAGTTTGGATTCATATCATCTAATTAAAGATCAAGCACCAGTTTCCTTGAGTTTCAAGTTTCCACTTGCCTGGGGCCACCCATTTTTTTAAATAAGTTTTAAGGAAGTACTGAGGACTGCCTATCATTCACAATGAGCCTTTCTCAAGGATAGGTAGACTGGCAATTTGTTGTTTGTAGCACCAACAAATATGAGTAAAATTTCAAGAGATCAAACCAGGGGAATTTATTTTTTAAAGCCACTAACTAGAGGGAAAAAACCATCAAACAGGGAAAATCAATAAAAATCAGACTGCTCATGTCATATATCAAATTGTTTGGAAAAAAAAAAGTATATGATTCAATGATCTAGATTCCAGAAAGACATTTTTTAACATTTAAATGCAAAAACATCTAAATTATGTTCAAAAATTAGTTCATCTTGAAGCATCTGACATAAAATGCAATGAGTGGAGAGGCTCTCATCTTAGCATGTCATTGTTCTTAGTTTCTCAAACGATAAGTACAATGATGATTTCATAGTGGGGAAGTGAAAAACTGAATCAGGAAGACCTGATGGTAAACTTGGCACACGCCTCACACAAATTTGCCCCATTGGCATCAAAGTTGTACATTGAAATGTAGTGTTCTGACGAATCACGAATGTACATCTGACTTTACTTAGTACTGGTTTCTGAAAATATACTCCAATGCTTTACTGAAATTTTGAATATACTTATAATCAAGAAAATAAAAAGGCAAAAAAAGATGGGAAGCATTACAATATGAAACTTGGTCCGCCAACTATGCTCTACCATCCAAATCATGACTTATTATTGAACTCTAGTATCCAAATCAACCCCTAGCTTCACAACTAGTTTTAGGTGTAGCGAAGAGTCTGTGGTCGAATGTTTCTTCCATTTATTCTTTTGAATTCGTGAAACACAGAAGCACCAATGTCAAACACTCCACATCTCAGATAGGGTGTAGAAAACATGTCCTTCATGTATAGTGTTTTTTGATAGGCAGTCCTTCATGTATAGTTGGGACACTCACTGATCAAATATGTTCAAATGCGACACTATGCACAGAATCATCTTCTATGCAAAATGATGCTGTAATGCCTTACTCTCTTATTTAACTAGAAAAGAGGATTAAATGATTAATACAGCAAGCCGCATGGTTGGGGAAGAAAAATGACGAAAGTACATCCCGACTTGTGGATCTGATGTCATTTTGACGTGATGACATAAAGGATAACTATGTAATGACTGCATAATGAAGATTTGGTCTTGCAACCAGTTACTTAATCTAAAGAGGAGAGACAACATTGAAACAGAACACAAAAAAAAGCTATTGTTTAGATGTTTCGGAGTGTAGCACAATGTACTTAAGCTTTTAGGAACTAGGCCAACAATGTATATCAAGCTATCTCACATGAACTGCCTTGTAAGCGTTCGTTAGGGCATGCAAAAGTCACCAGAAAAGTTGACATATTTTATGTTGCAGATAGATAGAAGTAGAAGATGCACAAAAAAGTCATGCAAAAGCTGCCTGAAAAATGGAAGAAAGAATTTGACTTGATTAACTTAAGAAAATATGAAAATAACAGGCAATGTCTTGCACAATCCTTAAGAAGCAATCAATTCACCTATAGGGTGCAGAATTAACTATAAGACATTTGCACCTACTCCAACGTGACGGAGAAAATGCAACAGTCAGAATAAGGATTATTGTAATAATCAGAAAGACAAGAAGATTAGCATTGCATACTTCTTAATTTCTTCATAAGTCTTTTGCTTCATGCGCGGTGTGAACTCTGCCCAATCCCAATCTCCAACCCCAAATCTGTCAAACATTTTAGAGGAATACTTGTAAAGATCAGCAACTGTTAAAATGAAACTTTCTCATTTCTGATGATGGATGTATGTATGTATATATATATATATATATATATATATAGAGAGAGAGAGAGAGAGAGAGAGAGAATCCCCTTCTCCTAAGGACCACCTTAACTTAATAAAATGAGGACCTCTTTTTCCGGATAGAATTTTGATGATCCAAGCCGCTCAATGTGTTCAGAACTTGATTTTAAGGGTACTCACGAAAAATCAGCAAAAAAAAATGAACAAAAATGCTTCATCTGAGCAGTTTTTGTTTGTTTTTTATCCAACGGTTCAAATAAATACTGCTTGGATGAAGTCCTTCTCGGACATTTTTTTTGCTGATTCCACGCGAGTACTCTTAAAATCACGTTCTAAACACATTGAGCGGCTCGGATCATCGAAATTCGAATGAAAAATGGAGAGGTCCTTTGAAAATGACTATATATACATATATACACACACACACATACACACAACTTCTTATAAGGGCGCCCTTACCGTGTTAAAGTGAGGACGCCCCTTTCCCGACCAATTTGTGATGATCCGAGCTGCTCAATGTGTTCAGAACGTGATTTTAAGGGTACTCGCGAGAAATCAACAAAAAAAAAAAAGACCGGAAAGGGCTTCATCCGAGCAGTTTTTGTTTGTTTTTTATCAAACGATTCAAATAAAAACTGCCGGATGAAGCTCTTCCCTATCTTTTTTTTTTGCTGATTTCTCGCGGATAACCTTAAAATCGCGTTCTGAACACATTGAGCGGCTTGGATCATCGAAATTTGGTCGGAAAAGGGGACGTCCGCACTTTAATACAGTAAGGGCGCCCTTATAAGAAGCTAACTGTATACACACACATATATACACCGTATTAAGTTAAGGGCGTCCCTTTCCCGACCAATTTGCGATGATCCGAACCGCTCAATATGTTCAGAACATAATTTTAAGGGCACACGCGAGAAATCGGCAAAAAAAAGACCGGAAAGGGCTTGATCCGAGCAGTTTTTGTTTGTATTTTATTGAACGATTCAAATAAAAACTGCTCAAATCAAGCCCTTTCCGGTCATTTTTTTTTTGCTAATTTCTCGCGAGTACCCTTAAAATCACATTCTGAACATATTGAACGGCTCAAATCATCAAAATTTGATCGGGAAAGATGAGAAAAGAGGGCGTCCGCATTTTATTTAAAATGAGGACGCCCTTACCTGAAGGGGACTCGTATATATATATATATATATATATATATATATATATATATATATATATATATTGACACAAAACTAATCAGAGTTCCACGCAAATGATCAGAGCCGGTCAATTCGTTTAAAATAGGTTTTTAAGAGTTCCTATAAAAAAATCAACTCATTCCAATATCGGTAAGAGCTTGATCAGTTCATTCAATTTTACCAAAATTTGATAGGAACTAACCGAATGAACTGATTAAGCACTTACCGATATCCGAATGAGTTGATTTTTTATGGAAACCCCTAAAAATATGTTTTAAACAAATTGAATGGCTCTGATCGTTTGCGTGGGCCTCCAAAATAGGTCCCACAAAAAACTTGTGTCAAACTTTGTGTGAGGGGAACTAGCCTATATACACTAACAAAAGACACTGAAGGTTTCTGCATTTAAATAGGAAAGGAAAATACAACCTCATCAAAATCTGAACAAATGCAGCCCTTTGATTTTGATTAAATCCCAGTACTCTTAACAATCTCCCTTCACCTTCCATCAAGGGAAGTGGTTCACTGATATCCACTGTAAAAGATTGGGGAAGGTGCTTCATTAGAATATGACTATAAACTTATCATTAACTTGTCAAGGTCGTAACATGTGTGCAGCACTGTACCACAAGATTTCTTTTTCAAAGGCTTCCTCCCAGCTGGAGCTCCAGTTGGAGCTGTTTCATCGTCTCTAAGTTCAGCATCATAGTTTTCATCTTCGTCATCTGAAGATAAATCTTCCATCCCAGCAAGGTCCTCCTCTTCAACAGACACCATCTGAATGAGTTTTACAAGAAGAAATATACTTCAGCAATCCACTTGTTCATAGTGAAACAGGCATAGATGCTCGTATTGATTCAATGCACTCTCAGTCTCCACATATCGATCACTTAAAACTAGTAGAGCATAAGTCACAAACAAATATTTATTCAAGAACCTTTCAAAAACTAATTCCACTTCCAATACGAATAAAAATTCACTCTAGCACACTCCATGGTTTTAAAGGCTCAAATTAATGGCACTTCAATTGACAAAACATGAGTAACCAGCTATAAGAAAGAATGAAACAAGTAGGAGAAGGCTATATCTTCGCAAATTCAGAGGAACACGATGTCGATTAATTATCACTCCGAAAAGAGCTATTTTTAATGAAAGGTGCCCTGAGAAACAAAGAATATTCCTGTAAAACGTAATAGCAAGTAAAACTCAATGCAGAAGTAATGTACACCCTACTACAATATAAGTTGGATAACTACCTGCTTACGGCTTCTCTTCCCCTTGCCCATAGCATTGAACTCTTCGGTCTTGTGGACTTCGTATCTATTTCTTAACAACTCTTCCCAGTAAGAAGCCCTTTCTGAGTTGTTGACAGCAGTTTTATTTTCAGTTGAGGCCTTTTGTGCTTCCTCCTCCTCCTCTGCTGCTGCTTGCACTTCATCAATGTACTCGAAATTTGCTACCTAAACCATATACGAAACTTCAGTTTCCGTAAACCAAGGGCCAGCAAGAAGAACATCAATTAAAACGAAAAAGAAAGAAAGAATAGCATAAGAAGACTAGTCGAACAAAAGAGCAGAAGAAATGAGTCCAACAATTAACTTCTTGTAGTCAATGCGGTTTAAGCCCAAAATATAGTCCTGGTCAACGGAAACACCTTACAACACCAAATAAAATCTATTAAAGGCTAAAGCAACCTACTCAAAACCCATGGCAATGAGTGGAGAGGCTGCCTAGGATCATATACTAGTTTTGGAAGTGATAATCAACCAATGTGGGAAGAGCTATAACAAAAACAATACAACAATCACCCCATACATATCTGATGCTTGGTTTGCATCAATAACTTAACAATGGATAGGCGTTGGAGAGTTCTGAGTCAGGTGGGTTTCAAATCTCTGGAGCTTGCAGACGAGGGCGAAGGAGAACGACTCAGATATGGGTTAGTAGAGCGAGGTTTAGGGGTTTGTCGAGAGGTTCGTTTATCAGAAATAGAACTCCAATGGCTGTGCTTAATCCTCGAAGATGCGTCTGTGGGGTACAACAAGGAGCTTGTGCGCAGCAATGGGGTTTTGTCAGAAGAGTGCAGGTGCGCCGTTCTGTGTTTGTAGGGGGTTTCTCCCTGCAGGTGGAGGTGAGGGACAGAGAAAGGAGGTGGTTTGTGATTCTGCCAGAGCTGTGTGGCGCTGGGGGTTGGGTGGATATTTCCAGAAAATTCCGGGCTTTCTGAGGATGGAGGCGCTCTGATGGGGCTCTTGATGGCAGATCCTTTTTGGAAGTCGCCAGTATCGATGGTTGGCAGTCGAATACTGTGGTGGTGGAGAAAGAGGGGGCAGAGACGGAAGGGCTGCGACATCGAAGTGAGAGCTGAATCAACGGAGAAGTCGATGTGCTTTCTGGGAAGGTGTTTGGTGGGCAGGCAGATTGGAGAATGGGGCTGTGATGCAGCCGGCGGCCATGGAGGTTCAACGCTGGGCTCAACGAACGTGGAAGGTGACTGCCGGAGTTCAAGTTTTTGATCTGGGTGGGTTTTCCTTCTTGTTCGCGTTGCGGTCTGTGAAGGAAGCACAACGAGTTGTAAAAGGCCAATGGGGGTTCAAAGGAAGAAGGATGAATCAGGAGTGGTGGTCTCCGACTGGATGTTGTACGAAAAAGGGGGACGATTGCTTAGAGGTGTGGGTCAAGATTTTAGGGTTTCCTCGTGGGGGTTTTCTGTATGTGGATGAGGAGACCAGAATGCGTTCTCATCTTCGGTGGGCAAGAATTGCTGTTTGTGCCTCACCAGAGATTATTCCGCCGACAGTGAAGATTGCGATGGGTGGTTGGATGTTTGAAGCTCCTTTATGGGTTGAGAAGGGCCCGAGGGTGGTGTTTCAAGCTAGTGTGAAGGCTGTTTTGGGCGGCTATGGCGGGTCTGTAGCGCGGCCGGTCTTAGGTGTTCAGGGGGGAGGGTGGAAGAAGATGACGCGTGGTGTTTACGAGCGTGGTGCGACTGGGGTCAGGAGTGGAGGGTTGTACGGGCCTCGTCGTCATCCTTTTTTTGAATTTCAAAATCGTTCGGGTATTGGGCCTGGGGTTGTTGCATTTGGACATGCAGAAGAGTTTTCATAATGGGCCTGTGGGTGTGACAAAATTAGCCCAGAATTCTTATGGGTATAGAAGGTCTGATGCTAAATGGACCCATCTTTTTAAAAGACCAGTCCAGACAAATTTGGTGGTGCTTAAAAACAAAAAATGGGTCAGGCGAGGGGATTCAAATGGGGGTCCAAGTAATAAAGGGGCTTCCGACTTGGAGAGAGCTGTTACCGATGTGATCAACGAAGACAGAACTCAGTTAGCCAAAGCTTTCCGGCGTTCTACCATTGGGGCTGAGGGCGGCAGTGTGGGTCGGAATTCTCTTGGGCCGGTCAATGATAGTGAGGTGTGTGATTTCTGACCGCCTTTTTCCCTCTTCGTCTTCTTCCTTTCCTTCTTCCTTTCCATTTTCGGATGAAGGGAGTTTCGGTTCAGCTTCTTTGCTGCGCCGGGAGGTGGAGAGCTCTTTGTTGCGGGGGGAGTCGGAGTCGGGCAGTTTAGTAGAGGGGGGGCCTTGTTGGGTTCTGAGGGAGAGCTCTTGACAGGTGGTTTGGGCAAGGGTGGGGTGATTATGGGCTGTGTTGCAGAGGGTGAACAGGGGTGTTGCAGTCCAAGGGGGTTAGAATTGGTGCCTTTTTGTGGGCGGGTGGTCAAGGAGGAGTTAGGTTGGGGTTGTCAGGAGGAGGGGGAGTTCTTTAAACAATTGGGGTGGGTGCAGGATCTTGTGGAGGACAGGCTGATCGAGAATAAAGGTTCGAATATTCCGCTGGATGTTAGGGAGCCAAAGAGTTTATGGGGTGAGGAAGATTTATTGGTGAATGGAATGTCACAGGCAGAAGTTTCCAACTGGGTGCTAAAGTGGATTAATGGCTTTAGCAAATTTTTGGGGGTCTCTTTTGATGGGTTTGAAGATAAAGTCATAAAACAATGCAATTATTTACTGAAATTGAAGAAAAATGGAAGAATGGAGCGACGGCGGAAGCAAAAAAAGGAGGGAGCAAAGTTAGTAAAGGGGTGAGGGAACTAAGAAGGCTACAATGCTCCGTTGATTATGAGGGACGTAATAAGGGGAGAGAGACGGGTAGTGAAGTGGCAGAAGGAATCAATCTCTTGTCTTTTTATGAAGATCCAAATACTTAGTTGGAATGTGAGAGGATTAAATGTGAAGGAAAAGAGGATGATAGTTGGTTTGTCTTCAAGAGACTAAATTAAAGGAGGTTTCTAAGGAAAGCATCAAGGAGTTGTGGGGAGTTCGTTCGGTGGAATGGATCCACTTGGATGCTTGTGGGGCAGCAGGGGGTTTTTTGTTGATGTGGGATAGTAGAATAGTGGAGAAAGTTGATGAAGAGTTTGGCTTGTTTTCGCTATCGTGTTTGTTCAAGACTGTGGAGGATGGAAATGAATGGGTTTTCACAGGTTTTTATGGGCCAGTGACCAATTGTTATAGGGAGGATCTGTGGGATGAACTTTCGGCAGTCACGTTCAGATGGGATGCGCCGTGGTGTGTGGAGGAGATTCTAATGTTGTTCGTTTCCAACACGAAAGATTGGGGTGTACCTCTACCTCTCATCACATGAGAAGATTTTCTGATTTTATTAGTGATCTGGAACTTGTTGACCCGCCTCTCAGTGGGGGCAGATTCACGTGGTTTGGAAATCAGGAGGTTAGATGTATGTCCTGCATTGATCGGTTTTTGTTCTCTACTTCTTGGGAGGAGCTTTGTCCAGAGGTGATTCAGTGCTCTCTTCCAAGGCCTATTTCAAATCATTTGCCGATGCTTTTAAATAGTGGAAGGATTCATCGTGGAAGAATTCTGTTCCGATTTGAGAATATGTGGTTGTTGTCAAATGGTTTTGTGGATGGGGTGGGCATTTGGTGGAACAGTTATACGGTCTCTGGGAAGCCGAGCTTTGTTCTAGCTAAGAAGCTCAAATTGTTAAAAGAAGATTTGCGAAAGTGGAATTTCGAAGTCTTTGGGTTGCTGGGGAATCAAAAGGCTAAGGTGGTTGATGTCATTCGCAAGATGGACTTGGAGGAACAAGTGCGTGCTTTAACAGATGCTGAGAAGATCCTTAGAATCGAGGCCAAAGAAGAATTCAGTAAAATTGCAAAGTATGAGGAAATCAGTTGGCGTCAAAAGTCGAGAAATTTGTGGTTAAAAGACGGAGATAGAAATACTCGATTCTTTCACAGAATGGCCAGTTGTAACCAGTTGTAATAGGAGAAAGAACTTTATTGGAAAGATCAGGATTGGCAATAGTATTTTGGAGGAGGAAGAGGAGGTAAGAATAGGTATTGCTAACTTCGACGCCAGTTTGTTCAAGGAGGAGGGAGTGTATCGGCCTCGAGTTGATAATTTGGAGTTCGACTCTTTCTCGAGGGAGGAGGTTCATTGGTTAGAAAGACCGTTTAAGGAATCAGAAGTTCTTCTTGCTCTTAAATCGTTGAATGGAGATAAAGCGCCAGGTCCAAATGGTATGTCTTTAGCCTTTTTTTCAACATTGTTGGGGAGTGGTGAGAGGGGAAGTGATGGGCATGTTCCATTATTTTTGGAGGTTTGGAGAGTTTGAAAAGAGTTTGAACGCATCTTTTGTGGCCTTGATTCTGAAAAAAAGAGGCGCGAAAGACATCAAGGACTTTAGACCTATCAGTTTACTTGGGGGAGCGTATAAGTTGTTGGCTAAAGTGATGGCAATTCATTTGAAGAAGACGGTAGGGAAGGTTGTGTGCGAAGCCCAAAATGCTTTTGTTGAAGGTATGCAAATTCTTGATGCATCCCTGGTTGCTAATGAGTGTGTGGATTCGAGATTAAAGAGCGGAATTCCTGGTATTATGTGCAAGTTGGATATTGAGAAGGCTTATGATCATGTAAACTGGGACTTTTTGATCTATATTATGCAACAGATGGGGTTTGGAGAGCAGTGGAAGAAATGGACAAAATTTTGCATCTCATCTGTTAGCATGTCAGTCTTGGTGAACGGTTCTCCAGCCGGTTTCTTTCAGACTTCTGGAGGATTGTGTCAAGGCGATCGCCTTTCCTCCTCCTTTTTCATTTTGGTCATGGAGGTGCTAAGTAGGATGATTCGGAAAGCAGTTCTAGGGGTATTCTTAAAGGGTGTTGAAGTTGGGAGGGCAGACGGTGCGGGGTTGATGGTCTCTCATATTCTTTATGCCAACGACAAACTCGTGTTTTGCAATGCGGAGGCTACACAAGTGGGCTATCTCAAATGTGTTCTTTTGTCCTTTGAGGCTGTGTCAGGCCTTAAGGTGAATTTGGGAAAGTAAGAAATGATTCCGATTGGGGCGGTTGAGGATATTGGTGCTCTTGCTCAGATTTTGGGTTGTAGGGTGGCGTCTCTCCCATCGGTGTATATCAATTTGCCTTTGGGATAATCTTTCAAAATCTAAGTCTGCGTGGGATTCGGTTGTAGAAAGATTTGAGAAAAGAATGGCGGGTTAGAAACGCCAAGATATGACAAAAGGAGGTAAAGTTACTTTGATTAAAAGCTCCCTTTCAAATCTGCCCACTTATTTTATGTCTTTGTTTACCATTCTGGTTTCGGTGGCGAGGAGGTTAAAAAAGATTCAAAGAGACTTTCTTTGGAACGGCGTGGGGGATGAGGTCAAATATCACCTCGTTGACAGGGATACACTTTGTGCTCCCATTAGAGAGGGAGGTTTAGGTGTGAGGCGCTTAAAGTTTTTCAATCACGCTTTGTTGGGCAAATGGCTTTGGAGATTTGCGAGTGAAAGGAAGCGATGGTGGAGGAAAGTAGTTGCTGTGAAATATGGTTCCAAATGGGGAGATTGGTCGTCCTTGGGTGTGAGATCGCCTTATGGGGTGTCGTTGTGGAAGGGGATTATGAATGGGTGGGATGCCTTCGTAAAGAACACCCATTTTCTGGTTGGTGATGTGAGAAGGGTAAAGTTTTGGGAGCATGCGTGGTTTGGGGAAGTGACCTTGCGGGAAGAGTTCCCGAGAATTTATAGTTTGGCTAGCGACACAGATGTTAATGTTTCTGAGTATCTCCATTTTCATGGAGTTGCGGTTTGGGACATCCATTTGTGAAGGGATGTGAATGAGTGGGAGGAAGAGGCTTTGATGGCATTGCTTTCTAGAGTGTATGGTCTCTAAAGACTAGGAGGAGGAGAGGATGAAATTCGGTGGAATTTATCCTAAGATGGCTCCTTACGGGTGAAATCCTATTATGAATCTTTTTTTGGAAAGGGTACTTCTTTTCCTTGGAAAGCAATATCGAAGACGAAGGCGCCTTTAAAGGTGAGTTTTTTTGTTTGGTGTACGGCTCAAGGCAAGATTCTTACCATTGATAATTTGATCTGAAGGCGGAGAATCATTGTCAATTGGTGTTGTATGTGCAAAAGAGATGGCGGAGTCGGTTGATCATCTCCTCATTCATTGCCCGGTGGCTTGGGAGCTTTGGACTATGGTTCTTTCTTGGTTTGCTATGCGATAGGTCATGTCGAGGAGTGTGATGGAACTCTTAATCGCTTGGAGAGGTGCAAAAGTTGGAAAGAGGCGGAAGCAAGTTTGGTTTTGGATCCCTCTTTGTCTAATGTGGATCATTTGGCAAGAAAGAAAATCGAGATGCTTTGATGGGGTGGAAAAACCTTTATATAGAATCAAAATTTTTTTGGTAATTAGTTTGTTTAGTTATGACAAGAGAGAATGTGATCCTCCTCTTCACCAATTTTTAGGTTGATTTGAGCTTTTCTTTTCTCTTGGAAGTGTATAGGGCGTTTTTGTCTCGTGACGTATTTGTATTCGGGCAGCATTCCATTATGCCTTCATCTATATAATTATTTACTTATTATAAAAAAAACAATCACCCCATACAAGTTAACTTACATGTACACAATTTTGAACTTCCACACTATAGCTCACATAGCTTCCCAGTAGCACAAGTAATTGATATTTTGACGTCTGGCAGTTATCAACTTCAAGAATGACAACAAAATACACAAGCTTTTGTTTTTCTCTATGACCACATAAAAAGGGAGCAAGCCCTTAAATGTTCCTAATGCCCAAACTTCAAAAAAAATCCTTTATGAATGCACATATTTCCTAAACTACCTATTGTGTCACCTCACCCTTGACTCTTTTACTGGTCATTTATGTGTCTCAATGTCTCTTGCACCATTTGGAAGGGATCGACAATTAACTGGGGGCTAGGGCGGCACAAATATATCAATACAAATTAAACACAGCCAGAGCCTGGATACCACATAATAGTGTATACATAGTACAACCATCACGTATTATAATATACCATGTGGGCATAAAGAACTCCGTCATATACCTCTAATAGCTCATAGTTATATAGAAATAGCGAGGTTCTCTGTGTCTTATGGTTTTATTATTATTCGGTGAAACCACATGGGTGTGTGATGTGATAAAAACTTGTGTTCTCTTCGCTTGGGAAGCAACAAGATACAGGCTCCCCCGTCACGAATTGACAAAGTTGGTCTGGTTTGGTAAAAGTATTCCAAGATGGGCCTTTACCCTTTGGCTGGCAAAGCTGTAGAGATACACGAGACAGATTTGCAAGCAAGGGAATGAGAGTGGAACAAGATTGCCTTCCATGTAGAAATGCTAAAGAATCTCATCAGCACTTGTTCTTTGAGTGCCTGCACTCTAGGGCAGTATGGAATGAAGTTCAGAGAGAAATAGCAGTCCAGGGGTTCCTTAAAGTCTGAATGATATTTTGGAATGGTTTATACAGCATGTGAAGGGGGATGGGACGATGGGTTCAAGAATTTGGCTATGAGAAAATTCTTGGTTGCTACATGATATAGATTACAGATGGAGAGAATCAAAGAGACTCAGAATAAAGGCAACTGCAATAGAGCACATCACCAATAGAAATGGCAAGTATATCAGGGATCCAAAATGAGGGTGAAGCCGTTTCAATTGAACAGACCCCTTATGTACTAACTGGGTTGGCTGAGAGAATTATACTCCTAGTCCAGTTTTATACTAGACGTTTTGATGTGTTGTTGTTTTTGTTTTATTTTGGTTGTGCTACCTGTGTAATGGTGTTAGCATTAGGTAGCCATGTGGCTTCCTTTGAGCAGTATTTGTATGGGGGACGCCCCTACTAGATTGTTTTCTTGTTTAAGATTTCATAAAAGAAAGTACAAACATACTGTGCAATCTCTACTAGCCATGTGGAATGAAAGGAAGTAACATCACTAGGTACTTGATGCTAATAACTAAGTCAAAATAGTACAAAGGACTAGAGAAGAAAAATGAATATCGTCACTACTCACTTAAATAGAAACCACTAGGTACTTGATGCATACTCAACACATGGGGCCCCACAGAGATATGGGACCCATTGCATGTGAGTATGCAGTGCAAATTCGATGTTTGTTGCTAGAAAGGTATATAAAAAATGTACTACCAAAGAATGCAGACCTTAAAAGCCTTCAAAAAACCATCTTCTTCTTCATCATCTATGGTAGCCTCTTCATCTCCAACCTGTTCACGGTTCAGTAACCTAACAAAGGAGAACCATTAATGGAAGAAAAAGGTACTTTGAATGTCACGACCATCATCAATTGAATAGAAAGTAGGCCTTACCTATCAATTGCAGTGTCATCATAGTGAATTTGCCGGGATTTCCCCGCTTCGTCATTCTCGTCGGCAAATAGCTCCTTTGAGCCATACCTTATGATGCCATCTAACTCTTCCTAAATTTTATTAAAACAATCTCATCATTCATCAAATTTTCTAAGGAAAGGAAAACAATCAGGGATTCCACACTGTTTTCTGTCACGATGCACAAGATAAAATACAATAAAAGATATCTAATCTTCCACAACCTACAAGTATAAACCGTATGTTGCAGATGCCACTCAATAAACCAAATTAATGTGATCCTCAAAATATCAAAAAAAACATGGTGCAGTCTATAAACAATTCTTAACATCGTAAACAATTTACAGTTGCATTGCAGCATAAAATGGATTTACTTTCTGAGTATAATAATTTGGTTTCCTTTCCTCATTGCAAATCATCTAAGAAGCACAAACACGCCTATATAGGTATGTCATTCTGTTAATGTGTCCTTTCAGACACTCCTATCAGGCATCGACACTCCAAGGACTTTATTTGAAGTGTGTGGACACTTTTTTAATGTGTCTTACTTTAAAAGGCACAGTCATAATATTGGAAATCCTAAATTTGGTGGATATCTTAGGTACACTTTTTGAAAACAGTGAACGCAATCCATGTGGTGAATCTCTAATGTTTTGCATGATTTGGAACATAAATCACGTAGTCTAATATGTAGTTTAAATATTGTGCAATGAACACATTATACATTTTAACCAAAAAACAACACCATTTAGGATAGCTAAGGTGGGTTGATGTCTTGTGTGTTAACTTGAACACTCATTCATTTCCCTACGAGTGTTCATTGCATCTGCGTGAAGACATAAAACTTAGCTCTTCTTGGAAGGAAACCCAAGTTTTACGCATCATTAAAAGAAATAGCAGATGATGCTACTCCGTCTCACATTTCAATGTGATGTTTTGGAATCTGACTTTAAAAGTGCAGTTTTTTATTTTTACACTTCTTGGTGTGTGATTTTTAGCTTTTATTAGTATGTTCTTTGAATTGAGTGTAGTCTCGGTTAGTTAGACTTGTGAAACCGGATTATAGGTTGCATTTCGCTAGGGGTTCAAAGGTATTTGGAAAGGTTTTAAGTTGTCCTTGGGGTATAATGAGTGTTTTAGACCTTGAGTTTAATGGTTGTGTGTTTCAAATCCATCTGGTTGCATGCCAAAGTGTGTCTGGACACATCACCATCCAGCTCTCGGCAAATTTTCTTGGGCCATTCGTCCATCCGTCCAATGGGAAATCCGTATGGACATATCATCATTCAGCTCTCGGAGAAAATTCTCAAACTATGTGTCTAGTTAATCCTTACGGACACATCCGTTACTTCTATGGACGGATACAGAGAGCAATTTCAACAAACTTAAAAAACAAAGGGGGGAACCACGGTTTTTCTTAGTCCCAGTCATTTTCGACCCTCACCCTCTCTCACTAAACCACCATAGCCTCCATCACAACAACAACAACAGAACCCATGTAGTCCCCAATCATTGGGGGTATGAGCGGGGAAAGATTGGAGACAAACCTAACCTTTGGCAATATGCACAAAGTGGCTGCTCTTAGAATACCACTGAAACAATGGCCCCTTATACCTGTTTTGCTGCGAAACCATGCCCCCAAATCAAAACCAAATGGCATCAGAAAGGGCAGGTCCAGAGACCCAATTCAATTTTTGTTCACATCAAACCTTCACTAAACCTCTACCAATCTTTTGTAGGGATCATTATACATTTTCTATTTTGCATTTTGTTTGTTGTTGGATACTAACCCTTACAGGTTCTTGTTTCTACTGCCATGGAGCGGTGGGCTCCTATTAGCATATGATTGTGGTTAGTCAATCCCCCGAGGTGCTATCCCTCTTTCCCTCTTTAATTTACTTTGTCATATCTCTACTTTTTGTGGTCCAATGAGGACATTGTCCAATTTAAGTTTGGGGGGGGGGGGCGGGGATTTCATGTTAAGTGTTTAGTAGTTGTTTTCGTGTTTCCTAGTACAAAAATGAGAAAAACTGAAAACTTCAAAAGCACCTAAAAAAATCAAAACCTTAAAAATGAAAAAATAGTTGAACCTAGGCTATTTTCATTGAAACTGGCATGTTTGCATGGATTTAGTGAGTATTTGAACATGAGTTGTTATATGCACTTCTTTGATATGTTGCTAGGATCAAAGTTCATTATGCTATCGCTTGTTAAAGTAGTTCCTGGCATCTATACTCGGTACTTTGCACTTCATTCTAGCTAGCATGTCCATGATCTTGATTGAGGAGTAGGTGGTTGACTAAGAAATCTTGAAAGACAATCGTGGACACTTTAAACATGCTATAGAGCCACTCTTGGAAGTTTTGACTTTCTTGGAAGCCCACATTAGTTGTTGCTAAGTCTCATTATTCGTTTGTTGTTTGGTTGAATGTCGGGAATGCATCATTTTAGGCCACATGGCACGTCTTATCTTGAGCTTCTGCACACTTGCAGGGTTATGCCATGTCTAGGAAAGGATTTTAGGCCATCCTTGTCATTTGAGCTTGTTCGTTTCTTTGCTTTATACACTTCTCCCTAATTCGCCATTTTGAGCCTTGAAAATGATATACCGTTCTTTGTTAAACTCCATGGCCATATGTCTTTAGAATATAGGCTAGGATTTGCTTGATTGAAAGGCTAAATTGAAAAGGAGAAAAAGGGAGGTTTGATTGAGCATTTGTACTTCATGTTATTGTTCCCTAATGAAAGAAAAAAAGAGAGATCAAAATGAAAATGAAAAAAGGAATTCAAATGTTTATTGCTCAAAGTGTGTGAAGTAAAGGAAATTGAATATGAAATGAATTAAGGGATAGTGTTATTGAATTTGGGGGGAAGAATTGGAAGGATTGGCAAAAAGAATGAAATGAAGAAAAGGGCTAAACATTGAAAACTAAGCCCAAGTCTTGACTTCTGTGATTGCTAGCCCTAGCCTTGTACACTTCATCCATACCCAACCATACAACCAAAGATAAAGTCCTAATTGATCCTAGTTATGGAATGTCTTGACTGGTTTGTTTGATGGAAGGATGTTGTGATATGGTGTTCCTATATTTCCCGGTGTTTGTAATTCTATTCATGAGACTATGAGTCCTCATTGTTGTACCGTCTTTCAAGGGTCTCGTGTGCAAATACTTTATCTTGTTTACATTACTTCCTCCACGCGCACAAGTGAGAATACATATTTGCACAAGTTTATGAGTGTTTCATTTGTAGAGTGCAAAACTTGGTGAGATTTGAGTTGAAGCTTGGTTCTGATTGAGTTTTGAACAATCATTTGCTTTGATAATGGGAGTATGCCCATGTTAGCTAATTCACACACACGCCAGGTAGTGATGCTATTGAATGGCTTTATGAGTTGATAGTGTCTTGAACTTTGCATACTCTTTATATCATTGTGGTGGATTTCCTAACTTGTGTGAGATGCTTGCTCATATTTATGGGTACATGTTGAGTTGATATAGAATGGGAAGGGAACTCACAAGTGTTTGTGGGTATCACTGCTGATAACAGTTTTTGTTTTTATTTTTCTTTGCTCGAGGACTAGCGAAGTGTAAGTTGGGGGGCGTGATAGGAGCTTAAACGTTCACATTTAAGTTCCCCAATTTACACTTGATAAGTCCATAATCATGCTACTTGGAGATTTATACATGTTATTTGCGTTTCAGGTGATGGAAGCCGAGTATGACGAAGTCAAAGCTAAAATGGAAGAATTAGAAGATGTGGATCAAAGCTATGAGTAACAGAGCAAGGATTGAGCCAAAACGGGAGGCAAACAGCCACAAAAGACTCACATCCAACCGGTTGCATCTCATTTCCTTCCAGACAAATTAAAAGAATAAGCCTCGGTTTTATTTTCCAAGCCATGTGTCTAGTCCATCCAACTAGACGGATTGCAACATCCAAACCGGACGGATTCAGCCGACTTCAGCCCCTTTCTTGGACTTTTTGGATTTTGAAGAGCCAACTCCAGCTCTTGAGCATATATAAGCATTTGGGGGCCAACCTAGGGGAGAGACAACTTACCTTGGGGCTAAGGAAACTTACTTCAAGGCTAAGCAAAGGAGAAAGAGCAAGAAAGAAGAAGGGAGGAGAATTCAAGGAAGCATGAATTCACATACTAACAACTTGAAGTCCTCTCCTCCCATGACCTGCTAATCTCCTATTCTAGGGTTAGATGGAAGTTTCTTTCCAAGTAGTTTGAACTTTGTGTTTAAGGATTGTTCATTCGAAACTTGTGTTGTATGCCTAAGGATACTTTCATTTGTTGAATGGTTTGAATGCTTTCTATCAATTTTGTGTTTGTATTCTAGATTTCAAACACTAGCATACATGGTTTGATATTGATTCACATAGTTGGTTAAGATAGGTTATGCTTTATAAGACAAGGCATGCTATTAGACGAACCTACTTCGATACAACTCGTGCTAGAACGACGACTTGTTCTACGTGAAGATAGTCTATGCCAATCGGTTATTCGTGATTATCTTGAGTTGATTTGAATGGATTGTTCTTAACCAAGCAAAATCAAGCTACGAGGGGAAAAACCGGATTCAAAACCCTAGAACTTTTTTCCACTTGTTTTCAAAACTGCAATTATTTTGTTTTCGTAATTTAGAATCTAACACAAAAACTTGAATCTCGTTCTCGAATTGAAGTAGAAACTAGTTGAAGTCGACTCAATAACGTACTCGTCCTTGTGGAACGATACTCGGACTTTTGCCGCTATTCTATGGAGTAGTTGTAATAGTTCTATTTTTACTTAATAATTTTGTTACACAAGGACATATGCCTCATGTATTTATGCACTTCCCTTTCATTTATACAGATTGTTTAATAGCTGAAACAAAATTTGGCAAAAGGGAGAAGATGAATCTCAATCCCCAGGGAAAAGGGAACTGAAATGAAAAAGGAAAAAAATAAAGAGAAGATGGAGAATTGGCGAACATTTATTGTCTCGCTAAAATTCCTTGTCCTTTCTGGAAGAGTATCGGGAATAGATTTACCCAAGTAATCACAGAAGGTATAACAAGAGATTTATTGAGAAGTAACAGTTTCCAAAGAACACTAATTGATACATCATGCACAAACAAATTTTGCACCTGTCTGAATTCTGCATGGTTGAAGAAATTATACTTTCTGTTAGTTGACATATATCTAACGGACATTGGACCTATTATGGTATTTACAGGTGGAATATTGTGCCCTATATATGTAACAATATTTAAACAGTGAGACATAATCAAACTGAAAGCTCGAATATATGTCAGTGGTAACTTGGGATTCTACATGATAGATGATTCGCGCTGAGGTTTGACTGGAGAGGTTAAACAATATACTACAATTGATTTAAGCAATGCCTAAAGACTAAGAGAGAAAAGTGCTCTTGATCCTATGTAGTTCTGTAGCAACAATAATAGTTGAGCCTTTTAAAGTAGTAAATATCTCTAGTTATTTGATTGGCGTCACAAGTACCTTACGACTATACTATTTTTTATAATTAAAAAAAGGCAACATCTAATTAAATCACTGTTAAATGAAAATAAAAGTACCAGGTCATTAGAAAATTCTGTTACTTCAAACAAAATACCGGTGTCAAACATCACGTCTTTATCTAAATGCTTATGACTGGTATGCCATCAGTAATAGAAAATTTCGGAACCATATAAGAAATCAAAATTTAAGAGAGAATAAAATCAAAACATGTCCCAAAAGAACATAAACATAATGCAGAACAGAAGACCAGCAACGAACAAATTTTTTTGTCTCTAATGACAAAATTTTGATTTGGTAAATTGGCTAGAGATTGTGTTTGCAACATGCACATGGTATTGTGTAGAACAGCAAAACCTCATACTTGACCCAAGATGGAAAATCTCTACCTGGTTAATGTTTTGCGCTTTGAGCCTTCCAACAACTAGATGCTCTAAAACCATTTTCTTCTTTGTCAGTTCCATCATCCTTTCTTCAATGGTTCCTCGCGTTATTAGTCTGTAAATCATTACCTGGAAAATGGAAAGAACTTACCAAACAGAACACATCCTCGCCAAGGCAACCGAGAACAGTGTCTTCTTGGACACTGTTGAAGAATGAAAGTTCACCTTATTTGTCTGCCCAAGTCGATGAGCTCTAGCCATTGCTTGCAAATCAGCATGGGGATTCCAATCGCTACGCCAAACATATTCAATAAATGCAGCAGAAATAAAATGAGAGTGTATTTTCAACAAAACAGAAAACGAAATTGACTTCAAAATCTCCATCTTGCTATCATAGACCAACCCAACAACTACGGTTTTGTTCGTTTCTCTTTTTAACTTTGTTTTAGTTTTGTTTTCTAATCATTACCATATTTCTCTCTCCAATCATTACCCTGTCTCTCCAATTATTACTTTCATTTCTCTCTTTATCTCTCCCTACTCATTACCCCTCTCTCTCCAATCATTATCCTAATTCTCTCTCCACCCACAACCAAAACTAAAATACCCAAAACTAGCAAACAAACAAGGCCTACCATATCCCTAGTTTTTAGCAAATGCAGAGTGTTTTCTTCAAGACAATAGCTCCAACAGCCTCCCTGTATGAGTGTCAATGTTCCCTCCATACAATTAAAAAAAAAGCTTTCTATTCTCTCTCCTCTCATTACCCTGTCTCTCCAATTATTACTTTCATTTCTCTCTTTATCTCTCTCTACTCATTACCCATCTCTCCAATCATTACCCTATTTCTCTCTCCACCCACTACCAAAACTAAAATACCCAAAACTAGCAAACAAACAAGGCCTACCATATCCCTAGTTTTTAGCAAACGCAGAGTGTTTTCTTCAAGACAATAGCTCCAACAGCCTCCCTGTATGAGTGTCAATGTTCCCTCCATACAATTAAAAAAAAAGCCTTCTATTCTCTCTCCTCTCAATCATCTCTCGTTCCTTGTCTCATAAAAGATAAATTAGTCCCGAGAGGAATTATAAAGGAATATCCAAATGAATTAGTGTAAGAATATAAAATATTGTTAGAATAAAAAAGATTTTTTTACACATATTTAGACGTGTTCAACACGTACATGTCAGACACTGATACATGGCATCGGCTGACCTGTCCGTGCCTCTTAGCTCTTTGTGCTAGAATCGCCATGAGGAATTATTCCTATTTGTCCAACAACGTAATCACAAATAAATTATCCAACATCCAACGCTCACAAAGAACCACATTTTTTCAAAATCAAAGCCAGGGCTTCTAAATCACCCTTACAAACTCTGTAAATAAGATCTTCAATGTCTTCCTTCCCCTTGCACCAAAGTCTATAAAAATCATCATTTACTGCCCTCAACTTAAACTGACTGCCTGCCTATGACTATCACTGGCAAACTCAAAGCCATGACCTCATTCATTCATTCAAGTAAGCGGCTAAAGAACCCCCAAAGACGATCCTTGCAATTAATTTGCAGAAGTTTTGTTCTCGCCTAGTATACAATCTGCATGAATCTAAAGAACACAACCTCAACCCACCTATGACCGTATATCGGAGATCCTGGTTCGAAGCTTCCACAACATTGGCATCATCCACCCTTATCTCTTATACAAAGTCAAAACTTTCCTCCAATCTTAAAATCATGTGAATCAGTAGTCCTAACGATGTCTCCCTTTTCTCAACCAATTTCAGTCGTACAAAAAACAACATCCCAGTTTATACTCCCTGTTGTCATCAAGTCAGCATAATATAATATAGCAATGGAACACAGTATCGATATCAATAAGCCTATGCGTGGTAAGAATTTGCAGGACAGAAATATTCGCGGAATGGTTGGGGTAAAACCAATAAAAGATGAGATGAAAGAAAATAGATTAAGGTGGTTTGAACATGTCTATCGTAGATTGACCGATGCGGTAGTTAGGAGGAATAGAGGAGTGATATGGCTTCAGTTGAGGATAACACTAAGGGGAGGGGTTCACCGAAATTGACATTAGTGGCAGTAGTTCAAAAGGATCTACGTTTTTTGAATATCATAGAATACGATGCCCTCGACAGAGGTCAATGGAAAAAATAATTCATGGAGCCGATCCCAATTGATTGGGACTTAAGGCTCTATTTGGTTTGGTTTGGTTTGTATTTATCGCTACTCGAGTTCCCCTGTCAACTTTTACCTACATTCAACAAATTCAAAAACCCTAAATAAATAGATATCTCATCGTAGCATCTAGTTCTATTTTATCTCTAACCTCCTCTTAGTTAGAAGAGACGTGTCAACAACCACATAATTAATTAGAGAGGCAACTCCGCTAAAACAAGGATCATCAACTTGGTTGAATATTGTAGAAAAGATGTAAGCATGCAACAAGTAATAAAAATTTATGTAGAAAGATCATAAAAGAAAGTTACCTTAACTCTTTCGCAATCGAGTTTAAGGTTTAGCGTCATATTCCCAAGCAAGTTATAAGTTCGTTCCGGATGCTATGGTGACTTAATTGTTTTTTTATAACCAGGTGTACGGGCAAGCTTACGTGAGATTAATGGGACTTAATTTGTTTTAAGGAATTTCCAATTCCCACAAACCTATTTACCCTAATGCCATCACAAGACAACTGACAATGTTCTCTTCAGAAGGAACTTCTTAATCAACTGACAAGAAACAATAGCCTCACTAAAAGGTTCAAGGGACTCTTCACCATCCATCTAGTCTACCCTGTCCGGCCCAAATTCCAGCTCAGAAGCATAATTCACATTCCTTCCTCCGAAAATTCGGGTATTCTGGAATTCTATCCAATCCATGTATTGGTGCAAGAACTACGTAGGTAAAGTAATTCCTCAGTCTTCACTTCTAACCAAAACAAACCAAGCCATGTGCTTGGGGTCGTCAACGAATTCTTTCTAGCCATTCAGCTACGTAAAGTCCTTAAAACAGTCCATGATTTCTTTTTTTTCTTTGCATCTATTTCTGCTTACTGAAATTTCCTTTATTTCTTATATGGATTTAAGACTACGTGTTATAATTTCTTCAAAAAGGAAACTATGGTTTTAAAAATAAACACTAGATACACCTAATATCAAATTTATGTCTTCTAGTTTGGACCCATTCCACGGGGATGATAGGTAAGCAAGGATTTTGTTCTCATTTTCCCTATCCACCTTATAGGACCAACCAATAGACACCACCAGAAACGATCTTAATCGGAAAGCTCAATGTAGAGCTACCTACAAGTCTACGACCAATACACAGCATCCTACCGAAACACCTACATTCAAGTTGCTGTCTTGACAAACTAGTTCTGGACTGAGGACATGGGCCACGATTTCAAAGGTCTCAAACGCATAGACCAAGCAATATATCCATGACTGTTACTATTTGAAAGGGCCTGGAATGTGCAAATCAAATCATATTATTTATTCTTCCTTACAATCAGCAATTTTGAGTTTTTGACAATAAAAACATCCTCTGCCCGTATAGCTTCACAACTGCTCTTAAAATATCTCTTGGTGGGTCTTCAAAATCTCCCCCAATTCATTTTAAAGTTATAAATGAAAAGGATTACTGCCAGTTTTCCATGACCAGTTACAAACGAGTTAATGGACAATCATATACTTATCAAACTCAGGAAGAAAAATATTTACCTGTCATATATAATAACTGTGTCAGCAGTTGCTAGGTTTATTCCCAGACCCCCAGCTCTAGTAGATAGCAGAAAACAAAATCTGGAAGAATTATTTGCATTAAACCGATCTATGCGAATTTGTCTTTCAGCCCCACCAACTTTTCCATCAATCCTTTCATATTGCCATTTCTAACAAGTACAAAAGAAATTCAAATTAATTTCCACAAACATGGATAAATCTCCCACAAACTATGAACTACCATAGAAGACTACTGACAAAACTACTTTGAGACCATAGAACGGGTCTAGAATTCAAACCTTGTAGCCACAGTAATCTTCCAGCAAGTCCAGCATATGCTGAAATTGAGAATATATCAGAACTCTATGCCCCTGCTCTCTTAGCTTCACCATCATTTTGTCCAAAAGTTGCAACTTCCCAGAAGATTCCACAAGTTCTCTGTTAGATAGAGGAACAATTTAGAAGCAGAGATTAGAAAAATGAGGCGGTAAAGATATACCTCTCAAGAAAGAAAAAAGACAGGTGAAGATGAGCACAAAAATGGCAAATTCTACCAAAATACTCACATCAGAAATATTCTATTTTGCAAAAAAAATGAAAGCTAAATCGACAAATCATTTGACCTTTAGAGCCAATTGCTTGTCCACGTGCATGTAAAAATAAAAGCAATTTTAAACTATATATGTGACTGTGAGCTGTTACGTTATGAGTAACCTTCCAAAGGGTATTTCTTGTGCCAGGACATTATTCAAAACCAAGTTGTGGGCTACCCACCCCACAGTGAGCGCCGTCTCATTTTCTTTTTCTTCGAAAATTTGGCCAATGGCGCATTCAATTTGGAGTCACCACCTGAGGAACCGAACTTGAATGATATACATCGCTTTTATTTTAGAGAAGGCTTTATTTATTTTACCAGTCCGTCATAACCAGAGATAATGTAGGTTCGGGAGCCAGGTTACAAGAGGGGAAGGGTTTTAAGGCACCCCCCTCGCCCGACACGAGGGTCAGTCTCTATTTAGTGCTTGTGGGATTTCGAAATCATTTTGCCTCTGAACTTTTAAAACAAGTAGGGAGGGGGGAACAATAAAAGGGATTAAAAACAGTAAACACATTGTTCGTGAGTGTATGCCTGTGAGCATGTGTATAGTCATGGTAATAAGCATGAGATGGCAGAATACTGCTAACACTGTTGAGCGCTCAGCTGTGGACCTGAGCGCTCAAGAACTGGTCTTGAGCGCCCAGGTCCTGCCTTGCAGGCTCTGGAACAACTACCCTGGGCTCTAGAAGGACCATTGCACACCCAGAAACAACAAATAACCTGAAGCATACATTTACAGTGAATAAAACAGAAGCTGGTGTGAAAACCAATCTTGAGCGCTCAAGAACTGGTCTTGAGTGCTCAGGTGTGAGGCTCAGAATCAGCACTGAAATGAACAGAAACTAGCTCTAACAAAACTATGAGCAGCATTTGAACTAAGTAAAGTTTAAAAGCTTAAGAACAAACTATGAATGTTTTTAAAGTTGGACAGGCTATGAAGATGTTTTAAATGATGAACTGGTATTGACAGACCAGAAAGCCTAGGGAAAGGAAACCTGGGTGCACTTCAAAGGACTTGAGCGCGGCGCTCAAGAACTGGTCTTGAGCGCTCAGGTCCTCCTGAGCTCAGGAGTTTTGAACTTCTGTTTTGTTCACATATTAAAGGCCAGCTGAGCTCAGAATCAGTATAAGGAACTGACCTGAGCCCAGTGGCTCCCCTCAGGGAGAGAAAACAGTTGCCAAGGATGGCTTACCTTTGTTAAGCTTGAACAATGCTTCCTTTTTGGCTAGAAGGCTGGTTTTTGAAGTAGAAAAGAGGTTTTTTGGGTGCATTTGAGTGTTACAATCCTTGGGCTCTCTCTCCTTCTGCCAAAAATTCAGCCCTCTCCTTCTCTCAAATACAAAAAATACAAGGCTTGTATTTATAGAGAAATTTTTGATAAAAAAAAAAATAGTGGAAATCATCATTGTATTCAAAGAGAATCCCATCATAGTTGCTTGGGAGAGGGAGAGTCGTGCCTGCACAGCTGAAATCGGCAGAAAAGTTCCACAGAAAGCGGGCTGACAGATATTCTGCTTTTTCAGGTGCGCGCAGAGGACTTGGGCACTCAGGTTTGACGTAAGCGCTCACGTCCAAGACACTCCTGAGCGCTCTGGTCCATCTTGGACCTAAGCACCTGGATCAGGGTCCTGAGAGCTTGGCTCTGGTTTTCGAAAAAGGTTTGTTTGGGTTTTAAAACTCAAAAGGAGCGTTGTTCTTAGCTATCCAAAGACTGTTTTGCCCTTTTATCATTACTGGGGAAGTTTAAAGGTATTTCAGAAAGTCCAAATTGGGGTGCCCACACAAGTTGCTCTCTTATTTATTCTCACAGCATTTCTCTTCTCTTCTCTAACTTCCTGAGTGTAACTTGGAATCAGAGGTTTGATCCATTGGTCTTTGGCTACAGTCAACAACTGTACTGACATGCCAGCCACATGTCACCTGCGTAGAGAACTGATATGGCCCTTAGCTGGCTCCCATGTCATGCTGATGAGGCATCCTTGGGCCCCTATTGTTGATGTGTCAATGACATGGTAATTGACGTGCCCGCCACATGTCGCTCCTCTAACTCGGTACTGAGGTGGCTCCAATGTGGTGGCAGGTAGTCTTCCTCCTCACACCACCTTCAACAGGTGAGCGAGGCTTTTGTTGACATCAATCTCAGTAGGGTAGAGGCAGCGGTGGCTTGTCTCAACAAGACACTCCTGACCCTGTGGTTTCTTTTCCGATCATTTTTTCGAACCGTTCTACACACACAGCAATCTGTGCACAGATTGTGCACAGATTTTGTTGTGGGGCCCACCACGGGTCCCACACAAATCATCCGAGCCGTTCATTAAATGTAAAACATTTTTTCAAGGGCCCCTGTAAAAAATAAGCCCAATCCAATACCTATAGGTGCTTCATCCAACCATCTAACTTTTCATTCAGATTTCCGGATAATGAAAAGTTATATGGTTGGATCAAATACTTATAGGTATCGGATTGAATTTATTTTTCACGGGGACCCTTGAAAAAATGTTTTACATTTAATGAACGGCTCGGATAATTTGTGTGGGACCCATGGTGGGCCCCACAACAAAATCTGTGCACAATCTGTGCACAGATCTGCTGTGTAGGTAGACTTTCTGTATCAACTGTTGGAGATAGGTTATCACACACGAAACACTCTCTCTCCAAGAGCTACAATTACTAACGCAAAGAAAGGAGGACAGAAGAGCAATTCAAAGCTCTTCACACCCAATCTTCACCCAAAATCAGGCATGGGATGCAAAGGTCTACAATGGCTACAGCTTCCGGAAGCGCACCAACTTCATGCATTGGGAGGAAATTTGAACATCCATTGATGCAGATCGGGGTGGTCTTGGTTTGACACAAGATCTTGATAGAACTCAATCTCACAAGTGTGCTACTCAAACGAGGGCACCTAGTTGGTGCACCAGCCACGTGGAGGTCAAGACCGCACCTTACTTATCAATGGTGCTTTGACTCTCATTGACGGTCTACTTCAAGATTTTGTAAATTTGGCTTAAGTAGGTAAACAAATATAAATGGCAAGATCCAGTCCCAAAGCCGAATTAAGAGTTTCGACTCATGCAATTTGCAAACTTATGTGGCTCTAAGGACCAAGGTTTTGAAGACTTGAGGATGATGACCGTAGACCCATGAAGTTGTTTCATGATAATAGGGCAGCTGTTAAGATAGATCACAGTATAGTGCAACATTACAGGACAAAAGATGCAGAAATTCATATCATTAACGAAAAACTAAGCAAGGGTTTAATTTGCATGTCGTTTGTGAGATCTGAAAATCAATTAGTTGTTCTATTTACCAAGTCTCTTAGCAGCAATGTTTCTAATCCCTTTGGGCCCGTTTAATTTTGGGAACCAACGGTAGGATTGGACTGAGAATACCCCCACCTCACCTCTCCTCATCTCATGTTCTTGTATATTTTTCCGAACCAGGATTTGACAAGTTCTAGTCTACCAAAAAAGCCTCACTTGGCTTAGAAATATACACAAGGGTAACTCCATTTAAACTAATTTTATCTCTAGCTCTTTACTCCCACCAAATCTTCTTTTAAAAAAGAAACTTTTACTATAAAACCTCATTTTGGAGCACAAAAAAAGGCTTTTGTACCAGCCTTGGTAAAAAAAAAATCTTCTTTTATTCTTCATCATTCTGTACCCAAAAGAACTTTTTTTACCAATCTTGATAATAATTTTTTTTTTTTTAAAAAGGAACTTATCTTTTAAGTTCATCATTTTGTATTGTACCCAAAAAAAATAACTTTTTCAACCAATCTTCAAAAAAAATTCATAGCAAACTTTATTTAAAACAAACTTATTTATCCTTCATCATTCTGTACCCCAAAAAACTTTACATACCGAGAGGGTTGACATTGGGTCAATTACAGCAGTGTGACTAAGGGGGACATGTTCTGTGATAATCAAATTACTCCAAACAAGAACCTCAGGGCAGCCAATCCTAAGAAAATAGGTGAACCTGAGAAGAGCAATAAGAGTAAGCCCTCCCCTAACTGTAACCACCACAAATGAAGAGTGGGTGAGCAAAATACGAAACATATAAAAAAAAAGTATTATTGTTTTGTGTTCTCCTTCATCGTTCTATAGCCCTCTAGTGTGTAGAAAATTTATGAATTCCTGAGCCTCCCCTGATTCTGACCAACCCCAATGAAGAACAAAATACAGAACGCATAGAAAACATATATTGTTTTATGTATTCTTCATCGATCTGAAGCCCAAAAAGCTTTTTTACCAACCTTGATAAAAAAAAATTATGTTAACCTTCATCATTCTGTACTCCACAAATTCAATTTTTACAAACCTTGATAAAGAAAACGATAGAACTTAATGTTATCTTTCGTCATTTTACAGCCAAAAATAAACTTATGTTTGAAGAATATTATAAAAGAGATCGTTTGTTTGAAGAGATTAGACAAAAGGGTCAAGAGCTAAACATGGGTGGGATCTATGTAGCACCGACATGGACACATGACATGACACCAATACTCCGACACGTAAATTTTACAAAATTGGAGGCCACAACACGTTTTAAAACAATATTTGTCGTCCTATTATATGCCTGGAATATACAAATATAAAGCACTAATTGTAAATACGTAACACCATGTATACCTACCATTACATCATTCCCATAAGTATTTCAACAAAAAGCGTTGCGTCATTTAGGTGTCTTTACAATCGGTAAAATATCATCCATCACCCAAAAAGGCAAAAATAAGAGTTCCCTAAGTTTTAATTAGAGTCTACTTTTTGTACCACTTAAGCTTATGTTGTTCGTACCACAGTTAAGACTCTACTGGCTCTTCTATTTCGTTCAACACCCCGACTTGTTATGCAAGTGTCCCAAGAGTGTCCGGAGCATTTTCAGAGTGTACCCAGAGTGTCCAAACTATAAAGGCTGAAAAAAATAGGACACTTTGGATTTAAGTATCGGACACATGTCCAGAGAGTGTCAGTGTCCAACACCGGTACGTGACCTCCAACGAAGTGTCCGGGATTACAAATTGCATTATGGGCAATACAGTCAATCGAACCATTAATCCTTGTCAAGAAGCATTCAAAACAAACATGGGATAGACCGGACAGAATTTGACCATAAGGTATTTTCCATGCACAACATGCACAGGAATAAAAACCCCTTGACTACAAACCCACCTAATCCTATCCTTCCATTCAAACAGGGCCATTGTGTGCAAGGTGGGCATGAGTGACCTTTGTGCACCAACTTCAGGAGTTTAACTAGTGGGAGAGGGAGAACCATAAGTTGCTCTCTTATTTTTCCTCACTTTATACATCTGTTCTCTCACTTCACTAAATGTAACTTGAGCAAGGAACCCAACTTTTCAAACGCATACATAAAAAAATGTCAAGTTAATAGGAATCATGATTACCTGAAAGACTCATTAGCATCCTCTATATATGGTTCAACTCCTTCTAGCATATACAGATGACAACAGAGTTTCCGCAATTCCATAACCACATTGGCAAGAGAAATCTGATTTGTAGGAATATCCAAGAAAAGTTAATGTTCACCAAAAATAATATTGACAGGATTCTTTATCCATAAAACCAGTGATCTCACCTGTGCACCACCCCTTCGAGTTAGTAACTCGTAGTTGCGAGTAAGAATAGCCTTGTAGTATTCTTTCTGTTTGCTACTCAATTCCACACGTAAAATGAGCTCCTTTTTTGGTGGCATTTCCTTCATGACGTCTTTCTTTACTCCTGCAGGTTCATCAACAGTGATTTACAGGTTACAGCTGTATTTTAATAGATGGACAAAATGCCAAAATTTTGTTTACTGGAAGAACCATGGCGAGATAACAAATGAGAACTGATACTATCTAGACCAGGAGAAACAAATGCACAAGGAAGAATGAGAAGGTTTTTAAGCAAGTTAGTCTTCAACCTAGGGATTTGATCTCCATATTCAAGTCTATATTTTGATCAATATCTCTCATCAGTCGAATAGGGGGCCACAAATCCATGGACTGCGTAACTTATGAACTTCCCTCAATCAAGCATTGAGAAGACCCTATATTTGAAGAATCCATGAGGCTTCCAAAATGAGTAGAATCGGCACTACAATTGGTTTTATTTCCACCTGGCTTGGTAAAACAACAACTATTAAATCTAGTCAAAGTGAAATCAAACCGTCAAAATCGACTCCATAAAGCTGAGCTTGAAGGAAATTGCTGCTTTTTAGCTTATATGTCCATTTCTCAACGCATGACAAAGATCAAGAAAAACCAACACCACTCCGAAACAACAAACAGCCTAGCCAAATAGTAGAAAAATGATAGCGAAACGAAAATATCTGTAATGCTGCCATCTTTATTTGCATGAGACACATCACATGGTTTCCTTTTAGGTGGTGGAAAGCAATAAAAGAAAATGAAACAGAAACAGAAAGAGCACGTTCTAGACACGTCTGATTATTTCAATTGCTTCAGTAACAAAGCAAGAACATGTGTTTACTTCCATTATTAGTAACGTATTCCGGCTTAACATATTCCGGCTCAAAGCCCTGAACATTATTATGCTTACAGGTAAAAAAAAATCACCTCACTATTATGCACCATGGTACCATGACTTTCCTATACCTGACGGGAAACCACCCTGCTAAAGGCCAAAACAAATGTAGACATTTTGACATACTGTGTTGACATCTTCAGCAGATAGATCATTGTATGGCCAAATGCCAATATAGGTGTCTGAATAAGGAAATAGTTTGTCAAACTGAATTTTCTTGGAGCCAACCTTAAGATTCATGAGCAAAAAGAGTTGATAAGTATTTGCATCAGTCAACCGCAATTTTTTAATCATATTTCACCAGATATTGTTCAACATTAAGTCGCAAAGAAAAAACAAAACTAAAGATTCCTCCTTGCCATCTAAACCTAGTAAAAGCTTTGCAAGACCACTAATAAGTTTAAGGTTACAACTAATACCGTACTTACCCTTTTTATTGAATCATCAGAATTACGAATCTTATGAAAATATATGTTTATGTTTACAACATATGCAAAGGAAAGAAGCAAAGACATCGCCAAATTAAAGTAAATTCTTAACACGCTAGAAATCATATATCTATTCTTCCACATTTGCTTGAAGAGCACAAATGATGAGTTTAAGATTCATACTTCTAAGCAGATGGGGTGCCAAAATCTTATGAAGCCTTGAGATCTGCTCCTCCTGATTAATATCCTTAAACTCCTCCTGGAATTCCTCTAAACTTCCAAACTGCAGTTTTTCCAATTCCATTATAAGAGAAAGCAATTCTTTCAATGTAAGTAGTATCTACTTCTACAGCGCTGCAGCCTGCATGGATACAAACCTTGCCAGCATCAAGAAAGTGCATGAGCATGAAAAGTTCATCCAGGTTGTTCTGAAATACATCGATAAACTAGTCATCAGTAAAGAAGTGTATAACAGAAAGTTTACAAAAATTGGCTGAAGTACTACAGCTAACAGAAAAGTAATTTACGAAATTACATCAAATAGCCATAAGGCATTAACCACAATGCATACGCTTTTGGGATAGAAATGACCCCAACATTAGGGGAAAGAATTGTCATTTCTTGCTATGAAATGGAACTTAACTTTGAAACTAGGGCGCAAGCCGCTCTAATAAATTAGAGTGTGTAAGATCGAGGAACTAACTCCATGCTATCTCAATTGGTGAACATGTGGGACCATTAAAGAGGGATGGTTGGGTTAGCCATTTGACTACTTACTGTCTTTCAAAAAAGAAATGAAAAACTATTTGCTCTGACTTATTGAAAGCAATATCAGATTGCCATATTATGCATCCACTATACCTACAAGAATCTACCTATATATTACCCTTGAAGTACGATTTCGCTCATACAAATAGGATGTTAGACAAACAACTCATTCAAAATGATATCAAATAAGGGAGCAACTATATCAATAAACGGAAATAGTAAATCCACGAAGAGGAATAATCGAGCAGAATTAGACAATCTTACATTAATAATGCAGATTGCACCTTAGAAATGTTGTTTTCTTCATTATCTTTTGGGGGTTAAAGCACCTTTACTTGGTTAAACTTCAACAATTTATAGATAAAACCATCCAAAGCATTTAGGTCCATTTAAAGCAGCATAATAGATTCCTACAGATAATCATCCAAAGCTTCCATGAGATAGATTTGGACTTGGCTATGAAAATAGCAGCATAATACATTCCTACAGATAATTACTAATTGAATGATGACTCTCTGTGCCTTCCAGCTTTGATTTGGGGGAATGGTTCCAGGGCATGACGTCCCTTGACTTCCTCGAGTTTTTGATGTGTAGGGGGGCTGCTATTTCAGTGGTAAAACTTTATCACAGCAGCCACTTTGTGCATATATTGTTAAATGTTAGGTCTATCTCCAGTCCTCTCCCGCCTATACGGCTATACCACCATGGACCGGGGATTACAGGGTACTATAGTTGTGGTATGAATAACAAAATAACCGCAATAGGAATTACATCAATGTAATTATTCTTGTCGTAAAGAAATACGAATACCACTTTTTTTTCATTTACTAGACTTTTCTAATTACTGATACCAAATCCATACAATGTCCTAGCTCAAACAAGTGAATTAGGCAAGGGAAAACATGATGATGAACTGGGTACTCCGATGTGTTAGTGCACTGCTATGGGTTTGGAGACAGCATAAAAAAGCAGAGATATCAAATTCTGCAGGATGATTTAGAACACAATCAGACTCATAAAATCTCAAGAATGAACTCAAAAGATATCTGCATGAAAATAAAATGGAACTGCAAACATCCAAAGCAGTAGAAATGAGGTGCAAGGTCGAGTTAGGAAAAATATTAACTAAAGCTTGTCGGAAATTTGCCCTGACTACAAAAATCCGGAAATGAATTACTCAATAATGATATCAGCCCACACTAAGAAATGTGTGCTAATACAAAACCCCCTCATTGTTACCACTGCAATTTCAGACGAGAAGTCCCATCAACTAAACTGAGTCTTTAACTTTTTAAAAACAAATGCGCATATGTCCAAATTTGCCAAAATCAAGCGCAGAGAGAGAGAGAGAGAGAGAGAGAGAGAGAGAGAGAGAGAATTTTGCATCATTCTAGGGGAGAAAACACTTTGCAACATTTTCAAATCAGTCTCAGACTGTCAGCTGTAAACTGAAGCCCTAAATCTAAGATAACAAAGCATTCGCCCCTGGAAACCTTATGAAAAGTTTGAGCTTATCACAGATCAGAGAAATATACATGTAAACAGAGAAATAAAAGAAGAAAATGACATACCTTGCCGTCCAGTTTTTATCAAAGAAAGAAGAAATTACTCTTGAGAACAATAATGAATGTGAAATAAAAAGGAGATAAAGGATGAGAAGAAATGGAGAAAACGTAGAAAAGTTGAAAGAAGTGCCCAAAACTGTTCCCTACTATTTGAATAGAGAAAAGAATGCAAGTGAAAAATGAAGGATGAGACTAAATGAACAGAAAAACAAGTTAGGGAGAGAGAAGAGAGAAGAGAGAAGAAAACTCAAGGCCCATGTGAATACCTATCCCTAGAAACTTTCATTAACCAGATAGTTACCTAATATGGCAGAATTCTAATAACTGACCCATTAAACCTTCCTAAATTAAGACAATGCAATAGATTTTTACCTACCAAAATTCTGTGCTCTATTCTCAGCGGTTACAATTTGAGCAGCAATATTAAGGCCCACTCAAAATCCACCTGAAGGGAGCACAATTATACTACAATTCAAAAACTGGTGATATGTTTCCAAGTTTTGTGCCCATTAGTCAAAGGGTGCTGGGTGAACCATGATTAGATATCGCTTTAAAAGTTTCTACGGTTTTGTACCCATTAGTCAAAGGGTGCTGGTTGAACCATGATTAGATAACGCTTTAAATGTTTCTACGGCCACAAGATCTCAACATTTCTACTTTTGTAGAAATCTATGCTCGGATTAACCTTTCTCCAAAGGGTCAATTCCAATAAACAAAATTACTCTTTGCATAGAATCCAGTGTATGAATTGATTGTTTAAAAACTCAAGATTTCATGAACCGGTCAACGGCTGAATTTGTTTTATTTTTCCCATTGGCCAACACAACTTCGAACAATAAGGAAACACAGGACATATAAAGTAAGATACATTAAAGGTGTATAAAATCAGACACGTTGAAAGGCAATATGCACTTGCCTACTTCATTATTGACTTTTAAATGGTTACGACTCATCCACAGTAGCGGATAGACCAAGAAGCGGTTTCTCCATCAATCTCTCTCCCAAAACATGGCATGAAAGTATTAAAGTGGGAGATCGAGTTTACTGATTTTGGCAGGTACTTACCTTATTTTCTTGGTGATAAATATAAAACCTTATTTTCATTCATATTTTTTGTTCAAATTTTCCCTGTGCAGCACATTGATAACCACTCCAACAGATGGTTGGTAAATAAAGCCACCATTCCAGATGTAAAGCACTTTTAGCTGTTTATAGTGCTCCTTCCAATTGTGAAAATATGATTAAGATTCAGAGGGATTAGATGAAAGAAGCTTCTTTTTTCACAAAATCAGGATTCCAGAAATTCCACACTAGAACTAATTGTTTCAATGAAGTTACGGTAGCTATGTGCATCCTTTTGTCATCGGGTAGTTGGTTAGTTTTCCCTTTTTGCATTCTCATTTCTCAGTTAAGGAGTTTCTATCTATTGCTTTAGACAACGTTAAACTGATAATAAAACTCACTATTTGATTAGAAAAATCAGCTTATGGGCATTTGATAACTTGACTGAACAAAAATGTGTAGATAAGCTGATTCTAGTATAATAATATTGCAATTAAAGGGGCCATTGAGTTCATCCCAAATAAAGCTAGGATGCAAACATTGAAATTGATTGAATGCTAAAAACAAAACCGAACTTATATTTTCTGGTCCACTAGCAGTAATTGGTGACTTTGCTTATCCACCAATGAAAATGACTTCTTATTATAGGAGGAACAAGGCTTCATAGTGGCTGTTGGTGCTAAGAACACGGTGGAACTTATACTCTCTGGTCCACCACCAGTAATTGACTTCTTTGCTTATTCCAAAAGAGAAAATGACTTCTTATCACGTGATTATGGAATGAGGTGGAGCCATTAAACAATTTTCATATTCTTTGTAGCGACAAAAAGATAACCCAACAATTGGGGCACCCCTTTTGCTAAAAAAATAAATAGCGGCAGTGATATTCTTGCCTTGTAAAAACAAAAAATTCTTTTTTCCTAAATGCTGGTAAAAGTGCTTACACAGTCTATGAATGGTAGGAGAAGATAAATATTCTTCATCAAGGAGATAAGTCCGTTGATTACCACATCAGCTCTAATAAAACGTTATCTAAGTTGCGACAATGTCCCAGTGTTCTAAAAATCGTTAGGCGCTAGTCGGGCGGAAGATGGGGCCTAGCACGTAGTGGCTGATGGAGCCCCTGGCGGCCGACTAATCGGTGCCTAAGCCGATTTTAATCTAGGCATTGGACCCCTACTTAGCGCCTAGGCACCAACTAGTGGACCGCCTAGACCGACTTTTAGAACACTGCAATGTAACCTCTTACCAATGCTCATGAGATTCTAAATTCCTCCAAAACGTGACACTTACCTTCAGTCAACTATAGGTTGATACTAGTAGGCGAGGGTAGTAGTCCTTTCCCGAACAATAATGATATGCAGTTGATCAATGTTGAAGGTATAAATAATAAAGTTGTCCTCTCTCTTACAGCTTAAGCTTTTAGATGAGTTGGTGGTCAACAATCTAATATGGTAGCAGGCAAGCAATAGATCCTGTGTTCAAATCTCACCGTCTACTTAATGTTTAAATACTTACACATGTTTAGCCCGCTTATGGAGGATAGCCTGGCTAACATGCGAGGGGGCGTGTTGAAGATATAAATAATAAAGTTGCCCTCTCTCTAATAGCTTGAGCTTTTAGATGAGTTGGTGGTTAACAATCTAATAATCACAACTTACGTTACATTTCATTGGGTGTGGGTATCAGGAGGGTATGTGTCATTGTCAAACGCAACTAATTTGCAGCTGTTCCGCCAAAAACATAATGGGAGTCCAACCGCACCATGACATATGGCTAAAGTTCATATATCGTAACCTTTGTTAATTTTCCAGGATAAAATGATGCTAATAAACAGCAATAGAGTATGTCACATGGAAAAAAGAATAGAGTCATTCATAGAAGTGCCTTGTTAGAACTGGGTTGGACCGTTTCTCATGGGGAAAAAAAAATTTAACATAAACAAAGAGAATATAAAAAGAAATTTAGGGGAAAGAAGTCCACGGAAAGAAAGCAAAAAAAAAAACAGAAATATTACCGGAAGACAACATCAAAATGGAGCAGGACAACGTGGCCAAGAGATGAGATTAATAGTTTACAGTGAAGCAATTACATGCTGAGGACAACCTATTAAGACTGAGATGGCTGATAGGAAGAAGTCATGGAGAATGAAGAGAATGAAGTTTTTGTATGATACAGGTATAAGCCCAGTATTAGTCCTATTATTTCTAAAATACCAACAATTATGAACTGATATGCAGCAAATCAGCTGATACGGGAAACAACTATTAAGAAGTTCCACTAAGTCACCCTAAGAAATGTCAACAACAATAAGGCACTTCGGCTCGTGGCCTTTAATTTTCTGTCCAAGGGATATGCAAATGACACCAAGAATTATGCATATTACGAGACAGAAGTAACAGATTTTAAAACAACTAAAAAATTACTGCAGGAAGTTATCAACAAACCTGAAGAGGAGTTCCAGTCAAAAGAACACGATGTTTACTAGAATATTGCTTGAAGGAAGAGAACAACTTTGAGTCTTTATTCTTGAGACGATGACCTTCATCAACAATCTACATACAGATGTCAGCATCCTTTAGTGGCAAGAAGCACACTCCAACTACAACATATTCAATGGGCCAAAGAAGTTACCAAGCATTCCCATTGTATCGGCTTCAATGATGACGTATCTAAGTTAATCATTTCATATGATGTTAGAAGGACATCAAATTTGATCCTATCTTGCTTGCTTTCACCAAAAATTTGACCAGATTTCTTCTTTTTGATCTTCTTATGGTTTTTGGGAAAATAAAATTCATACTCCCTAATAACCGCACGAGCTTGAGCAGACCCAACATACATGACCTGCAGCAAGTAAATTTCATCAGGTAATGCATGCAGCATGCCGACCAATTAGTCACAGATAGTCAGAGAAGGCCATGCACATACAACATTCATTTGCGGTGCCCAAGTTGCAAATTCACGTTCCCAATTACGCAATGTTGAGAGTGGTGCTACGACCAAATGTGGACAAAGATTATCTTCAAAGAGCGATGCTAGAAAAGCAATGCTCTGTATTGTTTTCCCTGCATGCAGAGGTCAACTGACATATCATCCTCATCCCAACTACCACACACACACACAAAAAAAATGATGATCAAAGGATAGTCTGCATTAGAACAATTATGTGACTTGCCCTGTCGCAAGCATATGGCTCTAGAAATCCTCACAAACCCAATTTCTTATTTGTCAACAAGTTAAGATATATTCTATCTCAACGAACATCCTTTTTTCTCCTTAAGACTGCATTCAAACATTGATTACGAAGACCAGGTTCAAATCATTCCACATTGCACAGAACAAAAGTTCAGAACTCTTGAAGGAATCATAAGAATTAATAACAGAACAATAGCAGTACTACTTATCTTGCCGTAGAAGGTTCAGAGTGATACAACTTTTCTTTCTACAGAAATTATTGTTCACAAAAAAGGTGATGAAAATAGGAAAAAGATAGGAACTCCAGGAAGAAAGAAAACAAAAACAAAGAAAGAACAATAGAGAACGTACCAAGACCCATTTCATCTGCAAGTATCACGTGCGTTTGTTTAGACCAAGAGAAGCGTAAGAAGTTCAACCCTTCCAGCTGATAAGGATGGAGGGAGCCTTCATTTACACCAAAACGCCATTAGGATTTCAGGAGGATCAAAGAAGGAGAAAAGAACTACATTTGAACCCAATCACAGGATAATACGAATAATATAAATAATGCACCTCCAGAAAGAAACTCGGGACTGCGATCATAATGTTGAAATTCTTTATGTTTCTGTTTGGATTCTGTGGCATCACGATTGTTGCTCTTCTGCTTGCTTGAAGAGAGTTTATGACGCCTAGACTGAATTCTATTAAATCTTTCAATTTCTTGCTGAAACGAAGAAATGTCCGACTCAGATTCCCAATAACATTCATCGTACGGAAGCTCCTTCCATTTAACAAAATACTTCTTCTCATCCTCATCTTCCCTGCAAAGTTCAGGAATGCAATTAAAACTCTCAAGTCAACATTGTAACAAGTAAGAGACATGATCAGAATGCATCAAGTAACAGAACAAAGAAACATATTAATGCTGTGTTACCAACTTACCACAAAATCCCAAAACGTTAAAAAGAAAACAAGATATTCAACTCATGCTTGCCGGAACTTCATTTGCTGGCATTTTTCCCCCTTTTAGAATGCAGAGTAATGTTGTCCGGAGAAACTACAAGATTATTCGCCTTTTGCTTGTTCAAATTTCTATATGGCATTTTTCTCGTAGTGGAAGGCAGAGTAATTTGGTCATCTAATTCATTGTTCACACAAGCTAAATTACTTCCTACGGTCAAAAGTTCTACTCTGATATGATAATAACTATCGTCGTGGACAATTACTGTTAAGATCTGTATAAACCGTAATTATCATAAAATCCTTCATCAAGATGGACAAGAAATAAAATAGACTGCCGATTTCCACCATCAAATACATGGTAATATATTTTCCTTCATCCCATTTAGGCCAAAAAGGTGAGCTTAGCATGTCTCCAAATTTTTCACCCACATACACCAAGCTGTTAAGTGCAACAACGTTAATGAGCTTGCCTAAATGTAATGTAAGTAGTGTTCCTTTATACCTCACAACTCAGACAGCTAGAATTCAGCCTGCAACTATTGCTTTCAGTGTTGGATGAGGAAATAAGCTCCACATATCTAAGTCCTACATTTTGGTCGGTAGAGGCTTCTAGATGTAAATTACTTGAACAAATAAAATAGAACTGTAGACCAGATATGAATGGATGCATGCTTCTACGCTGTACTAGAATGAAACAAGAGTGTATTTGACCTAAGAACATTCAACTCTAGCAGTTATAGATCGCTCAAGTGCAGATAAAAGTCATACCAATTCTAGACATGTTTCCTCTCACAACAGCATCTTCATTCCAACTTACACTATGAACTTCGACGAAAATCAAAATTTTGAATGAAAGAAAAATGAAAAACAGGAAGATGAAAAAAGGCAATGGCTCTCTATGTCAAGACATATGTAGACAGGCAACATGCTCACGAAAAAATTATTACCATTAGGCTTGCTTTTGGTGTTAGTCCTATTACCCATTTCCACATTCGGATTCACTAAAATTCAACCTGCACTTTAAGGTTCAGAAGACAATTTCGCAAATCCACTTGTGCATGTAGAAGTTGGAGTTAAATGTTCGTTTGGCATGCACCAGAACAAATTAATACCTTTCCCTTTGCACTACTCATTCATTGTAGTTATATTCCACCACGTAAACTAGCCGATCGTATCCCACCTTATCTTCGTGCATTAACGGTTGTGGGACCAGCATCCCACCACATAAACTACCCAATCAGATGGAACATCTTTGTTTACAGAACATTGCGAGCAAGGATCTAAATCATTATAAGAATGACTATTGGGGATACGGCCACGTATGGGTATCCGTGATTTCATATACCCATGTACCAGTTGATATTGGACAATATCGGTCGATTCGGAAGTAAGTATCTGCAGATGTAAGTAAATATTGGTATCATTGGTCAATATTCTTGTCATGCCTCAAACAACTCAATATGTAGGGCTTGTTTGTTTTGGGTATCCAAAACCCCGTGCACAGCCCTCAATAAATTTTCTTTCTATCTCTCTCTACTCATTACTCTCAAAAACCTCCCTCAAAACTCAAAACGAACAGGAACATAACAACTGACATTTAGAAGCCCAGTTGTGAGATCGTCCTATAATTAGGTGGTACGCAATAAGTTAATTTTACCCTTTGATCTTTGTGTTTTCTGTTTATTTCATTGATTAGATCCCTCCACATCTTCGTTACATACCCATTGTGGGTCTGCAATATTTTAAGTGGTATGCAACATTTGGATTTGCTTTATTACCATCCCTGTCTGTTTGACTGATAGGATTGGACATTGGATTACAAATGTGTGAGGAATTCCTCATCCAATAGGATTACATATCCCCTCATCCTTAGTCTGACACTCCGACCAATCAAAGAAGGCTTCCTTTTTCTATTCATTTCATATACCAGAACCTAAGTTTGCATCCCCCCACATCATCATTACCACGTGTTACGGGATGGACGACATTGAAAAAGCGAACTGTGTGAAGTATGTGAGAGACAGTATCTTCAACAGCAAACAAGCGCATCAAGTGATGGTTAGTGTACAAAAGGAAATAATATAGATATAAAAGGAGATGAACAGAGCTAAAAGTTTTTTCCCAATAGGGAACGAAAATGAGCAATGGGGGGATAAGAAGTGAAGGATTACTATTTATACCAATGTGGAAAAACAAAACCCATATGAAGGGGCCACTTCGCTGTGGAAGTGTACGAAGATTCTTTACTTGTGCATAACTGAGTGATGTTAGTGAAGATATACGGTAGTTGGTCCTAATAACTCAATTCCAACAATAATGCTCACTACAGTTACTAAGTTTGATTTTGTTTCATTTGCGGCAATAAAAAGTGGTGATAATTCCATAACAAATGAAACCTCATTAAATGACACAGAAAAAAAGAACTTGTGATGGTTTTAAGGTTTTCATGTTGAGACCAAATAATACTCAAAACAAGTATAGAATAAATTGTGTAATTAGTCATTGTACAACAAAATACACCATATGTGTTTAATTTGGCAAATAAAACTCATTGAATGAGAAAAAGAAAAAGAAACTTGTGACTATTTTCATGGTGAGCCCAAATTATGTTGATGAGAATTATAGAATAAATTGTGTAATTAGTCATTGCTCTACAAAATACGCTACATATGTATACTTATCTACACAACTACTTAAGCTCATTAACCTAAATAAGACTGGATAAGAAACCAATGAACGCTACTCCAAGAAGTTGTAATAAGATTAATCATACTACTACATATTAAGTGATGCTCAGTAGTTCTGTCAAAAAAAGTTCGGCTATTTATGAATACGAGATTATTCAGGAAAATTTTGATAAGGAAAGAGCAGTTACGTATACGGTTTATTCAACATCTGGGATTACCTTTTTGTGCTGTTTGTTTACATGTTGCAAATGAATAATCAATCCTCACTGCTATAGTTCATGCCAGTTTCCTTTCTTTCCTTTTTGCCCGTAGTTCTATTAAAAATCAGATTCAACTATCTAATATGACATTACTTACACAAAGTTTGTTGAAGAATTTGCAGTTTATTATCCCATTTCGTTGGCATTTTGGACTCCTTTAAATTATTATTTGTAGACATTGTGTAAAGTGTAAACGAATAGTCAATCCTTGTTGTTAGGGTCCATGTCAATTTTCTCTACAAGTTTCATAGCACATGCCCAATGCAAGAAAAATCCCGAACACAAGTAAATACTTTGACTCTTGGTGGAATTTGGTTCAAACAAACAGAAATCCAAAACAAAGCAAGAAATTTTGGTTCAGATGACAGAATTCAACCCTACTCGTACAACAAAACGAATGCAAATGATGAAATGGTAGGACCTGCAAGCAAGAATCCGATCAACAGTAGTCCATTCAGGTCGAATGGCTACAAACTCATCTTCAGAAATATTGGTAGATGATGTTTGGCGCTGAAAATTGTTGATTTTAGTCCTCAAGCGAGGGTGTGCCTTGTAAGCTTTTAAAAACTCTTTCTCCGGCACCCTAAGAATCCACCAAATGAGGTTATAGCAACAAAACTAATATTAGATTCAAAAAAATAAGGGAAGACAGAAACTGATTAGAAGATCAAAATCAAGTACAACATAATGAGACTAAGTTAGAAACATTACAAATAGTTACAAGGTAGCGAACTTTATCGCAGCATTGCGACATTAGGAGAGAAGTAAAGTAGCTAATTTAAGGACTGTTAAACGAACAAACAACTGGTAGAAACATGAAACTACCAAGTGCAGTGAAGATAGGATAATCCTTTCCACTTGACAAGGTATTGTTTCACAAATATTTGCTTCGAGCCCAGCTTAAAGGCATCACTATCATCAGCAACAGTAGGGCGCATTTCACAGTCTAAGATCTTGTCGATATCATTTAGAGGGCTAACCTGCAAGGACGACAGTAAAACATTTCAATTAGCATGGAAGCAATACATTGGCATATGAGTGCAACAAAACTAGTAATAGTCTTGTAAAATGGGACCATACACATTCGGGGCACCACCACTTGCTAGGAAGACAAGCTCTCAGTGGTGGAATCAAACACTTGGGATGATACGCATAAGTACATGTCTCACAGCACAAAAGATTTCCCCTTTCACCACATGCTCGACATTAATCTTCTTTAGAAAGAAGACAACGCATATGAAAACAAGTCATATTAAGTCACATAAGACTGTGTGTCCACTAGAACATATAAAAGAGACAACCATGACATGAAACTGAAGCATTTACTGCCAAAAACAAAACAAAACAAACAGCCCAATTTCTGGTGCTGTACCTACCTATACAAAGATGAAACCTTCTAGAACTTTCCTCTTTATAAGAAGCATGGATATGGAACAGGACACGGGATGGAGACGATACGACATGAAGATAGAATAATCATGAAGAATTCACACAGACACTGCCCTAAAGAAATCCTTAAAGATATGGACATGTCTAAGAAATACTACTCATGGTCATGATAGTTTTTATTTATTCTCAACTACATGCTTCATCTCTTGTCACATATACGTGACGCTTAATTCAATTTGAGATAACAACTATACCTTGTATCTAGACTCTGAAAAGAGCACATAGAGTAATACATTACAGTAGTTAATAAATCATTGATGTACCTTTTGTATTCTTCTACGTATTTTAAGTTACATTTCAAAAGTCCAGATCTCCTAAAGGATCCCGCACAGCCTTACCATGCGGGACTCCCCTTCCCAATCGAATTGTGACAATCCGAGCCGCTCAAAGTAATCAGAACGTGATTTTAAGGGTACCCGCGAGAAATCAGCAAAAAAAATGATCGGGAAGGGCTTGATCCGAACAGTTTTTTATTGAACGGTTCAGTAAAAAACTGCTCCGATCAAGCCCTTCCCGATCATTTTTTTTCTTGATTTCCCACGGGTACCCTTAAAATCACGTTCTGCACACTTTGAGCGGCTCAGATTGTCGAAATTGGCTTGGGAAAAGAGAGTCCCACACGGTAAGGCCGTGCAGGATCCCTCACTGGATCCGGAGTGTACATTTCAATATGAGTGTCATAGCTATTACATATTGAAAACTTGTATAAGATAATGATATGCCTAGTTTCACAATTTTCAAAACCATACGTTACCAAGTGTGTAAGAACTAAGAAGTGTAAATCGCATCTTGATTTTTAGTCATACAGACCTAGTACGTGTCGGATACGCTGCAAAGAGAGTGTCGGAGACTTGTCTGAGTCAAGATTCCTATTTCTTAATCACGGACACGAAAACAAACTATTACCACATGTCCAACATCGTCCGAGAAGTGCCAGTTCCGACATGTGTTGGACACCAACACGTCACCTTCTTTGAAGCGTCTGTGCTTCTTGGTCCTCTTTTTTACCTAACATATTCTCAAAGCACAAACTGAAATGTTTTTATTTCTGGGGACTCGTTTAGGAAATAAAGGTTATACCAAGTGCGTAAAACTTGCCCATACAACAGGAATGACAAAGGCAGTAAGTTCAAATCCAAATCCAATCACAACCCGCAACCCCCCCCCCAAAAAAAAAAGAAAAACTATTTTAGAGAGGCTGGTTTGCCCATCCTTCAAAAAAATTAACCGTATTTTCCTAATTCCCATATCACAAGCCAAGTATCTACTAAATATTCTACTAGTTTCATGTCCCCATCAAGAATATCAGCAGAAGAATGCTACAATCTAATAAAGAAAAAAATTGCTACTGCATAGCAATTTTTTACATTCACACATATGACACAACACAAGGTCTCCAAATAACCTCCCATAGAAAATCATTAAATTAGTGGATTGTCACACTTCATTTTTATAATGTTGGTTCAGAACATAGCATGTTCTAAAGTTATATTCCTAAATAGCCTTCTGAAAAATAAATCAATGAAAACAATTTTAGAATGAGCAACGATATGTGCACATTCTGCTTTATACATCATCAATTTTAGAATACAGGTCCTACAAAATATTTACATTTGTGTAAGATACGTATAGAGATGCACAAGGTTTGACCTCCAAACACACTGAATCAATCAAGACGTATCATAGCATAAAATATCATAGAATCTTTGTAAACATAAGATACGAATAGACACGTATGTGTGCATATTGTAAGATATTCTTAAACAGAACATCCGTTAGGAGATACGTATCGATTTTACCTCTAAATTTATCGAATCGTACAATACGTATCTCAAATCATGTACAATACGTATCTCAAATCATAAGATTTTGACAACACTAGAAACATATGTACAAAGTACCACAACCCGCTAGCTTAACCAATATCTCCTGTCACCGAAATAGACATGTATGACTACACCAAAGTTAGCTTATGCTTCCAGAGAATGTGTCATGGATCATATTTTTCCTATAAGGGGCCATTCTGTTACTATATCAACGTTGAAACTAAATATTTTCCATGGTTTTTTCATTTAGCGTGTTTACTTACACTTGAGTAGCTACTAAACTTTCATTACTTCCAGACTTTATTTCCAGCATTGACTCTAAATCATCTTGATACATGGTTTTAAACTACTGCAAATTTCTGATCAACATAAATTTATGAATTAATCGTAATACAAACTTCCCCCAATGAATATTTAGTTGTAATTTACACTTTCCAGTTTAATGTAGCATGACTCTACTGCTGCACTGCATGAACCCAGGAATCAGAAATTAAAGTTTTCCAGTAAAAAAAAAAACAATAAAAGGTTGACCACCCACACAATAAAAAAAAACACATGAAACCTGTGTAAATGGCAAAGATAGCAAGAATGCTGAATTGAGGTAAAAAATAAGGAGTCCATAATACCTCAAAATATCAAATTTATCCTGTTAGAACAGCTCAATTTAGCTTTCGAAATGGGTTTTGATATAGAGTTTGGGAGCCTTATCACAGATTCACAATATTTCGTATCACAGCAGGTGGTCCATAGTTCGACCCCGCTCTCTTTGCTCAACCAGCACAAAATATCAAGAATTCCACAGATTTGAAATAGCCATTTAATACGATTTGTTTTGAATAAAGAATTTGTTTATCCTATCTTCTACACGAAAAATGAGATGCCTTAGTTGGAGGGAACCCAACTTGGTAAGTAGAGCATCATTCATAGTACTCATCTCTTGGCAACCCTTATTGGGCTAACAACCTAAAGATAGGGATAAAGAAGAAAAGGTCTGGTTTTGCGCTGTGACACTTATCATACCTTTATTGTATAGTACGTGACCCCTTTTCTCAACTTGAAATCGTAATGAATCACTTACAGATTGTATAGTACGTGATTCATTAGTAGGTCTGTCCATAGATAGAACCCATCTTCCACTCTAATTTAACAAGCCACCTATGGGTAAAACTATTACCAATTCCTTCAAGCTAAACAGGAAATGCCTCCTTTTGAACTCGACAGCCATCGAAACATCACAACAACAACAGAACCCATGTTGTCCCAATCATTCAGGGTATGGACGGGGGAGGATTGGAGACAGACCTAACCTTTCGCAATATGCACAAAGTGGCTGCTCTCAAAATACCATTGAAACAGTGGCCCCCTATATGTAGGTCTAGAAACCCAATTCAATTTATGTGCACATTACCATACTTCCTTCATTCATAGTCCATAGCATCGGTGTGCACAACCCGACATCCATCGAAACATATCACTCAAAAAACCCTAAAACGGTTAAACATTAAACCCACCCCCAAAAAAAGCCCGAAACCAAAAAATTTCGGCACAGCTACACATTACTATGAATTAAGGAAAGCAAAACAACACATTAATCAGTTCCCTACGCAATTGTTCATACAACCTTAATGGTTAAGTTGGCAATACCAAAGAAAACAAACTAAAAAAAAAAAAAGAAAACCATAAAGAGAGAGAGAGAGAGAGAGAGAGAGAGAACAATGACGAACCCCATCATCTCTGACTATCTTTTCGATCTTGTGTCGAGAAGACCCATGTTCTGGGTCGAGAAACTCCTCGTCTGAATCCTCTGCGACGTCTGCGTTGTAAATGGGTCCTCGGTCTGATCTAACACGGAGTCGCTCGACCAAACTCGTCATTTTTTCCCCTGAAACAACAGAGATACGATATATGTATGTATAGGACCGAAAGAGCGCAAAGGTGCGAGCGAGACAGAACTGAAATCGCTGTAGGAGTGAGTGAATGAAGGGAATTGAACCCCAAGTGAACAGTGAAAACAAGTTCAATGGCGAGAGAAAGCGCAAATAAATATGGAGAGAGAGAGAGAGAGACAGAGAGAGCGAGAGAATTTGTAACTGAAAGGCTCGCCAGGTAGCGGCAGGTTCTGATTCTGCCACTATTTTTTAATGAAGAAAATGATATATCCAACTTTCCCATGGTGCACATTATCTGGATTGGTTCGGTTCTCTCTAGGTTTAGTAATTAGACTCTTCTGAACGGTTCTCAAAAATTAAGAACCAAAATTAGAGAAAATTTTGTAAATATATGTGTAGAACTTGACCATAATCAAATTGAGAGACCAATCCAATTTTAGTTCGATTCTATTCAATTAACATTCAAATACTTTTTTAAAACGCTTTAAAGCTACAAATTATTGAAGAATTCTTACAATATTCGAAAAAATTGGGTTATTGGGTGTTTTTTAATAAAAAAAAATTGGGTTATTGGGTGCTTAAAAGACCTGATTTTAAGCCTAAATGTGGCAGGAGGACTCCGTGGTGTGGCTTCTCCATCCCCAAGACTTCTCTGTACAATCTGAGTGGGAGACAATCCGGTGTAAGAAGCCTATCCAACGATGGGCTCAAGTGATCTTTTATTCTGTGATTGGCTGTCCAACTTAAGTTGAACACTAAAGACAGATTATTGTCTTGGGGCATGAATATAGATCATTGTTGCATGCTCTGCAATTCTGGACTTGAATCTCAACACCACCTTTCTTCCAATGTCCATTCTCCTTTTCTGTGTGGGCTGAAGTGTGGAGGAGATCATCTAGTGACCTTATCCCCTCCACTTTGGATGATATAGTGGCCTGGTATATCCAGCATGCTACAGGTATGAGCTAGCTTCAAGAGCTGGATTCTGAAAAATGTTCTAGCTGTCAAGGATAGAGTCAGAGGAGGGTTAGTAGGGGCGGTCGCCCCCCTACGATTCTAAAAAAAATACTACTATTACATTGAAAAATAAATTTATAAGCAAAATATATAGTCTCACTCCCTCCAAAAATTTAGCTCGCCTCTCGACATTTATTTTTATTTTTTTAAAAGAGATAGTAAGTGTTTTAGTATTTTTTGACCTATAGCCATAATTTCTGAGAATTGGGGGCTAAAGCCTAATTAAATTCCTGAGAACTAGGTGGCTAAAGCCTAATTAAATTTTACCTTATTTGATTTTTATCATAAAAAACGATTGTCACTGGGTCGGTTGGGTCAATTTTTTTGAACACCCCCATTTGGGACTGTCACTGGGTGTCGAGTTTTATTGAGGCCCATTTTCGGTTTATTTATTCAACGGTCAGCGGTATCCAAGTCAGCTTATGCGCACCTCAACTACTTCTCTCTAATTCAGTCAAAGGCAAACCAAACACGTCAGGGCTAAAGAATTCATAAAAAAATTCTCTCTTACTGACCTCAAGAGGTTACTTAGTTTCAAACTCAAGATATCTGAGTTTACAACTCATTGGTTGCCACTTGAGCTTTCCATTGGAGCTCCATTTTGGACTTTGGTTGAGCTCATTGTAATGGTCTCAATCGTTAGTTTTTAGACTTTTATAGAAAAAATAGTAGTTATATACGTTACAAATTATATTCATGTTAAGAAGTAGTATCAAACCCGTGCTATGCATGAAGTCAAATTAGTACATAAATAAAAATTTTATTCCAGCTAAATTGTGTTGCGTTTATTACTTTAGAAAACTTGACGCTAATTTACTATTGTTAAACCTTTAGGCTCCGTTTGATAACAGTGATAGATGGATGAGATTAGGATTGGAATTGGTTATGAAAAAAGATTGTTAATGAGAAATAATTGATAATAAGTATGTTTGTTTAAGATGAGATTAGATGATGAGATTATTAATATCATGTTTTTTTGAGATGGGATTAGATGATGGGGTTGAATTGATAGAAAAAATTGATAATGAAAAGAGATTGGTAATGAGAAGGGGTTGGGATTGGACTACGAATACCAAGTCCCAAGGGGTATTGTTAATACCCCCTATGGGCCGAATTGTTCATCCCATAGGACTACCAATTCGTACCAATTTTGAAAACCAAACAAAGTATTACTAATACCATCACTTTAGTAACCCAATCCCAACGTCCAATCCATTTATCAATCGGGGCCTTTGATAAGAGGCCAAAATTGCATAATCCTTGCGCTTAAAGTCTCCACTTTCTAGCGTTTTAGTATTTAAGTTTTCATTTTTATTTAATATTGCGCGGAAGGTTTTTTTGTTAAGTTTTAGGTAAAACGTGGATTAAAGGCGGTTTTTATCGTCAAGGATCGCTCTCGGAAGCATCCAAGTTTCCAAGGCCATGTGGCTGCTCCCCACCAAGTCTCCATTGGGAGATTAATCGGGTCATCATCGGGCCGTTCAGACCAAGGCAAGGCCAAAAGCATTGTTCTGCCAACCCAGTACCGGTACTGGGATTTGGCCACTACCAGTACCCACTCTCCAGAAGTTCCATTTTGGCAGCAAATTGAAGTGCCAATACCGGTATTGGGAGTTGGCCAGTACCGGTACTACCTTCAGAAAATGTCCACGTTTTGTTTACTTTTTTAATTTTCCATTTATGGAATACTCCCTACTTTTGGCAAGTTCTGGGATATTTATTGTGAAAAAAGGGTTGGGTTGTATAAATACCACACACACTCTCTCTCTCATTCATGACCTAGATACAAATTACTTTAAGTCTTTTAGATCTAAAAACTCCCCAATAGCTTTTGAAGCTTTTTAAGTTGTAATTCCTCAAGAACACATTAAGGTATTTACGTTTCATTAATTTCTCGAGTGTTAAAGTTGTTCGTATGCTTTGGATCCTTTATAATATCAAGTTTATTTTCGGTTCTATCGGTTAATCACGTTTTCCAATTCTAGCATGCTTTCTAGTCTTTTCATTATGTTTGAGTAGTCGAATAGGCTTGGCATCGGGGTAATTAACGCCTCGTGACTTAGGCTAAACTTGCCTTTTCAACTCGAGACTTGAGGTTTGGCTTGTAAAATTAGAAGGTTTCACCTTTTATGTAACAAAACTTGCCAATATTAATTTCCGGTGATCATGTGCTTGCTCACATGGTTTCGGAGCGATGTCTCGGTTGGTGTTTTCCAAAATAACGAAAGAACTCACTTGTTTTCCAAACTACACTTCTAATCTTTTATTGGTTTCATAGTTAAATCTTCCAGTTGATAACCGATACCATGTGATTCAACCAAGTTTTCGTTGAGAATGGTTAGATGACTTAAGTTACGGGTGTTAGTAACTCCAACGCCTTGCCCCCTTTAATTCTTAGTACAAACTCATTTTCTAGTCTTTTTCATAAGTGTATTTTCCACCTTTCAAAGCAAAATAAAAAATTGGCCGCCTGAACGCCACAAACCCTTTTATCTACAAATCCTAATCAAGCTATTTGAAACTCTTTGTGGGAACGATTCCGAACTTCCGAATATTATGCTGACAATGACCTAACCTTACGCTTGGGGTAATACAACCTTTTTCAACGGTTAGGTTGTGGCGAAGCAGCCTTAATCCTTCCAAACTATGGCAGTATCAACAAAAACTATAATGATATGCACGCAAAATTGGTGTTATTACTCCGTATTATTAGTTGGCAAAAACTTTAACCATTCTCTCTTATGTTCATGTACCGAACCATATATCAATCGAATGCCTCAAATAAAGCATTTCTAAAGTCTACCAAATTGCAAGTGGAATGAAGTGCAGTTGGTACCTCCTTTGTGCTCTCATGCACATGAATATGGTTCAATTCCTATAAACACACATCTCCCTCCCTAAGTTCCTTAGAATAGAGTAGATTACGATTAACAAATGAAAAAAAAAAGGGTCTACCAAATTACTTTATATCGTCTGTTTATGGTATTTTTTGACGCTCACGGGGAATTGAAGTCGTTGTAAGGGTGAGTGAGTGGGTGAAGGGGAATTGAGCGCCGATTGAACATTGAAAACAAGTTCAATGGCGAGAAAAAGACCCATTTATGGACATAATTGCAAATAATCGCAAGTATCATAAGAGATGATAACTTTCAGAATAAAATAAAAGTTTCTTGTGTTTTTTTTAAGAAAGTAGAAGCTATGTAATCAATGTTGGGGTGAATTTGGATTGAAAAGTATGGTAACATTTTTTTTTTTTGTCTTTATTTGAATTTTTTTTGCATTTGCTTGTTTTGCATCAAATTTTTGTGACTTATTAATTCGTCTCGACGAAAAGAATCGGAAAAGTAAATTTTTTTTATTGAAACTCGTAATTTTTAAATAAAGACAAAAATAAGTCAATAAGATTTTATTTTTTTTACTTATTCTTGTTTTTTTTTTAAATTATGAGTTCCGATCAAATTTTTTTACTTTTCCGATTCCTCTTACCGAGACAAATCAATAAGTCACAAAAGTGTGACACAAAACTAACAAATGCAAAAAAAAAAAGAGTTACTATTTGACTTTTTGAAGCCAAATGAGCCCTTATATAATGTTAATGATTTGTACAAGAATATTTACTTTCTACTATTTTCATTTAAATCAAACACCAAAAAAATTGTCATTCTTTTATTTTTCTTGTATTTTCTATCGTTTTTGCTATAATCAAACAGAAGATTGTAACAAAACTATCTCTCTCTTTTTAACCGGAACAAAATTATCTCTTCGTATTCAAGGAAATAAACTTAGGTTGAGTTCTCCTTAACTTTTAGTTTTAGGACTTTTTGAAGATTTTATCCTTATTCAAAAAAAATCGTGTTTATTAGTTTTGCGCCAAACTTTTGTGAATTATTGATTTGTCTCGACGAGAGGAATCTAAAAAGTTAAAAAAAAAAATACTTTTACCCAAATATTTTTGAAAATATCCACTTTTCAGAAGAAAAAAAAAGTAAAAAAACAACTGCTGCAAATGAACCCAAACACCTGCTATATATTGTGAGACAAGAAAACTTGCATTTGCATACACCAAAAAACTGGTATTCAGGAGACCTAAAAACCTGCTATTCAGAGACTAAAAAACTGGTATTCATCAGCCAAAAAACCTGCTATTCAGAAACCAAAAAACTAGTATTCATTAACCAAAAAACCTGCTATTCAGACACTAAGAAACTGGTATTCATCAACCAAAAAACAGTAGTACAGAAGCACATGCAGATTCTCGAAACCGTAATGCATGTGGAGAAAAAAGGAAAAAAAAAAAAAAAAGGAGAGTGTAATCTACTCACTCCCCAACCTAACTACTACTTCCTATCTCACGACTTAGCTAGCTATATATTGCCATCCATTTCTTCAACCTAGTGCTACTTCAAAAAACTCTCCAGCCTAGACAGTGCCTACTGCCTAGTGGGATTCCTTGCAGATTGATGCAATTTTTTTATTTTTTGTGTTCTCCCTTTTTTATGCAATTTTTTTGTCACCTCCTTTTGTTTATGATTTTTAACAAATTTGTTTGACAATGACAATGAAAATGCGAATCGGCCCCTGTTAAAAGTTGTGTGCGTGCGTGTGTTTTTTTTGGGTAAGATTGTTTCTAATAACACATTCTTAAGCCTTGTTTGAAATCTCGTAAATGGTGAATTGTTTTTACCATTAAGGTGTTCCAAAGGTATTAATCGGATTTTGTTGCGGGTGGCTTCAATTTAATGAAGGAGGCCGTCCGGTCAGTTGGGCTAGCAAATTGTTCTATAAACTTGTGTTACAACAATCTCTAGAGTTTCTTATTTTGCTTACAGAAACTTACAGCCCCTTTAGATTGTGAGAAAATGTGTGATAAAAAAGGGGAGCCCTTTCTTACAAAATCTCACCATTTTTTGTGAGATTGGGTGAGAAAGGAGAAAAGTCAATCACAACATTTCATTTTTGTACTTTTCTCTCCATTTCTTACCAAAATAGTCAATTCGAATGAGTGATTTGGCTAGAAATCAAAACCCTTTCTTTTCTTTCTATTAAAATCACTCCATCCAAAGGGGCTGTTAGAGAGACAAAGAGATACATAGAGAGGTGATTGGAGCTTGTAATCCTTATTGATTATAGTGGATTGATTCATCTCTTCCCCCGTGGAGTAGATACACAACATGTGTATCAAACCACGTAAATCCCTTATGTTCTTGTGTGCTTGGTTTCTTACTTGAGAATAAATTATTTACACCGCCGGTGTAATATTTATTTCCTCCAAATCAATTGCAAAACAGTGGTCCCAATTAATAAAACATGGCGACATGGCGCAATATGGCAAATGTTTATACCGGCGGTGACATGGCGCAATGCAATTGATTGCATGAAACTCACAGAAAACAAATGACTCTTATCTACACGTATTGCGGAATCTGTCATCACACAAAATTTTTGGGCTGTGAATTTATTCTCTGGCATCTAGCTACTCAGGGACACTTCTCGATCTTCCTTGCATTCTTCAAAGTCTTATTGTTCACGATTTATTTTTAGAAAGCACAACAATAAATGTCGTATCTCACACTCCGCTCCATGCCATCAAACAAACAACACTGAGAATATTTTAATTAGTAGCCTATATCGGATTTACTCAAGACGGATTAATTTGGAGAACCAAACCAACCTACAAAAGGCATAAAACCAAACCAATCCAAACCATTTAAATACGGTTCGGTTTCGGTTTTAAACCACGGTTTGCTTTGAATTAAGTTATTGTCTACAAAAAAATTTAAGTACTTAATTATGAAGGTAAGAGTTTGCTCAATCTTAAACAAAAGGAGCATCTTAAGATTGTTTAACCAAATAAAAGGTCAAAAATAATTTCTAAAATTTGAATTGAAATGAGGTCAATATTAGTGAAACCAACTTATGAATCAATCAAGGACTTGGCAAATCAGTGAATTTAATGAATCAATAAATTAATAAAGTAGTTGACTAAAAGTCGCATTGGGTGAATACGGTTCGGATCGGTTTGGAACCATAACCGTAAACGTGAATCCATAAACCAAACCATATAACGCGGTTTATAATTTTTTTAAACCATGACCAAACCATACTACTAAAAATCCAAACCAAACCCTCCGGTTTGGATTGGTTTGGACTGGATTCGCGGTTTGACGGATTTTTTGCTCACTCCTAAGCAAGCCACTCAAAAAAGCTCCATCGAGGCACACCTTGATTGAACCATACCAAGGGATGCCAAGGTTGGATAGGAGACCGATGTCTACATGCCTCCCAAGCAGATTTTACAGAGAAGGGACCGTCAGCAATTAAGGTCCGAACAACCTTATCACACTCAAAGACGGACGACAAAAAAGCATTAGGAGTGTTCCGTATGATGTTAGCTTGTGACCAAAATACCTTGCACGTAAGGCAAGTTTCACTACAGCCTCCCCAAACTTCTAATTTGCCAATTCCGTGTATCCTCACCATTACGTTGACAGGTAGATGCAGAGTTTCCCATGAGATAGGGCATTGGTCTGTCCTTTGAGTCTTTGATCTTCCGCTTATCAAACAACATATTTTAATTAGTATATATCATTTTCGAGATTTGCTCGGTTTTATCAACGGATTTTCATTTGTTGTTCTATTTGAATCAATGACCAAATCAAATGTTTGTCGCATACACCTCATTGTCCACGCGCTTTCTTATTTTTACCTGACCGATATATATGACTAGGGTGAAACTAATTAAAAAAATTATGTTAGCTTGTAAATATTGGTGTTTTTAATTTAATTTGTCATTACGTTGATTGGAGCCCATGAGATGCAGGTCTCCTTTGTCTTTGATGTTGCCGGGCAAGAAAATAACTCGTTTGCTCTATAAGACTAATTCAGCTGAGGGAGGTGGTTATTCATTAAGTTATGGTTGCTCCAATGAGCTATGTTTCTTCATTAAGTTATGGTCCCAACTCAGTCACCCATGATCCAAACTTAAGTATAAGTTATGTTTCTTCATTAAGTTATGGTCCCAGCTCAGTCACCCATGATCCAAACTTAAGTCTAATTTTAGGTATCGTTGCCAAAGCTACTAGCCAAAAAAAAAAAAATACTAGCAAATAATCCGTGCTATGCACAAAATGAATTCATGTTTTAATGCAATTGTATATGCTTTTAGTAATCTCTTACTCCTATGTTGTTAGATGTATTTCTCTAGAACAATTACTATATTCAGTTCCTATTTGATACCTCAAAACTTAAAAATTGCTTAATGGCATAACACTCATAAAGCAATGTGTCAAACCGTTTCAAAATAGGTCTTTTATTATTAACGATCGGGGCTATATTTTTCCATATATACTAGTCAACTATGAACATTTCTTACATTGCATCATTGTGTAGACATCAAATATACTTTAGAATCAGATGATAGCAGGGTAGAGATCTCTCATAAATTAAAAAGTAGATCCAGTTCATTCACTACGCTGAATGAACTATCGGAAAGTCTACAACGACCGCACCAAAAATGCGGTGGCCGGTCACCGTACGCCATGTGGGATTCACTCCGGGCTCCGCACGGATGATCCGAGCCATTCAATAATTTCTTTTTTAAAAACCGAGTGGGCATTGGAGAACATCAGCTCGATCCGATATGTGTAAGTGCTTGAATCAAGCTTCTCATCTTTCTATACACCAGAAAACCAATCTTTCCATTTTTTTCGATTTTCCAAAGATGAGAAACTTGATCTGAGCACTTACACATCGGATTGAGCTGATGTTCCATCTTGCCCACTCGGATTGTTTTTGTAAAATTATTTAACGGCTCGAACCATCCGTGCAGAGCCCAGGGTGAATCTCACAAGGCGTGCGGTGGCCGGCCACCACATTTTGGTGCGGTGGCTGTAGTGTTGCTCGGTCGCATTGTTTATAGAGCCGGCCATTTGGTGGGCCATGATTGAATCAGATTGATAGACCAGACCATCCATAGAAACACTAGCATTGCTAACAAGACCGTCCAGTGACTAGTAGAACAGGTCGTCTCTTTTGCGCAATCGATCAAGAACTGTCCCTTGCCTCCTACTTAAAAAAAGGCACAAAACTGGCCAATGAAGTCAATCCAATTGGTTGGATTCATAGAGGAATTAATATATATATGCTCTCTCTCTCTCTCTCTCTCTCTCTCTCTCTCTCTCTCTCTCTCTCTCTCTCTCTCTCTCTCTATATATATATATATATATATATATACTGAAATTATCCAACGAGGGATCCCGCACGGCCTTACCGTGCGGAACTCCCATTTCCCGAGCCAATTTCGACGATTCGAGCCGCTCAAAATGTGCAGAATGTGATTTTAAGGGTACCCGCGAGAAATCAGCAAAAGAAATGATCGAGAAGGGCTTGATCTGAGCAGTTTTTTAGTGAACCGTTCAATAAAAAACTGTTCGGATCAAGCCCTTTCCGATCAATTTTTTTGCTGATTTCTGGCGAGTACCCTTAAAATCACGTTCTGATCACTTTGAACAGCTCGGATCATCGAGATTGGCTCGGAAAAGGGGAGTCCCGCACAGTAAGGCCGTGCTGGATCTCTCATTGGATCCGGACTATATATATATATATATATATAGATAGAGAAATTTTCAGGTCTTATGGTCCGGATTTTCCATTTTCCGATCGATTTGCGATGATCCGAGCCGCTTAATGTGATCAGAACATGATTTAAGGGTACCTGCGAGAAATCAACAAAAAAAAAATGATCAGGAAGGGCTTGATCCGAGCAGTTTTTTTATTGAACGGTTCAGAAAAAAATTGCTCGGATCAAGCCCTTCCCGTTCATTTTTTTTGCTGATTTCTCGCGAGTACCCTTAAAATCACATTCTGAACACATTGAGCGGTTTAGATCATCATAAATCGATCGGGAAATGGAGCTAAGACACAAATCTGAACCGTAAGAAAATCCGGACGATCGGACCAAAAAAGGACTCTCTCTCTCTCTCTCTCTATATATATATATATATATTATATATATATATATGGGAGGGGATCAAGGGACAAAACATTTGATAACAAAATAGACACTAAATCCTTGCCATTAAAATGGACAACTGTGATTAAAAATAAAAGGCACACCCTCTCTCTTCTCCCATTCAACTCACGTTCTCTCTCTCTCTCTCTCTCTCTCTCTCTCTCTCTCTCTCTCTCTCCTCTTTTTGATTTTAAATCTTAAAATTAGTATAACTTTTTTTCTACAAATTTAATTTTTATAAATTTTATATTTCTAAAATCTACTTGAAAAAATCTACAAAATGAGATCCATAATGGATGTAAAATTATGTAAAAAAAAAAATTTAATTTTTCTATGTGACTATATTTTTTTTGGAATCATGTAGGGGAATGTGGAAATTTTATTTTTTTTATATCTTCTTAGTATTCCAATTTTTTTCATAAGAATAAATGCAAAGGTAACAAAAAAGAGAGAACAATATAAGCTTCTATTTTCTAAAACATAAACCAAGAAAAAAACATCCTCGGGAAGTGAAAAAATACCTTTGTAACTTTTATTTGGTTGTGATATCATTTTTCCCCGTTCCCGTTTAATCTTTGTAACTTTTGGTTTAGTGATTAATAAAATTATTTTGCCGATCAAAAAATACCTTAATGTGTTCTATTGACTATTGTCCGATTCCACGTTTGGTTGTGAATGTTGAATCCTTAATTTTCTTGCGATCTCTAAGTCCCTCAGGATTTGAAGTAATTTTCCCTTCTTGAGAATGTTTTTTTCTTGGTTTATTTTTTAGAAAATTGCAGAGACCCGTAAAAAAATTTTTTTAATTTATTGAAATGTTTATTAATTGGTTAATTAGGAGAATCCGATTTATTTGGTAGTTATTTGATTTGGGGTTAGAATGAGGGAATTGAATCTTAAGGGAGTGGGTGTGTGATTAAAGGATATATGAGTATATATATGGTGGGTACATGTGTAGGAGATTATATATCTCCCCTCCTTTCTCTCTCTACCATCCCTCTCTCCCTCTCTCCACCGAAAAATCCCTCTCTCTCCTCCTCTCACTCAAAACTCCTCCAAGACCTCAAGAACCTCAAAGATCAACCATCCTTCGGCCTTCCAATCGCGTTCTCGAGCTCAAAATTTCGTGGGTCAAGCTTGGAGGGAAGTTCTTGGTCGATTTCAAAGCTTTAGAGGTTTCGGGCTCGCTTGGACTTCGATCAATCGCTTGGGTTTCGTTCAAACCACTTGAGGTAGGGATTTCTTACTCTCTCTATGTGTTTATGGGTTGATTATGTGCCTTGATCGTGCTGTGGTTCGTTGTTGTTGGGATTTCGTTGTTGAAAAGCTGAAAATCTGCAGAAAAGTTCCGTGGGATTGATACCCTCAAAAGGGGTATCGATACCCTCAAAAGGGGTATCAATACCCCTCTCTTCTCTGGACCAGATTCTGGCCAAGTATTGATACCACCGTCTGGGGTATGAATACCCCCTTTTTGTTCCGGACAGATTTGGTTCCTTTGTTCATTTTCGTGCTCGTTTGAATCTCGAACACTTCAAACATCTTTTGAATAGCTTCAAATCACTTCCAAACTCAATTGTTTGTACCTCGAAAGAATCATTGACCAATCGAGCTCTTTAGGCTCTTGTCGTAGCTTATAAAGTGTAAAATTAAGCGATTAGGGGAACCGTACATTATTTACGCTTTTAGTTTATTGAAGTGGATGTTGTGGCATGTCTCATTAAACGATATAAACTTGTTAAGTGCTTTAGCATGACGTAGTGATTGGTGGATTGGTGGACACCGTGGAGTTGTTATTGAATATCGTCGGTTATCAAGTATATCGTAGGGTGCATGATTGGTCGATAGGGGTTTGCTTAGTGGTCCGGAAGAGAATAGGTTAACTCGTATCTCCGTGCTTCACTTTGATTGATTATCCTAAGTTCATTTGGTATTCGTCCTATAGATTCTTGTTTAGAACCTAGCGGGTGGCATGTCGGGGAGTTGTTGTGGGATTGGGATGAGACGTAGGGCGTCGAGACGGACTTTAAGGGATAATGTGAACCTAAAGTATTTAATAATGTACAAAAGGACATGTTGTGAGTGTGTAATACCTTGAATGATGATGAATGACAGACTATGACCTCGGGAAAACGTGTGAACTTATGAGTTTGTATGCATTGTTGTGATGATATAAGAACGAATGTGACCTGGAAAGTGACGTCTGCTTATAAACGGTTTGACAATGCTTTTATGTTTACGTGAATTGTAAATTTTGAATTGAGGGTCCTGCAACGCAAGGTGTGGTAATGCGGAGACTCTAGAGGGCCCGCAATGCAAGGTGTGGTAATGCGGAAACCCAGGTGAAGAGAATTCAATGTGACGCAAGGGGTGGTAACAGTTGAATGTCTCGCTTGATGAAGAGAATTATGGTTGACTGTAGAAGTTTATGTTGACGTTTGGTTTGTTTGTTGACTAAGATTGTGGCTTCTGGAAAAGAGAATGAAAGGTTGATTCTATTGAGATTTTATTAAAGAAAGAAACTTTGTTTTGAAAAGAGGATTTTTAAAAATCCTTCGGTATTCTTGAGGGAATCAACGGATCCGGTATTTGGGCACAAATCAACGGATTCCGACATTCAAACTTGAATCAACGGAGTTTGACCCGAGGTGGTCTTGAGTTTTCCCTAAAATTGTTTTGGAAATCAAAAATTGAAGTTTTTTATGGAAAAAGGGTGTGATGATGAACAAGGTGAAAACAAGAACGATTGTGGTATCATACGAGAAACGATGAGATGATTGAGGATTGGTTATTGATTGATGTAAACTGATGCGAGTTTATTAAAGTTGCTAGTTTGATGTGAGAATAACAAGGAATAATTATAAGAAGTCTAGAATGTTGTAGTCGTGGTCCGATTGTTCTTGGTGGTTAATTATTGTTTCTCGTGATCACTTATTGACACTCATTCATTCTCGGTTCATATGTCATCGCATGTTCATATAACTTGAGTATAGAGATTTCTACTGGGCTAGTGTAGCTCAACAAAATCCTTCTTTTCAGGTTTAAATGCCGGGCAGTAGATTGCATGCTATGCTGTGATTGGACATGAAGTTTTTGGAAGCTAATTAGACTTACTTTTGGTTAAAGGCGACTTTGTAACTAATTCACTTTTGAGTTATCTTTTGAGTTAAGTTTGTAATTTCCTAAACACTTGTGCTTGTGTTCAAGTTAATTTGGGCCGTGGTGCCAAGGTTGTAATTCTTTAAACTTGGGAATTTGGTTTGTAAATTAAACAGGTGGGAAATCATTTTGGGTATTATCGGTACGTCAATATTTGTATTTATTGAAAATGATTATTAGTTATGTTGAAAATCGAGAGCATGACAAAAATAAAAGCTTATATTGTTCTCTCTTTTCTGTTACCTTTGCATTTATGCTTATGAAAAAAATTGGAATACTGAGAAGATATAAAAAAATAAAATTTCCAACAAATTCCCCTACATGATTCCAAAAAAAAATATTGTCACATGGAAAAGTTTAAAAAAAATTTTACATAATTTTACATCCATTATGGATCTCATTTTGTAGATTTTTTCAAGTAGATTTTAGAAATATAAAGGCTATGTTCGTTTGGAAGTTTGGAAGTGTTTTTATTTTGTTTTCCAATTATTACCCTACTTCTTTTTCCAATTATTACCCTATTTCTCCAATTATTACTTTCTCATCTCTCTACCTCTCTCCAATCATTATCCCTATTTCCAATCATTACCCTATTTCTCTCTCCACCCACTACCAAAACTAAACTAAACTAAACTCTCAAACGAACATAACCAAAATTTATAAAAATTAAATTTGTAGAACAAAAGTTATACTAATTTTAAGATTTAAAATCAAAAAGAGGAGAGAGAGAGAGAGAGAGAGAGAGGGAGAGAGAGAGAGGGAGAGAACACGTGAGTTGAATGGGAGAAGAGAGAGAGTGCGCCCTTTTCATTTTTAATCACAGCTGTCCATTTTAATGACTAGGATTTAGTGTCTATTTTATTGTCAAATGTTTTGTCCCTTGATCCCCTCCCTATATATATATATATATATATATATATATATATATATATATGAGGCATCTCATGACTATTTCTCACAAACACAATTTTCACCAAAGAGATCGAGTTGATTATATCACTTGGGCCATACAATTACCATGGCTAAGAATATGGGACAAGCCCTCACTATTCTTCTTGGAACACAGCTACAGGTACAGCAGGTAGTATACAGCAGCCGCGCACAGATCGCGTTTGTGCCCGTCTCGGGTCCCGCAAAGATAATCGGAGCCACTCATTTTGTTCAAAATACTTCGTTTAGGGTCCCTGTAAAAAATCACCTCAATCCGATATTGGAAAGGGTGTTTACAAATCATCCAACTATGGTTCAAATTTAGGGACTCGGGGGGGCTGCTCTCCCCCTTGGGGAGAGCAGCGTGCTGCTGCCCCCTTTTTGGGGCCCATCCCGGTCTCGCTCCGATGATTCGAATCGTTCACTTTGTAGAGCTCGTCGAGTAGAATAACTATGCAAAAAATCAGCTTAATTGGATATCATTAAGTACTTGATCGGAGCCTTTTTACTTTGAAAAGAATGGATCCGAAACACTGGATCAAATCCATTATTCCCAATGGACCAAGAGTTATATAGGCTCCGATCAGGCACTTAATGATATCCAATTAAGCTGATTTTTTGCATAGTTGTTTTACTCGACGAGCTCTACAAAATGAACGATTCGGATCATCGGAGCGAGACCAGGATGAACCCCAAAAAGGGGGCAGCAGCACGCTGCTCTCCCCCTTGGGGAGAGCAGCCCCCCCGAGTCCCAAATTTAGGCTCAAACGCTGTCTGTATGGGCTGCTGTACACTACCTGCTGTACCTATAGCTTTACTGTTCTTCTTGTCCTTTGCATGACCATCGCCGCTGTTGCTAGCAAAGAGAAAGATCTCATCACCACCCCGACAGCCACTATCGAAGGGGTGGCAAAAGTAGGTTTTCCAGAGCACACTCACTTGGGCAGGGCGTTAAACCACAATCACTTGAGCAGGGCGTTAAACCAAGATGAGCGTTGTGGTAAGGACTGCCCGTACAGACGCGTCATGTATTGCTGCCCAGCCTGCCCTTAGTGTGCACCATCATGGACCCTATTTGGTAAACCACATTTCTTTCCTAATCTTTACTCCTTTGTGAAATGTTTTCATCTTCAGGTCAATACTTCTCTTCTCTCTTGTATGTCATTAGCTCCCTCTTTTAAATATAAAAAAAAAAAATAGAAATTAGTCCACCAAGGATGAAAAAAAACTGCCGAGCAAAAAAAAGGGATGAAAAAAAAACTTTGAAAGTCTTGGTTTCAGATATCCCAAAACAGGGCCTTAGGATACCCAAGAGTTGAGATCGTTGGCACTTGAGTCATCTGTTTGTTCGGGTTTTCTTTGCAGGTAGGTTTGTTAGTTTTACGTTAACTTGTCTGTTATGGAAACCTTACGGTTTTGAAAGGGTTTACACCATATTTCGCCGTTTGTCGATGATCGATTAAAAGGTGGCAATTATGAAAATGCTTCCTATTTTATTATTTCGTATTAATAATATAACTAGTTTTATACACATTTGAAGGGGAGTGGCCGAGTGGGAAGTTATTTTGACAAGTGGAAGCAAAGGATTGAATGAAAACTAGTGGAGAAGTAAGGGAGTTATTTCCTACCTTTGTTGTTTTCTATAAATAGTCTTTTAGACTTCATTGTAATTCATTTCCAACAAATTAAAGTCTATTGTTATTTGTCTTAATTTTTGGCACTACTAACCCATTCGGGTTATAATTAGGAGTATGAGTAGAATTTCATATTCTAAGCTTAACGTAGGATCTTCGATGTGTAGCTCACGGCGATGGATCAATCGTTGAAGATTAATGGAAGTCTCTTCCATTTGTCTTCAATTTCGTTCTTAATCTCACATTTGACTCGATTGCCATTTCTTTTCCGGTAAAGTCCTGAAATACGGTGTGGAACCACGAATCCGTCTTGGGGAGACATAGCCGCATTTTGCCCTTATTTTTGTTATTGGCATTGTTTCTCGAAATCTCTGTTGATTTTGATCGAAGGAAAAATTGATAAACAGAAGGTAAGTTTTGTGTTTCTTTTTGTCTGGCCTATTTAAATTCCCTCGTATTTTCTTTCATCAAAATGTAGTTTAGAAGGGACCATCCCTTTGTTGGCGCCTTCTTTTCTTTAGTCCAAAATTATACTCCTAAATTTAGAATAGAGCTGGTGGAATTCTCTTTCTCAAGTATGTTTTAATTTTTATGTAAACATCCCCGAAATTATCCATACTTTTTTCTACTTCGTACACAAACTATGAAAACCCTTTATGTCGTCGCTCAAATACTCATTGGTTTCTATTTGGTCTAATACTTAACGGAGCCAACAAATTTGGATGGAAAATTGGTTCACAGTGGACCACCTCTGTTTTTCTCCCCCAATGGAAGGGCAAAGATGCCACGTTCCTGCCCCAAAACAATCTGGCTCCAATTCCAGATAAATTTACCAAGGCTACTGCTGAGGCAGCTGAGCATCCTCAACAAACAAGTTGACAAAAGTTACAACAGGCAAAAGGAGAAATGCGGGATGGTCTTGCTATGTCACCATCGTTAACGACTACAGTGGCCGGGGGATTGGTGTTGGCGTAAATCTGTGTAGAGACAAAAAAAGAACCAATTTTATGTACTAATTTCCATCACACAGTGATATTTCATGACGTGAACATCAAGTGCAATTGGGTTGTACATTTTATTAAACAGCTCAGGACCACAAGCACAAGTCGAGTTCTTTCCTTAACTCGAAAGTGCATGCACAGGAACGCTTGTTATCTATATATGAAACAAAGGCAGTATGCAGCAATCCAAATTATCGGCTAGTAGACACATACACGACATAAGTTCCCAGCTATTTCAATGTGAACGGTATTCCTCATAAAAGAAAAAAAGTTGACACCCTATGCAATCTCTTCATTTTGATTACGCAGTGGTTCACGATCTGTAGACCATCCATAAAAAATAAGTTGAATCAAGCATTTACAGTCATAGGTGCAAATCCCATTTGCTATGAAAAAAGTAGACGGTAAAATTCTAACTTTTCTTTTCCAAACCTAACGTGGGATCCATAATGGACCTAACAGGTATAACTATTCGATTAAAAGCAAACAGAAAGGAGCAATGTTAATGTCCAAAAATAAACTCTCTTTTTTTTTTTGGTTGTACGTGTTACTTCAGTCGATAGCTCAAATCAAAATATTTGTTGCATGTAGGTATAGAAACAAGAGTGCGTGCGTGGACAATATTGCATGACTTTCTCATTTTTACCTGATATGACAAGGGTGAAACTTGAAAATTATATGATTTGGTGAATATTGGTGTTTTAAATTTGGGGGGCTGTTTGCAGGTTGTTAGGATTAGGGGTTTTTTTTTTTAGGCTTTGTTTTGGGTTGGGTTGTTATGTTACCAACCATTGGGTTTTTTAGGGTTTTCCTCTTGGTTTGGACTCAGCTTGTTGGGCCTAAATCAATTTTTTCCATGTGGTTAGGAAAATAGGGTCTTGGGTGATCAGACCGGTGTATCCAAACTCCTATTATCTCTGTACTTCGTGTTATGAGTTAATGAGATGCAGACCTCCTTGGTCTTGATGTTGCCGAGCAAGAAAATACCAACTCAATTGCTCACAAGACTAAATTAGCTTGGGGCGGTGGTCTTTTCATTAAGTTATATGGTTTATCCCTGAACAAGTGAAGAGATTGATGGAGGAAATAAAGAAGATAAAAGATTTGTATCAAACATAAATCTATAGATCAAAGGAATGGATAAAGGAAAATAACCCAAAATTTTCTAATTCCGTCACCGAATTAGTTTCTACTCAAAGCCGAAGCTTCCCCCTTCCTAACTTTAGGAGAAATAATTTTTTTCAATTTTTAAAGTAAACATTTGCCCAGAAGCTTTACAAAACACGTCCATAGTATACTAAAAATCCAATCACAGCTTTTCATTAGCCTTCGCAAAAAATAAAAAAGAAAAGGACATCATCAGCCGAAAAGGGTGGCTAAATAGGCCCATTAGAAGAACCTCCCAGCCCATTCCAATTTATATTCAGCACCTTTTTTTTTTTTTGCTAGCTGCTATATTCAGCACCTTTTTTTTAATGAGTTGCAAGTCTCTCCATGCATAAAACAAACGAAAAGGGAGAAATAGGATCCCCTGTCGCAGCAGGTAGCCTCCTCCAAGGCGAAGAAGTGGGAAGTTGCTCTCCATTCCAAAGAACAGAGAAAGTAGATGAGGTACCACAATCCAGAGCAAGATTCATCCGGTTACTAACATTAAAAAAATTCAGCGTACCATAATCATACATGACAGTGAAGAAACACAATTATTTGCTTTATTTTTCCACCTGCATCACACAATTATTTTTTCCCACCTAGTATGCCAAACGGACTACAAAATGTAATGAACAACGAATAGATGAAAGGTTTATTTACATGAGACAGCATACTAATTGTCCATGATTTAAGAAGAAAATTCTCAACTTCAATGTCAAAATATCCTATACTCAGAGCATGTGTAACATGATAGGTACCTCTCCATGAAATTTACAGACGGAATCTTTATGTGATGGCTACTAGATCTGAACCACTCTTTTATACTGGTACCTCCTATTTGTGTCATCAAAATAAACCATCAAAATAAACCATAAAGAACAGCACAATCAAGTGTGTGTGTGTGTGTGTGTAAGAGAGAGAGAGAGAGAGAGAGAGTTGCAACTATGCAAATAAATGTATCCAGTATACAAAGTAGATGTAGAACATTTGCTTCCAGGATGAACACTGGAGGCAAACATAGTGATTGGCAGCTGAAAGCTCAAACCTTTCAAGCATTTAAAATCACTATCTCCTGTGTAAGCCAAAGGAAAGGAAACTCAAAACTGTTGAAGATACATTAACAAACTATATATCAAAAATAAAGTAAAAAACAAGATCCCTATCTGCTCATGGGTTCTAGCTGAACTTCCATTCTATCAGATGAATCCAACTCTTTTTCTGCAAATGCCCGACTAGGGCTCAAAAGATCTGTATCCTCCTCCTCGCTATTACCCAACACCCAGTCGCTTCTTCCAAAAACCGTGTCCCTCCTCCTCTTCTTTTCGCAATTCTCCAAATATATCACCAACAGAGCACCAATAAAGAACCAACCTATCAAAGCCCAATTGAGACCACGAACGTTCTCGCCACCGTATCTATCTCCTAAATGCTTCATTCCTGTAACAAGAGCAACGAATCCAACAACAATGGCAGATCTTCCGGTAATAAAATGAGCGTACTCCCAAACAAGCCTTTTCGAGGAAACCTCCTCCCCGTTGGCAGGCTTTTTAGGTCTCATGTATGCATTCACAGGTTGTACACAAGCCAAAAAAATAGCGGCCATTCCAAACTTAACATGCACTGAGTCAAAATGGAGGCCCTGGAGCTCAGCTACAGCAAATAGAAACCCAAGTAAAACAATTGCTAATCCTGAATACTGCAAGTAGACATGAAGCTGGTACCATCCATCACCCTTAACATGTTTCAAGTATCTAGCTGCTAGTATTCCACCCGGAAGTAAAATTCCCCAAGCAAGAAACATCATAAAACCGTGTACCGCCAGTACGGGGCGTAAATCCTCCAATGCTTCTGCTGAGCCACGCTTAAGAAACACCCTAACTGGCCTACTACTCGCTGCAGAATGCATGTTTCTCTCACTTAAATTGTCATCTGACCATCTAGCACCCATGGCCCATATAATTTTCAAAGGGGTCGTGGGGTCAATGATATTTTTACATTCAGGCCTTTCACCCCCATGGCATGATGGATTCAATGGACGGGTGAACTCCAAAGTCATGATTCCATTTTCTGATCTACATCTCACATATGTCAAATTCTCATATGTCGGATGTATTCCTGAGGCTTCCTGTGCATCGATCCAATATGTGTTAACGTGCCCTTTGCCATCGTCATCAACCCAACCCACATAAGCAAAGCTATTTACCATTCCACTACCAAACCCTATTGCTAGATAACTACTCTTTTTCTCACCCCTAGCTGCAAAAGATATTGAGTTTTCTGAGAGTGTCCAAAATAAAGTAACTTGCTGGTCATCCAAGACAACACTGTTATTATACATATCTGATAAACCCCCATCGACCACTTGAATTTTCCAACCCATTTTCTCGGTAAACACTGATTGATAGTAAACTTGGTCAGGGGTATTTCGGTCCGGTGCCCAATTTAGGACCATAGGGCTGGCTGGGACTCCTTCAGCTGCCGGTCCCCCGGCATAAATAGTCTCAGACTTATTTCTAAGAGTTGCATTTCCACCAAGCGGGTCAGAAGTAACATAAAATGCAACATCATGACCTGCTTGTATTGAGAACTTCACAGGAACCCCCCTTTCTACCCTTAAAACAGGTGCCTCTTTCTTGTTGATGTAAATAACTTTAGAAGGATTAGGGGGATTTGGATAATACACAGCAGGGCCCACAGTAACAACAAGAGGTGCATTTCTATCGGCAGTGATGAGATCTTGATCGTCCTTATCTTCGGCATCCAATGGTCCTAAGCAATCATTCACGTGATCCGAAACATTAAGCGTCAGATACCCATAAGTCTCGCCATGGTTTTCGGGGAGATAGTAAGGGTGAAGACTATCTGGCGGCTTAAGCAAACCCATAGCCCAAATCACAGTCATGTTATCCAACGGATTCACAGGTAAATCAAACTTCTTGTCATCCGAATTCAACGGCCTCTGATACCTAACAAACGACACCCCATCTTTCCTATGCCCATAAACCAACACGGAGTTGTTCACCAAAGTATTAGCAGCATTCAATCCCTCATACATCGAGTCAGGACAAACCCCCTGCACTTTGCCATCTTCATCTTTCACACACTCAGTATACTGACTGATGTAAAAATCATCAGCAAACGACATGCCATTATCCTCCGTGAACCCTGTCACCGTTACATCAGCACCAAGCATAGGCTTGGAAGTAGAATTGGGATTCGCCCAACCAAATGCCATGTAGTTCTGAATCCCCGTGGCTGCCTCCAAGCCGATGTCAATCAAACCCTCCTCCACCTCCAACGTCCACCTAACCCTATAACTCGACGACAACACTTTACAATTCTCAAACATCGTGGGCTCCTTAAAAATCCCAACAACGCTCGAGCTGTTGCTTGAGCCGTTGTTCCCCCCTCCTCCGCCAACAGCAGCTGGCGAAGGGGATGGGGCAAAATCTTCCGACCCATTTCTAGCATCGTTTACCAACACAACATACCCAAAGTCGGACGCGTTGGGTATGTCCCAAACGGAAACCACCCTGATCTGATCCCAACTCACATTGTTGTTCAGGTTAACAACAAAGCTATCGTTTTTATAGGTCCTATTGAGTTTCATGTCAGATATAACGAATCCGTTGGTTAAGTTAGCGAAATCGTCCCCGATGGAGCCCCACCAGCGCACGTCGGAGCCGGGGAGCATGTCGAATCGGGTGACCCTAAAGGAACAGGCGTCGATCAACTGGAAGACGCCTCTGAGTTGGTGTTGGAGCATGACGAAGTCAGATTGGAAATTGGTTAGGGAAGTGTTGGTGGAGTTGAGACAAGCGTGGCAGGAGAGGAAGCAATGGAAGAGAAACCCTAGGAGGAGTAAGGGGGGAGCTCCTGCCATGATCCGAGTTAACGGATCAGGGTCGGGTCGGGTCGAGGACTTTTGGGTGCGGAAATGGTTGTGATTTTTTCGTGTGAAATTGTGTATTACTCCTAAATGTGTGCGGGGAGAGAGAGCGAGAGAGAGAGAGAGTACCTGATTATGCCGGTGGAGATGGTGCGGTTGCCGGCGGTAGGGGGTGTGGGTGGAGAGAGAGAGAGAGTCTGGAACTGGAAGAGGTGGATGCGTAGAAAGATGAAACTTAGGGGGGTTCGTGTAGTCTGTTGTTTGGTGTGGGCCAGTTGGGTTCTTTGCTTTTTAAAACAAGGGTAATTTTTAGGCCTCTCTCAAAAAGTGCGTTTAGACTTAATTTATTCTGGATAAAAACATTTTTTTTATTTTAGTTATTTTTTTGACTTTTCATTATTTTTATTATTTTATTCATTCTTTTTAATTTTTTATGTACATGTCAATTTTTAATAAAATTTATATTTTTAGAATAAATTCTTGACCCATATTATTTCAAACAAAAATACTCTTGGATATATGAACTGGCTATGAGAACGGTCAATTTTCATAGACAGTTAACATAATATTTCAGACAAAAATATCCCCGTCAATTCACATAGCCCGAGTTAACATATTATTTTGAACAAAAATACTCCTGAACTATGGCTTTGAGAATTGAGGCTATGAGAGCTATATTTTTAGAATCAATTTCTGAATCATATTATTTTGAACAAAAATACCCTTGACTATGTGAACTGATTATGAAAACTGTCAAATCTCATAATCAGTTCTATGAAAATTGGTTATGAGAAGTGAATGTTGTTATAAAGAACTAGCTTTGTAAACTGGTTATGAGAATTGGACTATGTGAACTGATTATGAGAACTGGACTATGTGAACTAAAAAATACACAGTTCACATAGTTTTACTAGACTCTAAAATATACAGTTCTCATAAAAAATATATAGTTCTCATAGAAAATACACGGTTCTAATAGACAGTTCTCATAAATAATGCATAGTTCTTATAAAAAAAATATGCAATTCTCATAAAAAATACACAGTTTTCATATACAGTTCTCATGAATTACACACAGTTTTCTTAGAAAATGTACACATGAACAAAAATTGAACAAAACCAATTCTCATTAATTTTATATGTTACATGAATAGACTATGAAAATTGGGCTATTTGAATTGACAAATACACAATTCAAATAATCTCACCACACACTAAGATACACAATTCTCATAAAAAATATATACTCATAGAAAATACACAGTTCTCATAGACAATACATAATTCTCATAGAAAAATATACAGCTTTCATGGACTACATAGTTCTTATAAAAATACACAATTCTCATAGACAATTTTCATGGACTACACAGTTTTCATAAAAAATACACAGTTCCCATGAAAGAAATACAATTTTCATGGAGAATATACAGTTTTCATAAAAAAATTGACAATTTTCATGGAAAAAATATAGTTCTCATAGACAATACACAATTCTCATGAAAAATACACAGTTTTTATATAAAATATACAATTCTCATAGAAAATACACAATTCTTATAGACAATTCCCATAAATACACAATTCTCATAAAAATACATAGTTCACATAACCTCACAACACACAGTTGCATAGCCCACTACACAGTTCACATAGTCTCACTCCATACCAAAACAACTTTACCATCACAAAAAGAGATTCCAATTTCCAAAATTTGTGACACCCCGTGTTTCGGTGGCCGGCGGTACCGCAGAATAGCAGGCTCAGTCCTGACGAAAAGGGGCAAGTTATGGTTTATAAGAAAAGATCTCTCCTACTTATACAAGGCCTTTTAAAACCGTGAGGGAGGGTCAAAGCACATAATAACTTCACAGTTAAACGTTCTCATCCTTGGGTAGTTTAGGGATGGGTGACCTACTGGAAAATTTATGGACTTTGGGCGTCCAAAACAGATAATATTGTATAAAGATGGAGTAGGTCGTTACAGATGGTATCAGAGCCCCGCCCTGGGCAAAGTGGTGGGTAGGATGCGCTTTGCTCCCACGAACCCCATGGGAGGTTGTTGGACCTGTGCAATGAGTACATTGCATCCCTAAGGGGGGTAGACTGTGACACTCCGCTTTCTGGTGGCTAGCGGTACTGGAGGATAGCAAGCTCCGTCCGGACGAGAGGGGGCAAGTCGTGGTTTATAAAAAAAAAAACTATTCTGCTTGTACAAGGTATTTTAAAGCAGTGAGGGCAGGTCAAAGTGCATAAGAATTTCACAGTTAAACATACTCATCCTGGAATCGTTCAAGGATGGATGACCTACTAGGAAGTCTATGAATTTTGAGCGTCCAAAACAGACAATATTTTACAAATATGGAATGGGTAGTTAAAAAATCCACTTATATATACTTTACCATCACAAAAAAACAAAAGAAAAACATAAAAGAAAAATCAAAGGAAAAAACTCGATAAAGGCACCTAAGATTGATTCTCAAAGAAGCCACCACAGCATCGGCAGTAACAGCATCTGAGATTGATTCTTAGCACTGAAATCGGAGCCCGTTTCTACCGTTGTCGAGTTGATTTCGTCATCATCAAGTTCGATTTCGTCATCGTCGAGTTCGATTTTGTCGTCGTCTAGCATTTTAAATATTCAAGTTCGATTTTTTCGTCGTCATCGTCGAGATCGATTTCGCCGTCATGGAGTTTGATATTGCCGTAGTCCTCGTCGTCATCAACTGTGTCAGTTTGTTTTTTCTGATGGATTTGAAAAGTTGAGGTTGCAATCCAAAATCGACATCTAGCAGTTCGAATATTCCATTATACTTTAGTTCGATTTTTCCGTCGTCATTGTCGAGATCGATTTCACCATCGTGGGGTTTGATATTGCCGTAGTCATCGTCATCATTAACTCTGTCAGTTTGTTTTTTTTTTTTTTTTGAAAAATTTCACGTAGGCCCCTAACCTTTTACACAAATCATACATAAAACACCTGACCTTTCTTAAATTTCATATAAACACCTGAGTTTTCTAAAAACTCACCAATTCAACACCTAACCTTTCTTAAATTTCATATAAATACCTGAGCTTTTTAAAAACTCATCAATTCAACACCTGCCGTCACCCCTTCATCTAAAACCAAACGAAAAAAAAGTTAAGTGCTCCAATTTTTTTGAACCTGTGCAAAGATCTTATTTTTCTAATTATTTTATCCTGAAGAATCATAATTAATTTTTGACTCTAAAATTCTCGTTAGTCAGCCTTAAGAAAGCAGTAAAATCAAATATCTCTCAGGACTAATTAACGAGAGCCTTAGAGTAAAAAAATAATTATGATTCTTTAGAATAAAATGATCAGAGAAATAAGATCTTCACATCGGTTTAAACGGATTGAAAATTTAAGCACTTAATTTTTTAACCATATTTTTAATATATAAACGGTTTATACATGCTTGAAAAGTTAAATACTCTAATTTTCAATCCGTTTAAACCAGTGCGAATATCTTATTTTTCTGATCATTTTATTCTTAAGAATCATAATTAATTTTTGACTCTACGATTTTCTTAGGACTGACTAACGAGAGCCTTAGAATCAAAAATTAATTATGATTCTTTAGAATAAAATAATCAAAAAAATAAGATTTTCGCACTGGAACAAACAAATAAAAAATTGGAGCACTTAATTTTTTTTTTCTGTTTGGTTTTAGATGGAGGGGTGATGACAGATGTTGAATTGATGAGTTTTTCAAAAGCTTAAGTGTTTATATGAAATTTATAAAAGGTCAGATGTTAAATTGGTGAGTTTTTAGAAATCTCAGATGTTTATGTGTGATTTGTGTGAAAGGTCAGGTGCCTACGCGAAATTTTCCTCTTTTTTTTGGTGGATTTGAGAAGTTGAGGTTGTGATCGGGGTTGGGATTGGTGGTGGAGAGGCGCTGCAGATCTAGTCTCTGAGTGAGATCGGAGAGAGAGATGATTTGTTGAAAATGGCAAGTTGGAGTCGACAAAGCGAAATAAAAAGGGCAAAAAGGTAATGCGAAACATATCCGAGCCTATGTAGGTTCGGAAATAATATTCAGGGTTGGGTTCAAACCAAACCTAAAAAGAGGGACCGGCCTCTAATTTTCTATTAAAACAATCTCTCACTTGGGCTGACTTCATTGTCGCACTATTATTCTTTTAATAGGACTACTGTAACTTGCAAAATGTGAGATTTGTATTGGCTGTTGAGTATCAAAAATACACTTGCAGAGAAGTGGTGTTAACAAAAAAAGAAGTGACAAAATCATTTCCCTTTGTATTTTGAGTTTAAATTCGACTACTGCTATTTGCAATCACAAATTTACTACATATAGACTTTTGCTAAGTAAAACCCACATACTTTTTCTGTGGTTGTAATAATTTGTTAAATACACCCCCAAAAAATCCCTTGAAGTTTCTTATTTACCCTTGCCTACCAAAAAACTAAATTTTACCCCAAATTTTTAAACTTCCCCTTCTCTCTCTCCGTTCTCCCTCTTTTCTATCCCCAAATTCAATTTTCGAATCAAATCCAAAAGTTGAAACATGAATTCAGGAGTTGGCTTCCGAATTGCAGGGATGTAATCAGTAGTTAACTTTCGTATTATTGTGTGCTATTCGAAAAGTTGAGTACCGGATCTCGATTGAAAATTAAATTTCAAAATGTAGTGATTGTAATCGGAAATTAACTTTCAAATTGATGTTATGTGTTATTCAGAAGTTAACAACCGAAATGTTCAACTTTTTTCGGGAATGGATATCTGAACATGTCAGCGTACAGATTTGAAAATTTAGTGTGACATGATTTTCTTTATCGAAATGGCCTTCTAAAATTCAAAAAAATTGGTGCTAAAAGATTTTCTTCATCGAAATGGCCTTCTATAATTCGGAAATGTTGGTGTTGCTTTGTTTGAGGAAAGGGATGAAGGAAGAGGAAAATGAAGGCGAAAAAGAATTTATTGGTGATTAATGGCAGGTGGTCTTTGAGTTGTGAAAGAAAGAGAAGAGAAGAGGGGAAAGGGGAGTGAGGAAGGAAAAGATAAGAGAGGGAGGAGAGGGCTGCTGGAGGTGGAGAGAAAGTTAGATGGGTCATCGCGGGAGGGTTTGCTAGTGAAGAAAAGGGAGGGGAGGTGGTCAGGTGAGAGAGAGAGAGAGAAAGAGAGAAAGAGAGAAACCCCTGAGTTAGAGATGGGAGAAGACAGACAAATTAGTGTTTACACATTGGGGTAATTTTGTACGAAATTTTCTTAGTTTTAAAAGGGTTGTATTTAGGAAGTTTTTATTGTAAATAGCAATTGCAATTCTTTCCACCTGGGGTGGAATCCTTGAATTTTCCACCACCGCCCATTATGGGCCCCACCATGCATATTTTGTTCTAATCTAAATCGTTCATCTTTTGTAGAACTCGCAGAGTAATACATCCACTCAAAAAATCAACTTGATTAGATATCAGTAGGTATATCAAAAATCAAAACTTTGATTTATAAAATAGACAGTCATTGGCAGTTTAACTTCGAAATCTATGACCATCCATTCTATAAATTAAAATTTAATTTTTGATGATGTATAGCTGACTTTTTACAAGGATATACTAATCTATGGACCCTACAAAATGAACGGTTTAAATTTTTACAAAAAATGTCAAGTGTGGCCCACAGGTTGTGGCCCCCACGGTTTCCACCTATGGCGGAGAGAACTTAACCTCATTGTATTTTTCTCTTGCAGTACCACTTGATTGCTACTAATTTTGGTTTCAAAAATTCTAGAATCAGAAACACAAGCACACACAACTGCACTCACACAATGTGTGTGCGGCTGCACAGCTTGCACACTGCACACCACCAAACTGTGAATCCAAACCAAATGGTTTGGTTCGGTTTTTTTGTAATGTGGTTCGGTTCTGATTTTAAAAAAATAGAAACTGTATTAAATGGTTTGGTCTGTAGATTTATGGTAACAGTTTTGGTTCCAATTCGACTAAAACCATATAACTCTAACACACACACACATATATGGGAGGGATTTAGGGACAAAACATTTGCCAAAATATTTGACACTAAATCCTAGCCATTAATTTGGACGGCTGAGATTAAAATTAAAAGGCACACTCTCTCTCTTCCCCCATCCAATCTCATGTGTTCTCTCTCTCTCTCTCTCTCTCTCTGTCTCTCTCTCTCTCTCTCCTCGCTACTCTCTCACGCTCCATCCCACGGAAACTCCCATCGTTAAGCATCTACTGCTGAACTTCCGGCTTTTGGCGTCGAATGAAATTCACTTGAGTGCTCTCTATTCGTTATAATGGAACATAAATTGGATTGGTTTTCTTGTTTCTTCGTTTGAACAAAATGGAAGGTAAGAGAAACCTAACGTAAAGAAGAATAACAGAAAGATCTAATAAAACTTCTTGGTTGAATTTTGGTTTTCTGGTAGAAGTTAGGCTGATAACCCATTTACTTGTCGGAATGTTATTAGTTGGGAAATTTGTGATCGTGTCGTACACTTTTGAAGATTGCAGAAGAAAAATGGGACTGGCTTGGATTTTCTTAATCCTTTTCTCCTGTCTCTTTGAATGGGGAAGAATTTATCAAGAGAAGTTAAATTGAGTTTCAATGTTTGTGTTGACCATGGATGAAAGGGATCTCCACGATTATACACTGGATGTTGCAAGGGGTTTGCACGTTTTGGTAGTCTTTTGATTTCGTATCCCGACTGAAGTGTAACTTGTTTGATTGAATGAGGGAAGAGAGTGTATGATTGGTTTGAGAGAGAGAGTGCACAGAGAATCTGTACACACACAGAGAGAGAGAGAGAGAGAGAGAGGGGGGGGAGGGAGAGAGAGGAGAGAACACGTGAGATTGGATTGGGGAAGAGAGAGAGTCTGTCTTTTAATTTTTAATCTCAACCGTCCAAATTAATGGCTAGGATTTAGTGTCAAATGTTTTGGTGAAAGTTTTGTACTTGAATCCCTCCCCATATATATATACACACACTCACACACCTCATCTTTTGGTTATTTATTTAAGGGATTTTGAAGATTAACAATGTGAAGTTCTACAATGGTCATAATCGAAAATCCATTTTTAGTAGAGAGATACAAAGAGAGTTGAGAATAAACGAAAGTGGGTGTCTCCATTGATAGTATTAGAAAGAGAGAGAGAATGTAGACCTCGTTAAATTTGATTATTCAAAGAAAAAACTGATAGTTTTGGTTATCTAAATGCCAAAATTTTTTAGTTTTTGATTATGCAATTAGAGACGCTATTTGGTTTCTTTCAATTGTCGGGAATGTTATGAGGAAAATTATTCTCAAAAAAAGTTAAGTGAGGTGAAACAAAGAAAAATGTCATTCCCCGCTCCGCTAACTAAAATAAGTAATTATTTTTCAAATAAGTACGCATTTTTTGAATTAAAGGTGATGTATTCTGAGAGGATGAACTGTCTCATAAAGTAGAAAATAATTACTGTAAAAATAAGAATTTTGGCGGAACGGGACCGAATTTTCCTTTATGTGTTCCTTAACAAGAAATCTCTTGTAGAAAAACTAAAATTCCTTATTTTTGGCAAAACATAGTTTTGCATAAAAGCGTTTCTTAGTGAAAAAGTTATAGGTGTGGGCCCTATAACTTTTTCGGTAATTAAACAAATAAAAAGTTACACGAAAATTGATTTCTCATCTTTTCCATGCAACTAATCAAACGGGCCGGGCTTTAAGCTCGGTATTGCCGCATTGATCTCGTATATGTAATGTGTGGGTGAAGGCTACTAGTATTCTGAAAATCTCTGATAAATAAACGGTACAGAATCCTAACTAAAAATTCTCATATGCCCCAAAAAAAAAAAAAAACTCACATAACACATAGTTGATTAGTGTATGACTTTGAAGAATTAAGGAAAATGACGGCCCAGGATGTGTTTTGATAATTAATACATTTTAAGGACATGCTAAAAACATTTGTTAATGAACAAAACGTCCTTGGATGTATTAATTATCAAAACATGTCATTGACTGTCATTTTTCCTTTGAATTACCGAGAAAGTCGACTGCAAAAAAGCTAGGTATATACTTTAACTAATGCATTATTTTTATTTTTATTTTTATTTTTATGGAGATGGGAGTATCTGGTTTGAAACTAATGCTTGATCTGTTGTTTCCATATTACCACTTCGTGCTCAACACTCACCACGAAAAGTGGTTTGGTTCATTTTTAATTGATCCAAGTTCTGTTGAAATTTTCAAGTTTGACAACCGTACGTGTTTTATTAGTTTATGATTATGATATGATAACCCTGACAGTTAAGTAACCTAATTAAATAAGTAGTAGGAGTATACATTAACCTTAGTTCGATTAGACGTTACCAGGTAGCGTAGTGGCATAGAGTTTACTTTCTCATAGAAAATGCTAATAGCAGTGATCCATACAATGAGGCGATAGTTCCAAAATAAAACCCTCACAAAAATTTCGCAGAAAAATCCTAAGGAATGATCCAGATCCATTCGTCCATTAATCGTCTCGTAGTTTTGTTGTGAAATAATAGAAAACTATTTAAGTTCCCGTTCCAGAAACCTTCTTAAAAAATAAGCAGCTTATTTTACATTTTCAAAGTCAAAAATAATGTAAATGAAAAATAATTTTTTAATTTTTTTTACATCGTATAAAAACAAGATCCATATTACATATTTTAAATTTCAATAAACCCATAATTTTTGAGCTTGAAATTGCCTTATTAAAAAATAAGGACTTAAAACCTGTTATGAAACAGGGCCTAAATTGTTCAATCGAATAAATTGATTATTACATTACACAGTGACAGAACGAATAAGTATATCACTTTTTCTAATTAAAGTTACCTGACAATCTAATTAAAGAAAAAATTGTCCGACGACATTAAAAAAAGTTAACGTAATGATGTGTTTCAAAAACTCGGATCCCGAAAGTAAATGTTTCCGCAGCACAAGCATGGCAGGTTATCTATGACGTCCGTAAATTATGATAATGGTGAAAGCTTCATGTAGTAAAAAATCATGTTTAAATTCATTTGGGAAGTCTATTTCGAGTTCACCATGATTTATTCTTAGTTGTCGCAAGTCTTTTTACATTATTTTAAGGGGGTGGTTTTCACGCTTTTATTATTATTATTATAAAAACACTCTATTTTTGTCTTCTTATGTGTGAATGACACGATTAGCTTTTTAGTAGTTACTTTTTTACACTTTCATGAGTGTAATTATGAGAAAAAAGAGTTTGAAAATCAATTACTTATTTTAATTCACCCTATCTATCTGCCTGCATTTAATTTGGCATGAAAGCAAATTATGGAATTGTCTCTCCAGTTGTTGCTTCTACTTTAGAACCAAACTGTTTGAAATTTAACTAAATTTTTCTCCACCTTATTTTCCCCTACTTTCTCACCCCACATTCTATATAATTGGGAGACCATATTTTTTTAGATGATGTTTGTGGAACAAGGGAAAAAATTGATGTGGAGTAGTTTTTACCCACTTTCATCTGTATAGAGTCTAAAATAGAGATTGAAAGAAAAAGAGCCGTTTGAGAGAGAGAAAGAAGAAGAAGAAGAAGAAGAAGAAGAAGAAGAAGAAAGGAGCTGTTTGAGGAGGAAAAAAAAAAAAAAGGCGGTATGGGGACAATGGGGAGGAGACATTGTCGCCATTTGAGAGAGAATAATTATCGCATACGTTAAGAAAATAGTGTCTCACATTGATTAGAAGTGAAATGAGTGATCACTCAACAATATTTGGAACTTTTTCATTTATTGTCACAATTAGTTTTGAGATAGACATAAAGTTTCCATACACAGTCCCTCTCTATCTTTGTGGCAAAGAGATTCCATGCATGCCTCTAACCCACGACAGAGAGTAGCTCTGACTTGAAAATCCTATATATATATATATACACACACAAAAATCGTTTATGTATGGATGAGTAATTAATTACTCGTTTCTGAGGTTTACGCAATGCAATACGGGTGAGTCGAAAGCCAGCTTGCTTACAATATGCATGCATGGTCATGTATGCAACTTTTACCGGATCTTACGGTTACTAATCAATTCTTGATGACAGGGGAGAAAATTTGTCAATTCGATCGTGTTTTCCAGTTACTAATCTATAGAGACTATATTTCAGTGTAATCAATACATACAACCACCTGTTATTGAATCAACCAACCAAACAATACCACTGCAGCCAAATTCAATGGTTGCAGTACAGATAATTTGTGGTTCGATAATATAATTACAATAGCTTAGTGTGCAGTTAATAACTCCTCACTTGTATGAGAGAGAGATGCAGGGATAGAGAGAAATAAATAATGCAGCTTTGCTTTTCAAATCCAAAAACAAGGAGGAAGTGATTCATATTCTCCGGTCTTCGTAAGCCTTGGCAGTTGGAATCACTTCCTCTGTTTAATGATTGTTCTGCCTATTGAAGTAAACTGTTATAAGTTAGAACATTCTCGAATTGAGTCTTTTATATTATCCTCAAACCCATGCTATTCCTTCAAGGCATGCCCAAGCCTTTCCCGGAATCCTACCGATCAAACAAAGTGAGCAAGCCAGAGAGCGAGAGCAAGCGAGATTTTGACAATAACCACATCTTCGTATCGAATAGCACAAGTTCAAAAGCCTTAAACTATTGTTTGGACACCTCGTCTCAAACCGGGCCTAACTATGCCTTTGAGAAAAATGGACTTATGCAAACAACTACTGACGGTTGAAAATCATGTGAGAAGAAACTAGACAAGCGAAACTATTAAGATTATCATTGAGATTCTGACTGCAATATTTTACAGTAACCAAGCTACAACCACCACAGAGGTGTACACACAAGATCAGAAAAAGGATAAGCAATAAACAGAAACTAAGAAGAACAACTATTTGCTAATTGCGTACAGCTGAAAAAGGGAGTTCTCATGCCCAACTGATTAATCAAACATCCAAACATTTATCCATCATTTATTTTAACCCCCATTCTCCACCCCAAGGCCGAATAGAACACCTGCATATTTCTCTGTGGATCCGTTAAAGAAGTTGTCTCTCAACTTCTTAAATGTGCAAGAAGTGAGTAAATTATCTGAGCCTGCTTGATGACAAGTACCAATCCTCTCAACTTCCAAAAGCTCAGTGAGCGTGTTCAACCCCCCATGAAGGCTATTGCAATACTTCATCAAGTGCTTAATGTCGTACACAATCGGGAGATAGGTACTGATCAAATCAAAGAACCCTTCTTGCGTTTCTGGCAAATTCCTGAGAGTCAACAGCTTAAGCAAATACCCAAAATCATACCCACTGTGAAATGTAACCCAATGCACATCGTCATTCAAGACAATCCCAAAAGACATCAAGAGCTCCCCAAAGCGATTCACATCAATACCCATCTCATTATTCTTCTTAAAATCAATGCCACATTGCCTCAACAACTCTATGGACTCCTGGGCGGAAATATCTTCACTAACATTAAATTCCCGGAAATTGAACTGCCAAATGCAATACTTATCAGTTCCACACGTCGGTAAGTTCCCTTCTCCGTCCGACAAAGTGATACCCAACTGAATTAGCTTCAACATATCAACATTCTCCTTCAAAGTCTGATAGTTATACGACGAATAACAATGCCCGGAAACTCTGTATCCATTGCTATATAAGGATAATCATCAACTATATCGCAAATCAAAGCAAACTCTTCTTCGAGATTGCCCTCCCAAACCTCACAGATTTCAATCGACTCGCTTTTTGGCAACAACGACATGTTTTCAACCCAATTTTAGGCTTTGGCCTTGTTTGTTCACACTTTCAGAATAAGTTTTTCAGAATACTTCTCAAATAGTAAATTGGTAGTGGGCAATGGGATTGGTCCCAGATTAGTCTAAGTGTATGGCCCAGACCCAGAGTTACAAACAAAATAGTAATTGGGTAGTAATACTTGTGCAGAATCTAGAAATTGTTTCATGGGTTTCGGTAAAAAAGGTCTTTTCCCAAAAGATTAAAAAAAAAACATCAAACGAGTTATCTCAAACGTGTACAAGAAAACTGGTTCTGTAGCACAAACTAAACAAGTAATTGTTCCTCTAAATTCAACCGGATCTGCAGTAATTAGAATAAACTAAGTTAATCAAGTGTTTTGTTAATCATAGGCGAAACTACAAGGAATCGTTAAAAGCAGTGTAACAAAAATAGGGAAAAGATAGGGAGTGCGAATCATCATATCTGACCTTGAGTTGGAGAAACTGAGGCCACATCTTGAGCTTATGGACATAAGGAAAATTGCGATTCAGGATGATTTGTGGGTCAACGTTGGGAGTCCGGCTCCTCTCCAATCCATAGGGAATTGGAGGATCCTCCAATTCCAATGCAATGGTCAAGATTACTCTAGTACTTTCAGCCCAAAACTCATATAGTATTTTACGGGCATCTAATTACTCCCCAAATATTTCTCAATTATTATATTCCATGCACCAATTTACCAAATTCCAAACATTAGTAAAATTTCATTTCGTAACTTTAATAATTGGTGCAAGTTCAAAGAACTATCAAATTCACAGGGCTAATCAAAGATTCTTTTTGCATTTCTTCTAAAATATTTTTCCTATAAAAATTATATTACGTTCAATTACTTACTCTTTCAATTTCTTTCTAATTTCTATAACTGAATTTTAATTTCAACTTCTTTACATACAAGAACTACATTAATGAGCACACAACACACTACTAAGCACAAATGAAAATACATTAGTATCAGTAAAAAAAATCTCATGAGCTACATAATAAGATAATATCAAAAAAAAAAACCACACTGAAATAAAAAAAATTATTAATATAATATTAGTAAAAAAATTCTCATGAACTATATGATATCGGTCGAAAAAATCCTTATGAGCTATATAAAAAGTTTTTCAAAGGCAGGTTTAACGGGAAGAGGACGCCGTTCAAAAAAATTTAATGAATTTTTTATAAATTTTGAAGATTAATGAATTTTTTTCCCGTTCAAAAAAAATGGGAAGAGAAGACGCTTATGTAATTGAAAAATATTTGGAGAGTAATTGGGTGCCTGTAGATCCCATATGAACTTTGGAGCTTGAGTTATTAGGGTAATCTTGACCATCGAATTGGAATTGGAGGATCCTCCAATTCCTTATGGATTGGAGAGGAGCCGGACTCCAACGTTGGAGGGTAGCAGGTGCGGTAGAGAGAGAGAGAGAGACCAATCCTATCCAGCATGACGGACTGAGGGGCCGTGCTGTGCCTTAAGGGACAGCACGACACTGTCCTAGCCTTGCGGGGGCCGTTTCAATCTTGATTTGATGATCGAAAATGTTCACTTCTTAAAGCCCTTTGAGTAGAACAATTCTGCAAAAAATCAGCTCGATTCAATATTATTAAGTACCTCATCTAAATATTTTTATTTTGAAAAGAGTGGATCCAAAATACTGAATCAAATCCATTGGATTCCATTATTGCCAAGTTTTAATGATATTCAATCTAACTGATTTTTTGCATGTTTGTTCTACTTAACGAGCTCTACGAAGTGAATATTTTTGATCATTGAAACAAGACCGGAATGGGCCCCGCAAACCGGGACAACACCGGACTGTGAACCGTGCTGTCCCTTGGAGGGCATAGCACGCCCCTCGGTTCATGACGTGACAAAGGGATGAAAGTTTATGCCATTCAAAAATACAGTAATAAATAAAGCATGAACAAATGGAAAAATGGCCTTAAAATTTTTTGGTAGGGGTTGATTTTCCCAGTTTTTTTTCAACCGCACTGTAACTCTACGAGCGGAAAAATGACCTAGAAAATTTTGAGTTGAGTAAAACTCAAATTGATATGGGTTTGAGTCAAGGGCTGAAGGAAAATTATGAAATTTTTTTCGAATTTAGGTTCTGAGTTTAAAAAAGGGTAATGGTTGAAGGTGCTCTAGTGACTTGAAATTGTATTCATAACATGGGGAATTTAATTAGCCATCCTTTTTATCTACTTATTCAGGTGTTCATCCTGATGTATTTAAATATTTATCTTTTCATCCTCAAATTCAATTAAATCCTAAACTACCCTTTCTTTCTACTAATTTTTCAAATCTTTTTTTTTAATCTTTTCTAATTATCTCAATTATTTCTCCTCTTTCAAACATTTCTCTCACCTAATCTTTTGAATTTTTTCTTTCTCCTAATCTTCTCTCACATATTTTCATTTCCCTAAAATCTAAAAAGAAACCACAACTCTTACAAAAACGAATGTATAAGCCGCGAAACTTGGCAAAACATGATCAATTCACAAAACATGTCAAAACTTGATCAAGATAGATGAACAAAACAAGATCAATTAAAAAACATGACAAAATCGAAAAACATGACAAGTTCCGAGGAGTGTAGATTTCGATCAAGGTAAATGAACAAAACATGATCAAATAAAAAACATGACAAAAACATGACAAGTTTTGAGAAGTGTAGGTTTTAATAGAGGTAGATGAATAAAACATCATCAATTCACAAACACGACAAAAATCAAAAAACATTATATAAAACTGATATTCCGGCAACGGCAAGCAGCGACGGAGAAACCGAAACACACATTCTAAAAATTTATGAAATCATCATGAAACCAAAAAGATCATGCATACGTATCGTAAAATTGTGCCCATGGAACTATACTAAACCAAAATAATGACAAAATTCGGAAAAACTGAAACACATATTCCAAAATCAAGCCAAAATTTGTGAAATCACCATAATCATGAACACGTATCGTAAAATCGTCCTGACGAAACTACAATAAACAGAAATCATGACAAAATTTGAGGAAATCAAAACACACACTGAAATCATGACCAAAATAAGAGAATATTTTTCTGCCATATAGGTACGCACCACATTCCTACTTCTTTTTGATTGCGCTAAATCAATGTTCAACCACACTGCATCAATTTGGTGCGTCTCAAACTCAGCTTGCTCGAGAGGAGAACGAGAGAGTGGGTAGCACTTTTGTGGTGGTATCTCGTCTCCGCTGCGATGGATCGATCTTAGCATGGAACGCCGGAGTTGGGGTAAAGCACATCGCCACTCTAAGCTTGAATATGGAATCGCGGCAGCGGCAGCGGCGACGGCGGCTAGAGGAGAAGGAGTGAGAAAGGATGGTGGGAGTTAGAGGAGGAAGAGGGAGACAGGCCGGCGGCGAGCATGGATCGTCAAGCAGCGACGGCGACTAGAGGAGAAGGAGTGAGAGAGGAAGGTGGGTGTTCGAGGCGGAGGAGGGAGACAGGCCGGTGGCGAGCACGGATCGTCAAGCAGCGGCGGGACGATATTGTTGGTGGCTGCTCCGGCGGATTGCCATTCTTCTCAATCAGTTCACCGTCAACGATGGGGATTTTCCATTTTTGGGTTTTTTTCTCAGAGGTTTTTTCCTAATTATATGGCGTAATGGATATGTTCAATCCTGAGGTGGGTATAAGATGATGAGGATTTTACGGGATGAGGATGGAATCATGGTCTAATAATTTCAAAAAATTAGTCCTGCGTAAATCTCAAAATGATCTATATAATATTAAAAAATAATATAGGGGTCAACATTAGTAGAGGGTGTTTTAGGTATTATTTAAAATTCAGGATGTGAACTTAAGTATTCAAATTTAATAGGATGATCACCTAAATAAGTCTATGAGATAGGATTGCTATTTAATTTCTTCTCATAACATTGATCTTAAAAAATGTTATCCATTTCAATTGATTATTTCAAACATTAGTTATATAAAATAATTTTTATTACTTTTTTATTTTTACAATGATCCATGGTAATTATTATTTGTATTAAGAGCATCCGCATCAGGGGAGAGGCAACCCCCTTGTGCGCCACTTTACCTAGCCAAATGAATGAAATGGCCTCACATTGTTAGTGGTGGGACCACTTGCCAAAATTTTGATATTGCTGACACTGACTCATCTAATTAGGTGACTAAGGAGCCGTTCCAGAAACCTTCTTATTTTATAAATACTTATTTTGAAGCTTTGTTCCACAAAACTCAAATCAACAGCTTATTTTCATATTTTCAAACTCAAAAATAATGTAAATGAAAAATAAATTTTCAATTTTTTTGTACTGTATTAAAGATTTCAATGAGATCTATCAAACAAAATTCATAGTGATAAGAAAATTATTTGCGTAAGGACATGATTTTTGAGCTTGAAATTATCTTTTTAAAAAATAAGTACTTATTCACTTTTTTGTGGAACATACCTTATTATTAGATAAAAAATAAGTTCTTATTTCGGTTCTAAAAAGTGCATTATTAACATGGATGCATTTTTTTTCTTTCTTAAACGATAATTTTCATTGCAAACAAATTCAATGAATTGCTGAAAATTGAATTATACATTAAGTGATAGAATATTAAGGGCCTTATTTTCGAAGATCATCTTAGGCCTTCGAAATTTCAAAGCTGCACCCATGGATGAGACGATGAATCTGTTTTAAAGAGATTGTTTACATAACTCAGTTTGAATTTCATTATATTATTTCTGTTCGTTGTAATACGTGTCTCTTGTTATTATTGCATAAAAGAATTGTTCGCTGGATTCATACCGATTGTAGTTTTTCGCAACAGGTGGAGGACGTCGTGGTGGTGGAAGAGGACCGATACTGCAAAAAGGATGGATGAAATAAATGAATAGATGAAGTGCGGGTACGAGAAAAATGAATGGTTCCGGTAGTGCACATTTAGAGGGAGCGGGGGGGTTGCTGTCCCCTTGGGGACAGCAGCGTCGCTGTTGTGTCCGTTTCTGGGCCCACCTCGGTCTCGTTTCGATAATCGGAATCGTTCATTTTGTAGAGCTCGTCGAGTAGAACAACTATGCAAAAAATAACTTAATTGGATATCATTAATGGATATCATTAAGTGCTTGATCGGAGCCCATATAACTCTCGGTCCATGGGTTACAATGGATTTGATCCAGTGTTTCGAATCCATTCTTTTCAAAATAAAAACGTTCCGATCAGGTACTTAATGATATCCAATTAAGCTGATTTTTTGTACAGTTATTCTACTCGACGAGCTCTACAAAGTGAATGATTCCGATCATCGGAACGAAACCGGGGTGGACCCAGAAACGGGCACAGCAGCGAAGCTGCTGTCCCCTTGGGAACAGCAGCCCCCGCCTCCGCACATTTAGGGGTGTTCCGGTTTTGTAGATTTTTTTTTTTTGAAAAAGAAGATAATTTCAAACTCAAAAGTCATGTGTCTACGCAAATAATTTTCCTATAATATGGATCTTGTTTGATAGATCTCATTACGATCTAACGATGCAAAAAAAAATTGATAAAATATTTTTCATTTTCATTATATTTGAGTTTAAAACTAGCTCCGTTTGAGAAAAAAAGTTTTTAACTTTTTTAAGAGTGGACCACCCTCTAAACCCCCCATTCTCGCAACCTGCCCATTCTCGCAATTGATAGCGGAAATGAATGGTTCAATGCGTTCCAGAAGACCCTAGATTTGAGAAAAGAGGGGTGCGAACAGAATTTTGGCCAAAACTATGGTGTAGACTGTAGAGCCTGTAGAGCAGAGTTTCAACCAAAAACAAAAAACAGAGGGAAAGAGAATACCAGAAGAGAACTCCCGCACAGCTTCTACAAACTTCCTTCTTTTTCGTCTTCCCCAAGCTTCCTCTCTCTTCTTTAGAAACCTCCCAAAAATACTCGCAAACAACAAAACAATCATAAACCATTTCACCGAATCACCAAAACCCACCCTGATTGAACCTACGACGCCGCACAATGGCGACCACCAAAACCTCCTCCGCCGCGAGGCTCACGAGGTCTGCTCTCGCTGCCCTCAAGGCCTCCTCCTCTTCTGTCTCTAAATCTCGACCCGAACTCTCTCGCGCTGTCGAAATCATCGGTTCATCATCGCGGGCCCGAACAGCACGGAATGGCGGTGGTGTTGCGAAAGCGTCGTCATTCAACGACGCCGTTGTTAGCAGAGGCTTCACTCGTCAGTTCCTCGCTCCCTCTCGGTCTTACTCCACAGCTGCGAGCTCTAACCAGGTATCTTTTTTGCTCATCTATTCTGCATTTGGATTTATAAGTCTGGATATGTGACGCAGTGAATTTGGAGCTGGATAGAATGGTTTTTTTTTTTTTGAATTGTTCTCAGCTGTTCTTTTGGTGGGGCTTTAAGTTGACGACTAATAATTAGTTTGAAATTGATGGTGGTTTGTGGTGATATGAAAAGTCGCAAATGTGTGGATCTTTTCATATTTTTATTACAGTACTTGTGTAATGCTTGTGCTTCGCATGTTTCTGCGTACTCATTGGTTCAATTGGTAGTTGGGAAGCTAATGTACATATGTTTTTTGTTCCTGTAGTAGTGATGATAGTATAGAAAGAGCAACACGAACAATGGGCATATCTACTGCTGCTGTGTCTAGGAATACTGAGAGTCATAGGTGCCCTCAGAGACGTTTTTGAACTGCTTGGAGTTGGCAAAAATATGAATACCTAAAAAGTCGAAGATGGAAAGAATGAGATGTGTTTTTCCATAATGAAAGAGAAGGCTCTGTGATTTGTAGCTGTCTCCAAATACATATTAAGTTATAAAAATATATTGTAAGCAAGAGAGTTTACTAATGTCTCATACACATTACTTCAAAAACATATTTCAGATACCATGGTTTAGTAATGTCTATGGAAGAGTAGGCTCTGTGATTTGTAGCTGTCTCCAAAAACATATTTCAGATACCATGGTTTGTCACTGCTAACGCTGTAGTTAGTGATTTTGTGGCCAAACAATAACAGACATGAGCCAAAGCAAAGATGTTTCCACAACCAAAAGATAGCTATGGCTCCTTAAAAAAAAGAAGAGGAGGTAGCTATGCATTACAAGGTTCTACACAACCTGCTTCATCACTTGAGAAAACTAAACTCATTCATTATTAAAGGGAAAGATGTTTTGTGGCCTTTCAGTAAACAGTGTCATTTTCTTAATGTGGTTTTCCCATGCAGTAAGTATTTAAAAGGAACTACATCATTTTTAAGTTACTGTTTAGAGAGCAAGACATGTTGTCCTTGGAGGAGATAAACTAGTAGGATCTCTTGGAAGTCGATGTATGCATTGAACATGCATCCACCTTAACAATCCAAAGAACATCTTGAGATAATGGCAGAAGAGGCCTATCCAAACCATTCCGAGCTAAAATTTGCCGCCAAATCGTAGAAGAAAAACAGCATTCAAAGAAGAGATGTGTATGGGACTCCATCCCATTTTGGCAGGGAGAGCATTGAGGAGAGACCTCCATACCCCAGCTTACTAATCTGTCCTTGGTAGACAATCGTCCCAAGATAGCTCTATCCACGCAATAAAGCTCCATCTGGGCACCTCTTGGCCAAACCACACAAGAGCATGCCAAGGCTGAAAGGCATTTCTATGCCTACAAGCTTCCCAAGCCGACTTGGGTGTAAAAATACCGTCCTTTGTAAGAGTCCAAATAACCTTGTCAGAGCTGGATGGATTAGGAAAAAAATCAACTGGGGTTTCCCTAATAATCTCCATAATAAATCTGTTTCGTTGCCTTGGCCATTTCCAGAAACCTTGATCAATAATGGAGTCCACTTTTGTTCTTAACGCTCTCCCCCTTTGAGCCACAACAGCCTCACCATATCTCTTGTACAAAGCACCCAAAGGATGCCAATTATCTGCTCATAGAGTTGGAATGGGCTGCCCAGAATAGGGAGGGTAAAAGTCTTCGAGATACAATTTATAAGTTGTCGTTAGCTGCTTCCATTTATGTTTTATGGTGGGAGCAAAATCTTAGGATCTTCCAAAACAAATCAAGGGAAGTGAATGGGGTGACTTCCAAAATTTTCAACTCGGTTAGATTTGTGAATGCCCAAAATCGTCAGATTTGTGATACTTGGTTGTTGGACTCTAGTATTTTTGCACTTAACAATTCTGTGCATTTTACCTAGTTTTCCTAGGCCGGCTGCAGGCTTTGTTGCTTTTGTTGTTTTGGGGGAATGCCCCTTTGTTCTTTTGTAGCTTTTTGTGCTTTTGGAGGTTTAATAAAATTTTCTTACCAAAAAAAAAAAAACAATCCAAAGAACATAGGTGGACATGATCTTGTTTTAACTGGCAAGAAGTTTAGGAAGTTGCTTGAATTTAAAATGTGTGATCATGCATCCTAAATATAAGTAATGATCCATCTGATAAATTTAACTAACTCAGTAATTTCTTCGCGAATCTGGCCTAGTCACAAACACGTCCACCTCTGTTTTTTTTTTTTAATTGGTCTATCTGAAGCCTCATCAAACCACATGTGCTCTGTCAAAATTCGTACCATTGGCCCTACTTAAGTTTTCAATCTCCTGTTTACCTTCTCTAGAGATCCTTTCACTGGTTTTCCAATGCATTTATACGAGCTCAACAATCATATGACCAGATTAATAACTCAGAGTTCACCGAAATGGCGTGGGAGGGAGTTATTGGTTCTGTAGAAGCAGCACAAAATAGCAAGCATCAAGTAGTGGAGTCTGAGCATTTAATGAAAGCTCTTTTAGAGCAGAAGGATGGTTTGGCTAGAAGAATTTTCACAAAGGCTGGTCTTGACAACACATCAGTTCTGCAAGCTACAGATGATTTCATGTCCCAACAACCAAAGGTATGCATATTGAAGTTTTTATAATACCAGTTGCTTTTGATACATGATCATATATTCTGTGGCAGGTGGTTGGTGACACTAGCGGCCCTATATTGGGCTCAAATCTGACCTCTCTCTTGGAGAATGCTAGAAAACATAAGAAAGAAATGGGAGATGCCTTTGTGTCTGTGGAGCATTTAGTGTTAGCATTCCTTTCAGACAACAGGTTTGGTGTGCGATTATTCAGAAACCTGAAGCTAAGTGAGAAGGAGTTGAAGGATGCTGTTCAAGCTGTTCGTGGCAGTCAGAGAGTAACGGATCAAAGTAACCTATCTTGTTCTTACGGCATGCATTTGTTTTATCCTAAAACAAGGATAAGCATGGGGAAACTTATGAGACATATTCGAGATTTGGAATCTGTAAATACTCTGTTTGTCCCCTTTTATCAGTTCCTTCGGGAGTTCCAACTTCTAAGGGAAGATGCATTTAATGCACTTAATTCTAATGGGAAGTATCGATTGTCAACAATACCCCCCTTTATACCCGCCTTCAAAAGTATTCATAATACATGGTGAGGAACATTTTTGCAAATTAGAAAGTTTTATGGTTTTCCTTTTCGAAGGGGGCGTGCATTTTGGTATGTCTCAACTCTCAAGTTGAAAAGATGAATAAACAAAAGGATTCTTTAGAAATTGTCATCCATATTTAACAGTCATTTCGGTTCACATCCGGTGTCGCATCCCTGCTTTGTTGCAGCATCTAATCTTGAAGTGACTAGTTCTGAAATTTGAAAAATAATGAACAAGAACCCCCAAAAGTATATCTTGAAAATATGAGCATTTACCTTGCGAATTTTGGGGACATGTACAACATACAAGGACCCTCCAAGTTTCCCTTCTTTGACCTTTATGGCTCCTTAGGCCTCGTTAGAACCCAGATTTACTTAGGATTTCTATTTGGGAGCTCTTAGTGTGGTGTTGGACACATCGACCATCACACGACTCAAGTGCATAGGATAGGGATACATTTATAGTTGCTACACAGCTTAACAAAGAGAATTTATTTTTGAATTGTATGTTTGTTACAAGCTGTCAGATCAGGGTATGTAATAGATATGGACTTTTATTATGTTTGGTTTTAGGAAAATTAAGTCTCACTCATAGTCAATCTCTCCTCAACCCCACTCCAACATATATCAGTGCATTGAATGCATTCTATTGGAGGAGCATCTTTATTTCTATGGGAGATGTTGGTCACAGTTACGACTTGGGGTTAATATACTACCTGCATTATTCTACGAGAATTGACTAACTTATCTCGTGACCAGAATGTTAAAACTTGGGATCCAAGTGAATATACTGCCTGCATCATTCTACGAGAATTGACTGACTTATCTTGTAACTAGAAGAGTTGTCTACAAATGTTATGACTTATAACTTCTCAATTTTAGTTTGCTTAAAGATTTGGTTCTGATGGCATTTATTTGATGACATAGTGCTTCAAATGTGGAAAGTAAACAAGAGGGTATTTTGTTTTCTAAGCCAAGGCATGTGTTTTGGTCAAGGGATTGCCCTTTCAATTGAAAATTGACACTTGAATCATTGCTTGTACGCTTTTGTTGTCCTTTCTATCCAAACTTTTACGGCTATAACCATGTAGGCTATCTTTGTCCCTATTGATTCGCAGTGCCAATGATACGTGAGCTATGGTTATCTCTGCTTGCTAAGGTTTTGCTTCTTGGCTGTTCGTGCGGTTTTACCTGCTAGCTTGTTATCTGCTTACACAAAATTGTACTTGTGTGACGTAGATCCTGAAGGAAAATATCAAGCACTTGAGAAATATGGGACTGATTTGACCGAGCTTGCTAGGCGTGGGAAACTTGATCCAGTTATAGGTCGTGATGATGAAATAAGGCGATGCATCCAAATATTATCTCGAAGAACAAAGAATAATCCTGTTATTATTGGTGAGCCTGGTGTTGGGAAAACTGCAATTGCAGAAGGGTATGATATTTAATGCTTCTCATGTTCCATCTTCTTCTTATTTCCCTCTCCTTTGTTTTTTTTTTTTTCTTTTTCTTGGAGTGTTGGGTTTTGGGGGAGTTTATGATATTGGGTTTATTCACTTTTGGTTGAATCTATCTTGCTCGAAAACACTAATACCCTAGTGAATTATGTTTTGCAACACACTTTCCATGGTGCATCTACGTTACTAAACAGTGAATTGAGCTTCTAGAGTTGTCTTTTCTTCTGCATGAATATAAGAAAAAATTGGTCATAGACTTGTAATGCTTCGATATCTGTGTTAATGCTTCTAGAGTTGTGTTACACATGAATATTTGGACAAAATATTGTATGTCAGTGGAAGGTTATCTCTTGAAGTAAGTGCAGTTTTTAGATTATGGTCTACAGAAGCCTACTGCATGTGCTCCAATTTTGGGCATGTAGTGTACCACATTCCCGCTTCATACCGGAACAGCGAGCGTTCCAGGTAGCATGGGGCTGAACCACTAAATCTCTTTAAATTGCTTCACTAGCATATCAGTTTACATTTTTTTCAACCTTCATATTATGTACCTGTGAGTTTGAGATGATTGCTGTTGGACTACGTCAAACTAAGACTGCAAGGTCCTGAGCACGGGTGTGCACATTCAATTCCCAAATGCCCTGGTAGGGGTGAGCAAAAACCGCCTGACCCAACCCGAACGGTTTCGGTCAGTTTTGAACAACTGATTCAGTCGGTTACGGGTTGAAATATGCAGAAAATTCGGTTTTCGGGTCAGCGCCCAGGGAACCTGCCTAAGCTGACCCGGCCTGACAATATATATTATATATCTTATGATCTTATATTATAATATACTATATATATACCAAGTTACCAACCCTAACTTCTTAGGAGACTCTGCCATTCCCAAACGCCAGAAGGCCCAAAACCCTACTCACAGTTACACACACTCCATCCACCCCAGATCTCAAATGTTGCAGCCACTGTGAGCCTCCGTTGTACACCATCCACTGCCTCTCTCTCTCTCTCTCTCTCTCTCTCTCTCTTTCCCTCTTTCGCACACCATCCACCGTCTCTCTTTCGCTCACAGTTCATCGATAGCTCGGAATTGGTAAATCTCAGACGTGTAGGGTTGATTTATCACGAATAGAGTTTTGATTTATTACGGATAGAGTATTGATTTATTATGGAATAAAAAGTTTTGATTTCTTATAGTCTCTTTATCATTCTAGTCTCTGTGATGCTGCTTCAGTAATATACTAATATGTGAGAGGGATAGAGTTTTGATTTAATGCAATACTGGTGATGAAGCCGAAGCTGTATTGGTCCGACCTGACCCGATGAAAAGAATCAGTTTCTCAGACGGTTATACCAGTTAGCAATACTGGTGATGAAGCCAAAGCTGTATTGGTCCGACTTGACCCGATGAAAAGAATCGGTTTCTCAGACGGTTATACCAGTTACATGGTTCGGTTCAGAAAATTGCCAACCCGACCTAGTTGGGCTGGGTGATGGGTTGGGGGCAAACCCGACCCGACCCGACCTGCACACACCCCTACTCCCTCGGACGCGAGGACTTATACCAGTCCCAAGATTAGAGGTGTTAACTTGTGTAAGAGATGCCGATAGGGACCGATTACGATTCCCCGAAGACTTGGGAACGACACAGAAGGATGTTGACTCGCTAAACATGATTGATCCGGACGAATATAGTTCTGTTCAGGTAGAGTTGGCAGAACCCGAGGAGGAGCCTTTAGAGGCTTGGTTGCGGTATTGACATGGCTGAACCAAGTCTCGACCTTGCTTGACAGTGAGAATGGCAAAAGCAAGGTAGACCTTCACCATACTGTTTACCCAATCACCGAAGATCTAGCGGTTTGATGGCTAAAGAACTGATGTAGGATAGAATTGAAGAGGATTAAGGGAGATCAGAACACAAAGATAATGGCCTGTTTTGAAGCTGTGAACAGTGGACATGAATAGTGAAGAGAAGAGAAGAAGAAGGGTTTTAAGAAGATGGATCTAGGCCTCACACCTAGGTTACCAAAGGCATCACAACTAAGGCCTCTTTACCATCACACCAAAGAATGGGATTGCATTACATGATCTTCAAAGCTATACGAAGGGACAAATTTGTGTGGGGGCACGTGCCCCCCTCGAAACCATTTCTTATTTGTATATGTTGTTTAGAGAATGAGAAAGAAGTGTTTAGGGTGTTAACTAACCCTAACACAATTAAGCTTTTATTTATATTACGTGGTGACTAGTTACATAACATAAGTAACTAATGTGGGACTTAGTCCAACTATTCTAACACTCCCCCTCAAGCTGGAGAATAAATATCACAAAATCCCAGCTTGTTACATAACAACTCTATACGTGGTTTAAATAAAGGTTTAGTGAAGATATCTGCCAACTGAGTGCCTGTAGACACGAAAGGGGTAGCCAACACGCCACTATCTATCTTCTCCCGAACAATATGACAATCTACTTCGATATGTTTGGTTCTCTCATGAAATACCGGATTCGAAGCAATATGTATTGCTGCTTGATTATCACAATACATAGTGATAGGTAACTGTACGCCAAACCCCAATTCTTCGAGCAAAGCTTTCAACCATACAACCTCGCATGTAGTATGAGCCATGGCACGATACTCTGCTTCAGCACTGGACCGAGCAACCACAGTTTGTTTCTTGCTCTTCCAGGTAACCAAATTTCCACCAACAAAAGTACAGTACCCAGTTGTGGACCGTCTATCAGATGGTGATCCCGCCCAATCAGCATCAGTAAAGGCCTCAACACGCAAATGACCATTTGAACGATAAAAGAGGCCCCGTCCAGGATGAGCCTTGAGATATTTCACAATACGAAGACAAGCTTCCCAATGTGGAAGACGAGGAGCTGACATGAACTGACTTACCATACTAACAGCAAATGAGATATTAGGCCGTGTATTGGTGAGATAATTCAGCTTGCCTACCAAGCGACGATAGCGGTCTGGATGAGGGAATATCTCCCCCTGATCAACACACAATTTGACATTTGGATCCATAGGGGTCTCTACCGGCTTTGCTCCCAATAAACCAGTTTCCTCTAGAATATCTAGTGCATACTTCCTTTGGGATAAACTGATCCCTTCCTTGGATCTTGCTACCTCAATACCCAAGAAATATCAGAGCTTACCCAAATCTTTGGTGTGAAACTGACGCTGTAAAAACTGTTTTAACTCATCAATACCTTTCTGATCATCCCCAGTAATAATAATATCATCCACATACACAATCAACACTACTTTCCCCCGTTCTGACTGAATAGAGAAGACCGAATGATCAGAATGGGAGCGATGCATACCAAACTGTAACACAACATCACTAAACCTGCCAAACCAAGCTCGAGGTGACTGTTTAAGACCATAGAGGGCTTTGCGAAGATGACACACCTGAGAACGCTCCCCCTGAGCAACAAACCCAGGAGGTTGCTCCATATAGACCTCCTCGAGCAGGTCACCGTGGAGAAAGGCATTCTTGACATCCAACTGAAACAAGGGCCAACCAAGATTGGTGGCCAAAGAGATAAGAATGCGGACGGAGTTAATCTTGGCCACCGGAGAGAAAGTCTCAGCATAATCAACCCCATACGTCTGGGTATAGCCTTTGGCCACAAGACGGGCCTTGTACCGTTCGACAGTACCATTCGGATTATACTTGATGGAAAAAACCCACCGACAGCCAACGGTAGACTTGCCTGGTGGAAGAGAAACCAACTCCCAAGTGCCATTGTCATGAAGAGCAGACATCTCAGCCTCCATAGCTGTCTGCCACTCAGAAACAGATAAAGCCTCCTGAACAGTGTTAGGAACAAAAATGGACGAAACAGAAGTAGTAAAAGCACGAAGAGACGGAGACAGATGATTATAAGAAACAAACTGAGCAATAGGATGAGTAGTGCAAGAGCGAATACCTTTGCAAAGAGCAATAGGAAGACCAGGTGATGGGGGAGGTGGTGGTGGTGGTGGTGGTGAAGCGGGATCTTGGGACGGAGGAGGCACGGCGGCAGGCACTAGTGGGGCTGTTAATCGTTTCCGTTGACGAACATATACCTGCAAGGGTGGCACAGGAACAGGAGGAACATCGACAGGAATAACATACTCAGACTCAGGAGTCCCCGAAAAGAAAGGCAATGACTCATTAAAAGTGACATCAGCACACACAAAATGACGACGAAGAGAGGGTGAGTAACACTTATACCCTTTCTGAGTACGCGAATAACCAAGAAAGACACACCGAATCGAGCGAGGGTCAAGTTTGTCCCGGTCAGGATCTAGTGCATGAACATAACATGTGCACCCGAATACCCGAGGGGGTAATGAGTGGAGAGGACGACCAGGAAATAAAACCTTGTGAGGTATCTGACCACCAAGAACAGTGGATGGCATACGGTTAATCAAGTAACAAGCTGTAAGAACAGCCTCACTCTAGTAAGACTTAGGGACCTGCATTTGGATTAACAGGGCACGCATAACTTCAGATAAATGGCGGATCTTACGTTCAGCAACCCCATTCTGTTGTGGAGTTCGAGCGCAAGAAGACTGGTGAATTATCCCATGATCATCAAAAAATCGAGAAAGAGCATTATGAAAATATTCACGGGCATTATCAGAACGAAAAATACGAATGCAAGTATCAAACTGAGTTTTTATTTCTGCATAAAATGACTTAAAGACAGAAGACAACTCGGATCTCGTTTTCATAAGATAAAGATATGTAACACGAGAAAAATTATCGACAAAAATAACATAATACTGAAAACCAGCTAAAGTGGGAACATGAATAGGACCCCAAATATCTGAATGTACTAACTGAAAAGGACGGGACACACGACGCTCAACCCTAGGATAAAAAGACACTCGATGGTGTTTACTAAACTCACAGACTTCACATGGCAAGTCCTTAACATGACTACATGATGGCACCAAACGCTTCAGATTCTGAAGTGAGGGATGACCCAAACGACAATGTTGTTGATAGGGAGAAACGGATGACTGAAGAGCAACAGATGCAGGACAGATGTCATTGGTAAAGTAATATAGGCCACCACGTTCAGTACCCCCACCAATCTTCCTCCCCGTCTTTAGATCCTGAAACACACAACCATGAGAAGAAAAAGTGATGGAGCAGTTTAAAGATTTCGTAAGTTTACTAACAGACATAAGATTAAATGGAAAACGAGGAATATGAAAGACAGGGTCCAAAGTAAGAGATGGAGTAACAGAAACGGGACCCAAACCAGTAATTGCAGAAGTAGAACCATCAGCTAAGGTGACATGAGATGGTGAACCAACAGATCGACGACTGGAAAAGATAGTAGATGTACCAGTCATATGATCTGAAGCACCAGAATCGATAACCCAAGGAGTGGAAGAATGAGAAGAGGCAACACAAGCAACGGAGGGACCTGTCTGAGCAAGTGTAGCAGTAGAGGATGAAGTCTGATTTGACACAAGGCGCTGATACTCTTCTGCAGAAATAGTCACCACAGAGTCAGCAGGGTGAGGAAATGGTTCAGCATCCTCAAAAATAGCAGCCTGATGAGCCTGAGGAAACCCATGAAGATCATAGCACGTTTCCACGGTGTGATTGGTCCCCCCACAATGAGTACATGAGCGGGAATCACGGCCACGACCACGATTACCTCCCCCTGACATGCGACCACCAAAGCCACGACCAAAACCACCAATACCAGAACCACGATTACCGAGACTAGAATCACGCCCACTAAAACCACGGCCAGAACCACGTCCACTAAATCCAGAGTCACGGCTACGACTGTTAAAACCAGACTCACCACCGCGACCACGACCACGGCTAAATGAAGAGCCAGGACCACCAGATACAGCGGAAGCTAATGCTGAACGATCAGGAGGTGGCACAGGCACAGATACAGAAGATTGACGAAGTCGACTAAAAACCTCGCTGAGAGAAGGTAAATCTCGAGACCCCAAAAGCTGATTACAAACAGGACCATAAGTAGTTGATGACACACCAGATATAAACCGAGTCACCTGCATACGCTCACGCTGGCGCTTCATAACCTGAACATCAGCAGAAATAGGCTCACAGATATTGAGCTCCTCACAGATACCGCGGAACTTGGAATAATAAGACTCCAAGGATAAATCACCCTGTGCGATAGAAAAGAAGGACTGATGAAGATCATATGCGCGACGGAGATTGTTAACACCAGAATACATCTCCTGAGCCTGTGTCCATACTTGTTTGGCTGTAGGTAAAAAGACCAATGTGCTAGAAATATGGTCTTCCATACTATTCCATAACTCAGATCGAATCCGGGCATCCTCAGACACCCATGCCCCATATGTGGCAGCAGTGGTTGCGGGAGGGTCATCAGTCAAAATATGATATAGTGTCTCACCCAAATAATAAACTTCAACTGCCTTGGCCCAAACAGCATAATTTTTGCCATTCAAAAGTGTAGAGGTAATAGATAACCTCTCCCGAAATCGAGAAGAACGAGCCACACCATTAGTAGAACTAGAAACAGAATCAGACTTTTGCTCAGACATTTTACCAAACAATAAAGAGGCAACAACTAATAAGAATCAACAAAAAATAACAAATGAAGAACCCGTACTCAACCAACAGCATCAGCAACCAAGTACCAAACACGACAGATCTGTAACATCACCAACATATACCAAGTGATTACTACAACGGGTCCAAAACAACAACCCATAAACTAAAGGCTTACCGAAGTTAGAAAACCATTACGAGAGTTGAAAATCAGCAATGAACAGTGTCGATGAATAGTAACAGCAGTGAACAGTACCCGTAATGAACAGTAACCGCCATGAACAGTGAACAGTAACCCCGCGATGAACAGTAACCCCCGCGATGAACAGTGCTCGCGATGAACAGTGCCCTCGCGATGAACAGTACCCGCGATGAACAGTACGCGGAGGATGGTGATTGGTGAGCGAGGGTTAGGATTGGTGAGCGAGGGTTAGGATTAGGGTTAAGGCAGAGGCTATGAGATTTTTTTTTTTTTTTTTTTTTGGCAGAGGCTAAGATTTGGATTGTGATTTTAGGGATTAGATACAAAAGCTAGGGTTTCGGCTAGGGTTGTGGTGGATTAAGGTTAAAAACCCGCTCTGATACCATGTTGTTTAGAGAATGAGAAAGAAGTGTTTAGGGTGTTAACTAACCCTAACACAATTAAGCTTTTATTTATATTACGTGGTGACTAGTTACATAACATAAGTAACCAATGTGGGACTTAGTCCAACTATTCTAACAGTATATATTAGCATAATTATGAAAGTGTGCTACTATATAAACATACACACGTGCGTAAACATATACATATAGAATTAGTTTTATGCTTCAATTTCATCGTATGATCCATTTTTACTTGTTGGTTTACGAACTGTTTGTCGGTTTGGCTCTTTATTTTTAAGCATCTAGGAGAAATATCTTAAAGTAAAATCATTAATAAAATGATCTCAATAATTCCTAAAACTTGTCGATGTTCATGTAAAACATACTCTAAAAATTGTTTGAGATTTTGTGCTAATTTTTACGTAATTTGATTGAAAGTATGCGTTATAAACTTTTGTAGTTAGTAATTCATGCCTTAAATCTGTATGATCTTATTTTGGTTGGCTAGAAAAAATAAACTTTCGCCATTATAATTAACTAAGTGCCCCCACTAGGCTATCCGTCCCTACCTATAAGCTTTTATAAATTCTTATTCATTACTGGATCCATAACATGTGAATGCAGATAACTACTACTATTTCCTAGAGGTCTAGGTGGAATGAATGGGTGTGAATGCAAATAACTATTCCTATTCCCAAGATGGATGGATAGGGTGAAGGTGTTATTTAATGGTTGCATAGATTGAAAATGTGGTCAAACTTTCGTAAATGAAAAGTTACAAGGCTCATGAAAAATCAGAGCCTTTAATAGACTCTTATTGGGTCCATTTAATGGCTAATGGACTAACTCTCCAATCCATAAGGCCATAACTTCCAACCATATGAAGTTACCAAATATCCGTGACCTCTTTGTATGGACCACATCAAGAACAAGGGACTGTCGCAGAAAAGTGCTCGCAGAATATCACCCATTGGACTACCACGGGTGCCGCGAGGGTCGCGGCTTTACTAGGGATGGCAACGGGGTGGATTGGAGGCAGATATTACACTATCCGAATCCGAACCTTCCACCTGCCCCCGAATCTGTCCCAAACTCCGAACGGATATATATTTTGGTCCTCCATCCCTGCTCTGAACGGGGAACAAAGATCCGATCGGATATCCGAATCCAAATTAAAAAAAAAAAAAAAAATCAGTATCAGCTTAGAACTGGCAAACGAATGCCCAGCCGATTCCACCCGAACCGTGGGCACGAACTCCTTCCGCGCGCCGCCGAGGCAGCAAATCAGTTCTGGGTCTTTTGTGATTACTGTTTCTTCCTGGGTTTCCAATGGTTTGTTTGGTTTAGTCGTTCCCCCCGGGTTTTGGGTTTTGGAGTTGTTGAAGAAGTGGAGGGGGTTTTCTTGCGGCGAGTGGGTTAATTGGGGGTGGTTTGGTTGGCATTGACGGAGGCTCTGGGGGGTTTGGGGGTTTGGAGTTTGTGAGGTTTTGGTGTGGGGATTGAGCTGGTTGTTGAGATTCTGAAGGGGGTTGTGAGAGAGGAGAGAGAGAGAGGATGTGAGGGATGAAGGTGGAGATGGATCGGATACCGGATTCGGGGCGGATCGGATACCGGATTCAGGGCGGATCGGATCGGAGGCAAACTTACCTCCAAATCAGATCCGATCTCCGAATTTTTTTTAAATAATAAATCCGAATCCGCCCCGATATCTGGAAAATCCAATCCATTCGGGACGGATAATGGATCAGATAAGGGCGGGTCGGCCGAGATGGCCATCCCTAGGCCTGACAATACGGAAGGAATATTCGCTCACGACTTGTGTAACTTGTGTCTAGAGTTTATTGGTTCACTCAGCCCTGAAGGAATTCTACCAAGGGTTTCTTTCTACTGTTTGTTTTGTTCTTTCACCAGCCCAGATTCTCCATTTGGTCCCTTTGTTTTTTTGCTTGTTCTTCAAACTATTCAAACTATTGGATTTGCTTCGAACCTAACCAGATACTCATAGTCTGCTGTTCTTACTGGATGATGACCATGCTACGACATAGTAACCCATGCTATGTCATGTTATGTATGATAGTGTTTAATCTGGGGTTGTAATATTTGAGGAATATTCAGAGAGGGATGAGAATAATGAATGATTAAACAAAGGGACCAAATGGAGAATCTGGGCTGGTGAAAGAACAAAACAAACAGTAGAAAGAAACCCTTGGTAGGATTCCTTATCCTTATTAGATCAAGAATCAAGTGCGACCCCTCTCTGGAAAGAAAAATGAATGAATGATGAATGGACCTTCGAATGTGCAGCAAGTTACTTTCCATGGAGCAGTAATGCGAGAAGCACTATTTTGACTGAAATAGTTCTTGTAATTGGTATGTTAATTATAAATGTGCCATTTCCAATGACTTATAAAATTTATGATACATAACATCTATGAAGCACCGACACCTCTAAAAGTCGAGGTATCGCAGTGTCAGACACGGGGACACGGGGATACCGCGAGATACGTACGGGACACGCCACGTGGCGTGTCCCCATAATTTAATTTGAATTTTGAACGTGACAGCAGACACGCTAGACTGTAATTTTTTTACTGAACTGTAACTTTTGAAATTGGTCAAACTGTAATTATAAATTTGGGCCAAATTATAAATTTTTTAAAATTTCTGGGTGCTAAACTATAATTATTTCTTTATTTATATATATAAATAATTAATTAATTATACATCCGTGTATTTTAGAAAGTGTGTGCATCATAGCATAACATTGAGAATTATTACCCTGAATTGCTAGACAGAGGAAGAATAGTGTGAGACGTGTCCATATGAATGAAGAGTTGTTAGTTCAATCAAAGATTTTATTTCTTTCGTCCCCTCTATTGATTGAGAAAAATATTTATCTGAGAGTCGCGAGGTTAACGTGAATGATTTACGAAGATAGTGGTTAGTTGAAGATAGCAGACGACTCTTCACAGGCTGCCAGGTTTTCTTGGGATTTTGCATCCCATAGAAATTGGAATGAGTGGGAGTGGAAGAGTTGTTGGCTTGCTCTCTGATGTATTTCAAATGAGAGCAGGAGAGGATTCTATGTTGTGGTTGCAACCTCAATCTGGGAAGTTTGAGTTGAGATCATTTTGCAAAGCTTTGGTGAATCACAAAGATCCATCCTTTCCGCGGAATGGTATTTGGGGTAGAAAGCTCCATCCATGTGGCTCTCTTTGTTTGGAAGGAGCACATTGCAAGATCCTTCTGAGTTATTATCTTATTGGAAGGAAGCATACTCATGTTGGTTGTTGCATTTGTACGAAAGATGCGAAGCTAGTAGACCATTTCACTCATTGTTTGGTAGCTTAGGAGTTTTGGGCTTTGATCCTCGTGTTGTTTGGATTGTTGTGTTTCATAGTTGGTGGGTTTGTGGAGAGGGGCTAGAATAGGACTTTTTTAATGCAATCGACCGGTTTTTTTAAGGGGATGGAATCTGCTTTCTTGTAAGTGAAGAGTTACAGTTATGTCTATTTTGTTTAGTTCTTGGGAGGTGTTGGTCCTCCGTTGAACCAATTCTTGGAATTTCAGAATACATTTGAGTGCATGTTGCGCTGTGATATGCTTTACTTTTGGTATTCTTTTTGTTTACCAGTTGGTGGCATCCCCTTGATGCCTTTTATCTAATAAATTACCTTCGTGATTGGAAAAAAAGAGTGTATTATGGACGTCTACGTTTTTTCTAATGCAAAATTTTTATATCTTGCAGGTTAGCTCAAAGAATTGTCCATGGGGATGTTCCTGAAACTTTAATTAATCGGAGGGTATATCTGTTTCTTTTTGTCATCCAGTTGTCTATTCATTTAAAATTAAGTAGTTAGCATATCAAAGGAAGAAAAAGGTAATCAAGGAAAAATTTGTGGAATCTGATCCTCAGATGTTTATAAGTACAATACATTAATATTTGCTGTTTGAGGTTACTGAAGTTGTGGGTTCCGCCTTTCTTCTGCAAGTTGTGAACTTATTCTGGGGATGAAATTTCTTTCCCGGATACTATGAGGATGACCACTTTTATCATATTATATGTCCCTAAATCTCTCTCGTGACTCTGAGTGTAAAAGGTACGCATGTCCTAGAGCTGTCTAGAGGTTTGCGCATGTTAAAAACTTAAAAGTGAAGCCCCTTTAGAGTTCAACATACTGTGAGTTTAAGAACCTGATGTTTGATATTCAATTTTGTTACTACTTGGGTTCAAGCGAGTCTGCGTGATACAAATCCTTGTGTATCGTTTACGTCTGTTACATAAATTTCTGCTCCAGATACTATTTAGGATGACCCCTTTTATCATGGTATAGATCCCTAAAGATCTCTCCCTTGACCCTGAATGTAAAAGGTACGCGTGTCCTAGAGCTGTCTAGAGGTTTGCGCAACGTTAATAACCTAAACAGTGAAGTCCCTTCAGAGTTTAACATTCTCTGAGTTTAAGAACTTGATGTTCAATATTGTATTTTAAAGTTAGAACGAATTGGAATTGAACTGACTCAGACATATATCTGGTTACTGCTCGGGTTCAAGTAAGTCTGTGTGGTACTGTTCCTTTTGTATTATTTACATCTGTTACAGAAATTTCCGCTGATTCATCCTCCAGAAAGAACAGCAGACTATTTGTATCATGTAGTTTGAATGGATGATAAGCTTCATTACAAGGATTGCTTTAAAGCGTGTGTCATGTAATTTTGAGTTCAAAATGCAATTTTTTCTGCTTTGCACTCGTTTCCACGCCTTAGTTTCTTCTTTTACTGTACAGTTGATCTCTCTGGACATGGGAGCATTAGTTGCTGGTGCTAAGTACCGAGGAGATTTTGAGGAAAGACTAAAAGCAGTCTTGAAGGAGGTCACTTCTTCAAATGGGCAGATTATTTTGTTCATTGATGAGATCCATACAGTTGTTGGTGCCGGTTAGTATTCAGTTTGCCTAGTATATGATGTCTTTATGTTTTTATCCTATGCTTGGAATAAATATTGAGTGCGACGGTGATACTGTCCTATGCAGTGTTGCCAACCAATAAAAATACTTACAAGATTGGACGGTCACCTTTGTCTTCCACCAAACTGACCATGTAGTCTCCACCATCGCATGTAAGATTTCCCATTGGTTTTAGAACTTTTGGTGATACTGCTAATCACTTATATACCCAATCGTGTTATACTCCAACGCGTGTCCTGAGTTCCAATCGCCAAACTCATCGGCTACGAATACTAAAGCAATAGTGTCCGATTTTTGTAGGTTTCTAATGGGTAGAAGTTTTAGATTTTGGAACTATATTGCAGAAATAGTCTATTTTAAAAGGTGTTCAATAGGGTGCTTTATAACCAGCAAGTATCTACTACTTAACTGTACGCATAAACCGATAACTCAGCTAGGACACCTGAATAAACCGATATATTTTATGCATACAGTTAAGTAGTAGATACTTGCTGGTTAAATTTATGTTTCATTATTGACATAATTACAGAACATTCCTAGAAACAAGTGTGAAAACAAGACCTACTAGTATTTATTTTAGACGATGTTTTAAAACCAGATTGGACCGGTTGGTTCAGCCTGTAAACCTTCAACCAACCATGGCTCTCTCTGGATCAATGAATAAACCATTTAAATTCCAAAACCAGCCTTATTTATAAAAACCGGAGCAAAATTATGGTTCAACCGCTAACCCAGTCAGAGCGGGAATGGGTCATTAGAACCGGCTAGGTCTGAAGAATTTGAAACTTCCGAAATATGAGAGCATGTTTGCTGTCAGCGTTGGAGCAGTCAATGAGCTTCTCGAACCAACAGATGCAAAGCATGTGCTTAAATTCTGTGCGTGGGTGCCTCTTTATTTGCTAGTAACCAATGTGAGACTGCAAGACTATTTTTCTGTGAGAAAATTCAGCTAAACATGTGTACTCTTTGGTCTCCGGACTTTATTTGTTACTTGATTAATGTTTTGGTATTCCATAGGCTTATTGCATTCCGTTTATCCATCGGCTCTGGCCAAGAATTTTTCTTTTTGAATACAATGCTAATTAACTTCCTCCAATAAATTTTGAAGAATCTTTGTATGGCCTATATTTTAGTATTTCTATTTTTGTTATACTTATAATGTGGTTATGACACAGTTCAAAACCTGTTGACCCGTCCACCCGATCACTTTTTCCAGTTTCTAGAACATTGATTTTAAAATGTCCTGTATAAACAAGGAGAAGGTTTTGAGATTTAGAAAAAACATGGCAACGCAAGCGATTTTGTTCCAGACTAGTAAGGTGATTCATGCATATCCCTATTTGTCTGAAGTGTATTGGAATTTTAAAAATAAACATGTAATAGAACGCATTTAGACACGTCTCGGGTAACAAACGGAAGGTATTATGTTGCCTTCTTGGAAGTTTTTGTGCTGCTTATCGTAATTTAAACTGCCAGAATCTATGGTAAATCAGATGCACCTTTTATCAATGTATGATAATTGCTGTGGATCTTTTGCCAAAATAATGGTACACTCAAGATGCTCAAGATGCCTTGAATTATGCAGTGTGGTTTGGGAAATGAATATTAGAAAAAAAAAACACTTTTCTCCTTAGTTTGTTTTTGGGTTAAGGAGCATTTAATTAAACATCAACAGAATTGGAAGCACAATCTGATTGTGAGAGATACATCTTTCGAGATAAAAAATGACATTATATCCTAGCATGTAGTGCATACAAGTAATGGAGTAGGGGTTCTTTTGGTTTTATTATAGTCACATAGCGACAATTTTTGACATTCGTTATGCGAGTAGTACTATGTTCTACTAATGTTCAGGCATTTGATGAGGTGGTTTTCTTTACGTGTGTAGGGGCAATGAGTGGAGCAATGGATGCTGGAAATTTGTTAAAACCGATGCTTGGTCGAGGTGAGCTCCGATGTATAGGAGCAACCACTTTGACCGAATATAGAAAATACATTGAGAAGGATCCAGCTCTGGAACGTAGATTTCAACAAGTTTTTGTTGATCAGCCATCTGTAGAAGATACTATATCAATTCTCCGTGGATTGCGAGAACGGTACGAGTTGCATCATGGGGTAAAAATATCAGATAGTGCCCTTGTGGCAGCAGCGGTCCTCGCTGATCGATACATAACAGATCGGTTTTTGCCTGATAAAGGTAAATAATAGTTTTGCTTCAGGTCAGGAAATTGGTCGTTGTCTTGAAGCATAATGCTTACGTTTTTGGTTTTCCTATCTATCAATAGGTATAAACTACTTAGGTTGAGTTTGGGCTATCTTTTAGGGAGAATTTTTAGGAGGTCCACTATAGCATGTTTCTAACCCCACTAAGTCCACTTCAAAAGTTCTTAACCCCTCTAGTCCACCAATAATTCCAATGACAAAACTACCCTATGTAAAAGAAACAAGGGCCTTGTTTGACTAACACAAAAAATGAATTTTTCCATTTTTTTCGATCTTATTGCAACCACATAACCACCACCACCACACTCACCACCACCACCTCCGCCACCACCACCACCACGACGCCAACATATAACGTTATATGTGTGACTAAAATTTCTTTTCTCTTTTCTTTTTCCACCACCATCACCTCCGCCGCCACCACCACTCCACCTCCATCACCACCACGCCAACATATAACATTATATGTGTGACAAAAATTTCTATTTTCTTTTTTTTATTCCTGTTTTGAGTCCTTCCCTTCTTGAACCTGCCACCCCTTAAAATTTCTCTTTTTTTTTAAAAAAAAAAACTTGTTTTCAGCCCTTCCCTTCCCTTAACATATAACGTTATCTTGCCCAATCTGCGTTATTGTCTTATAGTTCGTACTACATCAACAAAAGTGCACATATAATCTTATATGTCCCAATCTGTCCTCTGTACGTTATAAAAAACGAAGATAGATCTGACACATATAAGGTTATCTATTGATATCTAGAACGTATTTTTTGCCTAACACAGGCACATATAATATTATATGTGTATATCTGAACTTTGTACCATGCCAAATATGTTCTCTGCATGTTGGAAAAGCGCACATATAAACTTATATGTCACAATCTGCGTTCTTGCCTTATGTTTGCTAATACATTAACAAAAGTGCACATATAATCGTATATGTCCCAATCTGTTCTCTGTACGTTATAAAAACAAAGATAAATCTGAGACATATAACCATGAAACCCAAGCCCCTTCTCTTCTCCCTTGCACTGGCGGCCGTCGTTGGGCATCCATCACCGGTAGCCGTCGCAGCACCTACCCCTGATCTCTCTCCATGCCCTCTCAATCATGTGTGCTCGATCTCTAGTACATATAGACACCCAAACCTTGATTCTAATCTCCACCGCATTCTCGCATACTATCATAAAAAAAAATAAGACGACAAGATCCCATAAAAGAAACCTTTTGTTTCAAAAAGATCAATGGAGTATCGTCTGCTGGACATAACAGTGGTCTCGGCCGAGAACCTAAAAGACATGAACCTGATCTCCAAGATGGACATGTACTTCGTCATCTCGATCGCCGATACCCTTTAAAACGAGAAAAAGTAAATTTAATGACTAGCAAGTTTCTTGCATAAACTTCCCTGGAGAAGAAAACTCATCATTTCTCATGATGTAACAGTCAAATTGAATAATACAAATTGCGATAGAATTGTAAAGCAACACAACTCAAACCAAACCAATGATAAGTGGAATTGAATCAATCAAAAAGATCAGTCAAACAAAGGATATAAACTTTTTTTAGGGGTACATAACCAAAAGTTTTATTAGATAAAAAAGACACAAAGAGCAAGACGAGTCAGGATCCATAAAAGTACATTAACTGGGGAAGGGAAACAGAAACGAGACGAAGGCAAAAAAATAAAATAAAATGAAGGTGGATAATAGTCCTCTAAAGAAAAACCTTTTCATTTTCTTACCGTCAACCTCTGAAGAAACCTGGGTGACAAAGACATCGGCGAGGTCGCCGTGCCCATGACGAACTCCTTTACTGCACTGACGGCGGTGCCGTGCGCGTCGTGGCATCTATCCACAGCTTTTCTCCGGCGGCAGAGAGAGAGAGAGAGAGAGAGAGAGAGAGAGAGAGAGAGAGAGAGAGAGAGAGAGAGAGAGAGAGAGAGAGACTGTGCTCCAGATTTGTTTTGGTCTAGGGTTTTTCTCTATATGACAGCTTATATATGAGGGCATTTTTGCCTTGGTTTAATTTCTTTTTTAAAAGAAGTGGACTTAAGGCCTTACTAAAATATATTAGTGGACTAGGGGTTACAAACATTAGAAGTGGACTAACTGAGTTACAAGTTCTCTATAGTGGACCCTAGACTAATTTTTTATATCTTTTAAGTTGGCTTATTTTTGTCTTCTTCGGACTTGTATCAATTTTGGGCCAAATTTTTCTGGTAATTCGGTTTGTCTCTATGAGAGGAATTATGAAATAAGGACAAAAGAATTGTAGGGACGAATTGGATTGTGATAAAAGAACAATCAAAAGCCAAAAAAAGGTTTGATAAAGAAAATAACCCATGTTGAACTTATTAATTGTTCATTTGGTTTTTATTTCCAATTTGTCAATGCTTTTACGCCACGGAACTAATCCAATGTTGCTTTTTACATAACTATTAATGCTTTTCTGGCCTTCATGATTGTTAAATTTTTTGCCCTGTCTTTTTATTGCATTATGAAATTCTGTCACTTTGTGATCCATCTCTATATACTTAAATGCATGAACAGACACTATTGGTTACCAAATTCCCTCGGTGGCTTACACTCAAACTGTGTTTGGATTGAGTTTGTGGAGGGAAAAGATAAGTATAATTTACGTACATTCCAGAATCCCTCCCAACATCCAAGTCCAATCACAACCTGCTACTGTACTACCTACTTGATTGATGATCTTAATGGCAATTAACATATGTGAATTTGCTCCCTAACTTATCCCCAAAAAGGGGTAAAGGTAAGAATGGAACATGAGAAGAAATATTGCTGCCATCAGTTTCTTTGGAAACATGTGCTGTTATTGATCTGGGATGCTTTCCCTTTAAAAGCGTGTGCTAGCCTCTTTTGAACTAGTGATGAATTTCTTCTATTTAGAAGCTCGTGAGTTATCTAGCTCGATTACTTCAGATATTTATGTGGACTATCTGAAATTCCAATAAATTCTTGTCCAATTTCAGCCATTGATCTCGTTGACGAAGCTGCTGCGAAGCTAAAAATGGAAATAACTTCTAAGCCTACAGAGTTAGATGAAGTAGATAGGGCTACTCTAAGGCTGGAGATGGAGAAACTCTCTCTGCAGAATGACACTGATAAAGCATCACAAGAGAGATTAGCAAAGCTGGAACACGAGCTTGAGGTGCTTAAACAGAAACAGAAAGAGTTGACTGAGCAATGGGAACGTGAGAAAGCTCTCATGATGCGAATACGGTCTATTAAGGCTGAGGTAGTATCTGTCTGATTGAGATTACATTGTGCAAAGATGCATTTGCATCTCCCTAAATCTTTTCAACTAATCTCATTTTGTTTTTGTTGTTGAATAGATTGACAGAGTCAAGCTAGAGGCGCAAGCTGCTGAGCGTGAGTATGACCTAAGTCGTGCTGCTGAGCTCAAATATGGTGTTCTAATGTCCCTTCAGCGTCAACTAGAAGAAGCTGAAAAAGCCCTTGCTGAATATCGGAAGTCTGGAAAGTCTATGCTTCGAGAAGAAGTTACAGATCTTGATATTGCTGAAATCGTAAGCAAATGGACTGGCATACCATTACAACATCTCCAGCAGTCAGAGAGGGAGAAGTTGGTCAATCTAGAGAAGGTTCTCCACGAGAGGGTAGTTGGTCAAGATATGGCGGTCAAATCAGTGGCGGATGCGATTCGCCGCAATAGAGCCGGATTATCCGATCCGAATCGTCCAATTGCGAGCTTCATGTTCATGGGACCCACTGGTGTTGGTAAAACGGAGCTTGCAAAGGCCTTAGCTGGATACCTCTTTAACACAGAAAAGGCTCTTGTGAGGATCGATATGAGTGAGTATATGGAAAAACATGCGGTCTCTCGCTTGGTGGGGGCCCCACCTGGATACATTGGTTATGAAGAAGGTGGACAGCTCACTGAAGCGGTTCGCCGGCGGCCTTATTCTGTTGTGCTGTTTGATGAAATGGAGAAAGCACATCCTGATGTCTTCAATATTCTGTTACAATTGTTGGACGATGGGAGGATAACCGACTCTCAAGGCAGGCATGTTAGTTTCACCAATTGTGTTGTTATAATGACGTCGAATATTGGGTCCCAAGTCATCATTGAAACTCTTAGTAGCGCGCCGGACAAGGATGAGGTGGTTTATGAGGTGATGAAGAAACAGGTCATTGAACTGGCTAGGCAAACTTTCCGGCCAGAGTTCATGAATCGGATCGATGAGTATATCGTTTTCAAACCTCTGGACTCGGAACAAATCTGCAAAATTGTTGAGATCCAGGTAACTAGACTTTCTCAATTGATTCATTGCTAAGTTCATGTTTAATCTACACCTTTCTTAAGAGTTCAAGACTATTTTCTTTCCAGCTGAAAGCTTGAAATGCATCGATCATTCTTTATGTTCATTTGTTTTTTGGTTTAATGACCGTACTTTTGTTTGTTTCCTTGACCAAGATGGTTTAATGTGGAACATTTCCAGTACCACACACTGACACACTGATATTGCTGAAGTTAGCATTTATTACAGGGCCCAAATTGATTCCTATGCAAAGCTCTAAGTTTGGGTAACTTTTTGCATACAAAGGAGTTTTTTTTTTATCACTACATGCATAAATGATACGACTGTGGTTGATTACCAATAATGCTAGTTTGTTGATATTGCACTGTTTTGTTGATTGGCTGTGTTACGTGGATCCTTCATTTTTGGCTCAAGTACCCGTGTCGATGTGTCCGGCACACATATCCTTTTGGACACTCAGATCCTCTAATTGTTGAGATACTTACATAAAAGGAATATCAAATTAGTTAGAAAAAACGATATTTTGAGTATTTCACATAGATAGGAAATAGGGAAATAGCAAAAATATAATTTTCTGAACCCTTTCTTGTTTAAATACATTTGTAAACATAGTTTACGATACTTGTGAAAATTATGCAATATATAATACAAACAAGAGTTCAGGACGTGTCCCTGTACCCGTACCCAAGTTGGGGACACATATCCAGGTATCCTAAGATTTAAGTTTAGGAAGGTCCGACGCTTGGACTTGCACCCGCACCCGCACCCGCACCCGATACTCGTATCCGAGTCCGTGTAACATAGCTGATTGGTGATAGAGGACTAATTTTAATTGTTATACCCCACATTTCATGCTCATATGACCTGGAGTGATCTTTTTCATTTGTTGTGAGGTTTTAATCCTTTAAGTAATTTCTTGGTTAAAACTTAACCCAAAGTGTGGGATGTGTCTGAAACGTACGTCATTGTAGTTGCCATGTCATTATAGTTGCCCCGTTCTGATTAACATGCATCCTGTGTCTTTCTTCTTGCATCAATCTTCTGGGAGAAAAAATGATCAAGGGCCCTTGTCTAAAGTGTGCATTGTTGGAACATCAAATACAACACTATGGGCTGATTTTGCGTATTGCATATAGCTGTCTGCCTGTCTTAACCAACTCAAAAGCAAGTGGTGAATAGATTAGCAACTACTAGATTTTGCGCTATAGTTATCTTACTATGACAGTTGATCCTATTTTGTCATAGTGTCTAAAAATCTTAATTTGATAATACTGTTATGTTGAACTGCAGATGAATCGGGTGAAAGAGAGGCTCAAACAAAAGAATATTGAGCTCTACGACACCAAGGAAGCAGTTGAACTTCTTGGGAAGTTGGGTTTTGATCCCAACTTTGGAGCAAGGCCAGTGAAGAGAGTGATACAACAACTGGTTGAGAATCAAATTTCTATGGGACTCTTAAGAGGAGATTTCAAGGAAGAGGACTCTATCATAGTTGATGCCGACTTAAAGGCGAACGACATTCCTCCCCATAAACGGTTGATTATCAAGAAACTGGAGACTCTTTCCGCCAAGGATGCTATGGTTGCTAATGACTAGTACTGAATGCGAGAATTGTAAATAATGTCAGGTAAGGTTTTGGTCTTTTTCATGTTATGAAAGTTTTTTGTGTGTAATTTGGGAGGATTGTTATTAGTCACTTTTTTTGTTACCCTCTCTCTTGTTGATATTTTGTTTTGGTTAATCTGATTTTAACTTTGAAGCAGTTCTGGAGTTTCTGTTGAAGAACTTTTTGTTTGGCTCTGAAATGGTGCTAGAAAAATTGTGTAGATGTGGGGTAGTGCACTTTTTTGCTAGAAAATATGCCTTAGTTTAAGGGGGTTTAATATAATTTGCCCTCATATTATTTCTTTACATGAGCAAACAAAAAAAAAAAACTTATAAGATATGGATCTTATTTTTATCCCACAAACCAAAAACATTAACTCTTCCGCTGGCGATGCATATCATTCTTACCATTGAGAATCAATAAGATGACGGGTGATGATCTTTTTGATAGGTTGAGAATAAGCCATTAAGTTTTATAGAATAAATGTGATTGGATTTTTTTTTTTTTTTTGGGGTAAGTTAATAAATATGATTGATTTTATTCACATAAAAAAAGATTATGATTGTTATCGTTTTATGAACTTGATTGGGATGGTATGCAGCAAAACAAAATCGAGGTGAATGCGACCATGACAAACAAGAATACAATAAAATCTCTATTAATCATTGTTAAACAAAACCGAAGTAATTGTAATGGCATGATTCAACCGCACCAGACTAAAACAAATGAACAGTTTATTTCCTAAAGAATTTCTTTTGGTCATTATTACGATTTGTTACGCAAAATTAAGGGTTGGTTGGAACTAAATTAGAGTAATTATTTTTAAAGACAGTCGGTATTGTTGAGTTTAGTGAACTTTTTTTTTTTTTACGAGTTTTTTGTCAAAATCTTTAAAATTAATCATTTGTCACGATGAGAGAACTCAAAAAAGTATAAAAGCATTGAATGAAGTTAAAATAAGTTCTGATAAGACGACGCTAAGGCCTTGCTTGATAAATGAGTTGGATTAGATAGGATTAATAAGGTCCAATATTACCCTTGTTCATCCGTAATTTCCAAAATTTTACCTAATTTGTTTTTTCGGCAATAAACAATGGAATATTTACCCAAAAAAAACATAGAATGATGAAATTGTTAATACCATGTTTGTTTAGGACACGATTCGATTGGATTAAAACAATAATTTTCTTTAATTTTTGCCCTCAATGAAGTAAAAGAGAAAATACAATTAAAATGTCCTATTTTTTTAGTCTTTCTTCTTCTTCTTCTTCTTCTTCTTCTTCTTTTTTTAACTGTACTTACCATTTTGTGAAAATAAAATTAAAATGGTCAGAAAATACAACTAATGTACATTTTTATACTACATTCAGGTCCAACACAATTATGGCTACCCAACACCATGCACCGACGGTGCACAACTGAGTTTGTGAAATCCACTTTTGAGTTCCACACAAATAATTCAAGTTACTAATTAAATCTATTATGCATTTTTTTTTTTCATTTCCGTTTGTCTTTTTGGGTTTTACAAGTTCCAAAAATATCACGAAGCAAAAAAAAAAAAAGGAACAAAACAAAAAATTTACAAAACATGAAGAAAAAAAAAAGTGTTTTAAAATCATTGCGCAAAAAATGTAGGAAAATAATGGATGTTTTTAATTCACCCTTCAAAAATGGACCGATGCATTGATAATCTAATTTTTACACAACCAATATCATACCCATTATGTCGGTGGTAATTTTCGGAGGTTTTTTGGTGCACGGGTGAGATTCCAAGGGTAATTAGGTCAATGTAATTTAATTTCATGGGATACGATTGTCAATACCTAATCCCCCAAGGTATTACTAATCCTCCCTAGTGAGGGGATTGTCCATCCCATGGGATTACTAATCCCCTCCCATTTTGTGCAATCAAACATAGAATTAGGGAACCCATAGGATTAGTAATCCTATCCCATCTTCTAACTCACTTATCAAACAAGGCCTAAAGATGTTTGAAACTTTTTCCGTCTTTAGCAAACTACTACTGTCCTAGATTCAACTTATCAAGACAAATGGTTAATTTAAATATTTAGGGGAGTGATTTTGGCACTCCCTAAATTTAGGGAGAGCCAAAATTAAGTCCCTTCATTAAATGAGTAATTTCATATCTAAATTTTGGAAGGAAAGAGTTGAATATATAAGATTTCAAGTAAGCTTCATGAAAAAAATAGAGAACTTAGTTGGAGCGAGCTTGAATAAAGTAATCCTTCAAAACCATTTTTCTTTCATAAATATAATATTATGATACTCTCACAAAAAGAAATAGAGCAGTGGGTTGGAAATGGCCTTGCAGCAGTTGGCCTATATTTAGGCTTAGGCTATTCTTTTTACTGTAATTTTATCTGAATTTTTATTAGATTCATGTTAAATAATGGGAATTGATTTTGGCACTCTCCAAATTTATAACCACCCTCCCCAGGCTTCCCAAATTGATTTTGGCACTCCCCTTCGGAAGTGCAGTTATCAATTTAGGGAGTGCCAAAATCACTCTCCAAAAAGAAAGAGTTAAAAGTAATTTTAGAAATAAAAATTTAAAAGTAAAGAGAGAGAGAGAGAGAGAGAGAGAGAGAGAGAGGGAGGAGGGAAGGTTAATGTCTTCCTGTAGCTCAACTCGTTATCAATTGACGAAATTAGATGGTAGGGGCCTAATTGTTAACGGAATAGTAAATTTAGTTGTCTTTTTATTATTAGTTAAAATTAAAATGTAAGTATTTTTTTAAAATCTGTGAAAAGTTCAGAAGGTTTTTAAATTTTTTTTGTATTTTCCAACTTTAGATTGAAAACACGATGTTGAGAATAAATTCTTGGAAAATGATAATAACACTTTAAAAATTGATGGGGGCACTTCAAAAAACAAAGGAAAATAATTTTGGAATTACACTGATTTTGAAGTGGCCCCATCAATTTTTGGAGTGCCAATATTATTTACCTAAATTCTTTATATTGCCAGTGTAAACATTTATTAATTGGGACCCCTATTTTGACATGTGTCATAATATAATTAATTTTAAAAAAATAAATATTTACACGATTTCAGCTTGTAAATATTTATATTTTTTGGTAAATGCTAGAGAGTAGAAGACACGATTTCAGCTTGTTGTCCAGAACTTGAACCGTTAGTCCGTAGAAGTCAAACACTCGGATGAGAGAAAATGATCCTGAGAAACCTTCCAATACTCCCATGCATCACAAACACCCCCAATCCTAAACAATCCACCAGAAACCCAACTCACTCCCTCTCTCTCTCATCTACCCTCTTTCAACCCACACCCCGTAATGCCACTCACCTACGAGGAAGGCTACCTCCGCACCTTTCCACCACTATTCCGGACACAACTGTATCGGGATCCGTTCGATACACATGCGTTCACGTACATCGCCGCGCTTCTTCTTTTTCTTCTTCCTACAACATTCCCAAACAACCTCATTTCATTCTCGAACTCTTCATTCTATTCATATTCTCTCTCACTCTCCTCTGCCTCCGCCTCGCCTCCAGTGTCCTGTTGCCCAATTTTCCCCGCCGGTGGCATCAACTGGTCGCGTTTTCGGAACAGGCCGAAGCCCAGTTTGGCCATTACCCTTCTCATTTATGGCAAGCTGTTGTGGCCTACGAAGACCGAAGGTTCTTTCGCCATTTTGGGATTGACCCAGTTGGTATTGGCCGCGCTGTGTTCTCCTTCTCGGCCCGTGGGGGCGGTAGCACTATAACCCAACAGGTAGGTGTTTCTTGGTGTACACCAAGTGTTTGATGATTTGCGTCAGTGAATTTGGTACATAGTTAATTAGGGGAATTTTAGTGCTTTGATTGTGCGTGCATTTAAATTTTTAAGTATAGCAAGAGTGGGTTGCGTCCTTTCGTTTTCTTTGTTGTATTAAATTTTAAATTTATTATTTTATCTTATCTCAAACCTACTTTTAGCCGTTGGATGCCCATTCACTAGCTTTTATTTTCTGAGATCATGGGCGTTGGTAATTGAATTGGGCTGAGCCCTTTTACTCTCCTTGTCAGGACCTGGAGTAACATGCTCTATATCAGTGCATGTTTTGATCCACACACACGCATAATCCACACCCCCAGATAAAGGAACGTTAAACCCAATTTCATGGGTTTCAACATTTTCGGTTGATTTTTCCAATCGGGCCCTTTGATATGCTGGGTCAACAAGAGGTCGTTTGTGTCATTTCGCGTTGTTTTGATGCACTATTCATGCGAATTAAAATTTACTTTAACGGATTTTTGGACTTTTGAGGAATTCCGTCCATGTCCTCGCACATTTGCTTCTATTTTGTCTTTTTGTGCGAGGAATTTCCCATTTTCTGTGAGGGTATTTCCATCTTTCCAAACTTTCGGCCGTAATTTTTGACTTTGCAATTTTCGCCGGCCACAATTCTTGATTTTTGAGCTAGGAATTTCCCGTTTTCTGCTGGGGTATTCCCTTCTTTCCAAACTTCCGGCCGTAATTCTTGAAAGCCGCAACAGATTTAGAGAAAGCCAGAGCAGAATGTACCACTTAGACATCTTGTCTTGGTAGACCAAGTTAATGGTAATTCTTGGTCAAACTTTCATTAACTGATGAAACACTCGGGACTCGAGTGTTGTAACAATAAAAAGATGGCATTTTGTCTCCATTTGCTCTTCTTCTTATTTACTTATAGCTTCCTTGATTTTTTAAGGTATTTATAGGAGTAAATTATTCCGTGGTGTACTTAGTTACTCATCTATCCTTATATAAGGATAGGGTCTACTTGCTAATCTCATTTTGGAGTACAGAAACGATCTATTAGATGTGGTAAGGTTTCTCCTCCTACATAACTAGTTATTTTTTCTTAATTGTAGCATTGATACGGACACCCCATATCAAGTTGATCCTTCTGTTCTAGGGCCTAAAATCTGCACGAAGATTATTCTAGAAATGATTTAGAGTTTAAACTCTTTTGCTGCTGTTGATTTTCATGGAACATAGTACTGATGTGGAAGTGTTCATACCTATTTCATAATACTTGTAATTCCAAATGGCAGCTTGTGAAGAACACATTTTTGAAGAATGAGCGCACATTCTCAAGGAAAGTTGTGGAGATGCTGTTGGCTCTAGCATTAGAGAGAACAATATCAAAATTGAGAATCTTGAGTTCCTACTTGTATAAGGTAGTACCCTACTAGGTTATTGTCTTATTTTAAAATTTAAATAATCTTTTACTCATTGAATGAAGTGACGTTTTTTTACACAAAGCTAACCGTGGTATAGAAAATGTTGAAAGACAAAAATACCCCCCCACGTTTACAAAGTATGTGAACCGGTTCGTTTCATCTCCACCTCAACGGTCCTTTCAATTATTTATTCCTCTCTTTGTCTTTGAGTCTGACCCAAAACCCCTCAAAGGAAAAATACATCCAATGCAGAACCTTAGAAGAGTGGTACCAAAGCCTAGGCCTTCATCACAGATCAACGAGAGCATTACAATCAAGGCTTACTCGTGTGTTGTCAAACACTTCTTCGAAGCTAAGAAGCACAGACACGTCTATCGGCGTCACCTATCTATGCTAGACATGTTTTAGATACAGACACGACATAGTACTCTTTAGAAACTTGTCGGGCACAACTAAAATGCGTGTACGATTTTTAGTATCTTTTGTTTAGACGGGCACACCTAACAGCTTGTCACAATATTCAATATTTCGGCAAGGTATGTGCTTCGGTTACCTATGAAACTAAAATTTGAAAAATGTTTTGGCAATATGAGCTATGTAGCACAGATATGGATACAGATACAGACATGGACACGGGACACGACAATTCTAAACAAATGGGGATACGGACACGGCGGGAGGACACGCCACGTGTATAAATCAATAAAAAATAAATATATATAAATTTTTTTTTTTAACCATTGTATATGAATAATTTCACAAATTGTATAAATATTTTTCAAAGGCATAAAAACAGTTTAACCCAAATATTTTGAATAATTTCATATTAACCCCCTAAAATTAAAAATATTACATTTTGACTCCAGCCGTGTCCCCAGCGTGTCCCCTATCAAAAAATAATAAAAATTATTTTTGGAGTGTCTCCGTACCCAATATATGGATACGGCGTCTTTTTGCAATGTTGGTGCTTCATAGAATATGAGGCAATGAAAAACTTGACTTTTCTCACTAGAAGGAAGGCCTACTTTCTTCAAGATACGAAACGAGCAGCCGGAAACTGTTGTCTTCTTTTACATACAACAAACCGCACGAAAATATCATTGTTGGATAGTTTGAAACAAGTCAATGTTTCAGTGTATTTTGGTGCATTTTGCGGGAAAGATGGAATAGCCGGCTTTGACAAATGTTCCGTTTCGGTTTCCTAGGAAGCAGAAACATTTCGTCTAATGGGAATGAAATGAGAAAAATTGTTACCTGCTTGTCACCTGCTCAAATATGTTTCAGTAGATATGTTGTGCAGCATTGGTACAAAAACATTGTGAAATGATTGCCACTTTATAGCAATAGAGTGTATGAAAGGCTGAAATTACTAGTCCTACTCAAATATGTTTCAGTAGATAGGTTTTGCAGCATTTTTAACGAAAGGGTCCTTTAACTAACAGATTTATTGGGGACATGGTATTTATGGTGTTGAAATGGCATCAAAGTTTTATTTTGGAAAGCATCCAGCCATTCTCAGTTTGGGGGAGTGTGCCATACTTGCTGGGATGATACCAGCACCAGAGCTGCGATCGCCACTTAGGAATTCTAGCAGGTTTGTCGCTAACGGTATTACTTAGGTATCATGAAAAGGAAAACAACCAATTGGTAGTACTTCTCCCCGAAGAGTACTGCTAGATTCTATAAGTTTTATTTTGGACAACTAAGTTCATTATACAGTTAAGTTAGAGTATCTGTAAAGTATTTCTTCCTAGCTAACCCTTTTTATCAAAATAATATGTGAAATGCATTTTTATAACCTTTACACGGTTTACTTTATTCTTTTGTTAAATCGAGGTGATAATTGATTTATCAATTTTTTGTATTGGCAGTGGGCTGTGGCATTAGAATTTTACAGTTTTAAATGCTCCTTTTTCATTTTCAGGACATAGAATTACTTGCTACTTGCTTCTATTTAGTATTTACATGAAGGTGACAGTTTTAATTTTATTCATTTTATTGTTTGTCGCATTAGAGTTATGTAAGTTTGTACAAAAAATTGATTTTTCGAGTATTTGACAACAGACTACAAAAGTGTTAAGGTTTATATGATAGTGAGTAAAATCAGAGTTTGCTTAGTTTCACAATGGTATACGGTTCTCATCTTAGAATTGGTAAAATTGAACCATTCATGGAAAGGGGAAAACTTGGAAGAAGGGAAACTTGAACTAATTCATACAGTTGCATCAAAGTTCTAAAAATATAACTTGGTTGTCCAATATAAAACTTAACAGAACTTTAGGGTACTCTTGGAAGGAAAAATAATACTTATTGGTCAATGGTCATTTTTGCCATCTAAATTTCTTCTTTCAAACTTCACAAACTTTTAAGTTGTTCCTGATTGGCTTCTATTCCAATTTCTGTTGTGGATACTTGGATTTTGAGTTTTTCAAACCTTGATGTGTGGTCATACTGAGTGCTTAGAAATGTATCCAGTTCTAAGTCGATAGGTTTATCTGTAGTCATCTAACTTTTTGTTTGCACAGGGGGAAGACCTTCCAAGCTAGAGTACTTAAGAGGATGGTGGAAGTTGGCTTTCTTGATATTAAGACAGCACTTTTGGTTGTGAAACAATCTCTTCATATACGTGTCGATGATATTGGTCATGGAAGTGGACTGCTGCTTCCTCTATCTTCCTTGGGAAAGGTAAGTGAGTTTATATTTCTCTGTCCGCCTAGCTATCATGTGCTGCGACATCAAGTGGTTGTGTGTATAGTTTCATATAGTTTGGGTTGCATGGCTGCTGTTCCTGGATAGTGGTTCACCAGTTCAACTGCAAGATGGACAGTCAGGCTGCAACAATAAAAATGATAAATTTAACATATAATTGGAGTAATTAGGCTTGGATTGTTTGCTCCTCTTTCATGTTTGGTTGGTTTAATACTTAAAACTGACCTCAGGATTGTTCTCGTCATACCAAAGGGTTGACAAGGGTAGATGGGGGCTCCCTTACCAGGTGTGATGCCCAAGTCTTCGTCTCACCATCTACATTGGCTATGCTATTCCTTGAAGAAAAGTTTTCTTGTCAGTATGGGAAAAAAATCTAGTGGAAAAAAACTAGGATGAGATCCCAATGAATTGATGTAGGCAAGGGCGAATAGACAATTAGTAATGAATAAAAGTGATAACTTGTAGTGCATGATTGTCTCAATGATACATGCATGAGGGGTTCCCCTCCACCCAAATGGAGTGAGGGGGTTGCTGAGGTAATTTTTTTCTTACAGGAATGTTTATACATTCGTCATTTTCACGAAGACCTTTGGTTTTCCATGTGGGGACTTGAATTTATGTGTGAAGGGAAAAGGAGATAAGCACTCAAATTGCATTGAAATCTGGGACTGGGAAAGAGAGAGCATGATATGGGAAGCAGTTGAGGACATGGAAAGATGGGTATTAAACATCCAAAAAGGGACTAAAGGTGAATATCTATTGGCGCGGTTATTTATTATTGATCCATTCGTTTTATATCCTCTCCTTTTCCTTGTCCTTTGTTAACCAGATATATTGCTTGGTGTTCACTATCTTCCGACGCTTTCTCTCATCATTTAGTCATATAGATGTTCCTTCTTGTTAATTTTTCTAATTTTCGTTTTTTCTTGGCAATGGAAAGAACTTCACTGAAGCATAACAAGGAGTACCAAAGGTTCCAACTGCAATAGGGTAAGACGCTCCTTCTTGTTAGATTGAGAGCTTATTTTGTTTGGTTAGCTCAACAACTTCTTTTGAAGGTTCCATCTATCTTTCTTGTCATTGAAGCCCTTATTGTAACATTATGCCAATAATGGCTAGGTTTTTTCTTTTGCATTTATTCAATGGTGGTTATGTTTTTTTGTTTTGTAATTTTCAGGCATCAAGCAAAAGAATCCTTCTTTCCAGTAGCCTAATTATATCAAGATCCATTTATGCACTCTCCCCCTCATGTAAGAACCCAAAGGCAGTTTTGACTCTTTTGAGGAACCATCACCGGAGCACACGACACTGAAGCGTCCATTCAACCGATCTTGCAGATTTCATTACAAGCACCAGCAGATTTTGGTATCCCTCTCGTGTCAGTGATGACCGCAATTAAGCGGTAGCACCTGATTTGTTTGGTGTTCCCTGGTTTGGGTGGTATGAATTGCTTTCTCAACACTTTTTATGAAATCCTTTGATCTTCTAATCCAAGTGCCGTTGAGTAATGAATTTGATCAAAGATATTGAAGTCCAAAGGATACATTGCTTTCTCAGGGACGCTCTTTTCATCTTTAAAGGATGTGCTATCATCGGACTAATGTGTAGAACACATGTAAATACCATACTGACTAGTACCTGAAGCTGATATGTGACACACTGATATTGTTTTTGTTGTTGTATTAGTTAAATTCCATTGTTCTCAACAGTTTTGAAAGCGGGGTCAGATGTTCCTGCTTATTCTCTTCAAAGGATCAGTAGATTCCACTTGGTGAACATTTGCCTGCTTTCCAGGAAAAGCAAGTTGAACTAGAAGAGTATCAATGGAGTATATGGACCAATACATGTACAAAGGCTTAAACATGGTACCAGTGATGACGCTGGCTTTATTCACCCCAAAACGTAGAGTAATTCTTCGACAGAAATGAGTGGTGCTGACTACGTGGCGGTGCCCCGAGACCACCCGATAATTTTTCCAAAATGTAACACTATAGAACTGACAAGAAACCAATTTCTAATCCTCGATAAGGCTAGCAGCTTTTTATCACAACAGTTACTTGTAATTACAACCATTCTCTAGTACAGTAGTATTTGCTAGTAACAAAAATCATCTACAGAACTTTCTCTATCAGAAAGAGCATTATATGATTCCATGGGCCCAATGCTTTTTGACTTGAGCACGTGGAATGTTCTGAAAACAGGAAGCAACATTTACGTGGGAGGAAGCAATTTAATACCGCTTTCCCAAATTACCTTTACAGCCAACAGTGAAAACGCTGTTTGAATTTGCGCCTCCAAAATTGGCAAATTTCTTGTTCTGGTACTCAGGCCCGTCCTTAAGTAGAAGTAGAGGCGAGGAAGGCATGCAGGTGTGTGTGTGTGTGTGTGTGTGTGTATATATATAGAAACTATAAGTCCCTTATGTTAGCATACTCTTGTGGCTAAAAACACAAGAAGCTGGAGTGATATTAAAGTGATACTTTTATATTCTTGTAATAATCACTTATTTTTTATAATCACTTATTTTTTATAATTTAATCTACCTTCTCCCATTTTTCTTATTTTTAAATTGATTTTTCATTTACTTTGTTTGCCTGTAAAACTATGAAAGGAGCTCTAACCTTGAAATTCACTTCGGACCCCTAAAATATTGGAGACGGTCTCGTTGGTACTATTACGGACTTATCGTGTGTCTACATTGTTTAGGTTGTGACCTTTGACAATGACAAAGTGGATTCATATTCATTTCAATCACCCATATAGAGCATCTTTAGTAGAATTCACAAAAGTTAGTTTTAAAATTGTACTTACGCTACCGTTTTACATATTTTGCATGCAAGTTGAGTTCGTAAAATGCACTCCAGCGGACTCTACGAATTCGAGTTTTATCCTTTTATATATTTAATAATTAAACAACAAATTTATCTGTCTACTCTAACTGTCCGTATTGTATAATTCATTTAAATAACACGACATGTTCTACCACTCGAATTGTTGTAGCTTCAAATACATTTTTTTTTCATGGATATTGTTTACCTTTTGAAATTATAACTTTTATTCATATTTAGTGAGCTATTTCTTAAAATTTTGGTTATTAAGGGTGAACAGAGAAATTGAATAAGCAGCAAATTTTGAAACAAATAAAATAAAAATTCAAAACAGACGAAGATAAGTCAAGCTGAAAACTTTGACTTTATTGTTTATTTACTAAACATTTTCTAGAACCGGTCTTTCTAAACTTTCCATTTAACGGCTCACAAAAGTAAAATAGTTTGATAAAAAATAATAAATAGAATCATGAAACACAAAAAGATTCTAAGTTTCTACGAAAATTGTTCAGAATTTTGAATACACAATTAGATTGAGCCGATTTGGTAGAAGGAGGTTTCACAAATTATTCTCTACAACATGTTTAGCTCCAATCATCTGTGCTAATATCAAAATAGGCCCCACAATCCCATCGATATAAAATCTCCTAAATCGGTACCTATAGTCAACTTGGGGTTATTTTAGGACAAATAACCAATTGCAGCTAGCTCAGTTGGTATGACTCATGCATCTCATTAGAAAGTTGATACGACCAGGTAGGGATGGCAGTGGGTAGAGTATGGGTCGGGGTCGGGGGTGTCACGTCCTCGATTTTTAAACATAAATAATATAATTTTCACAAATAATGTATCGACATTTCCATACATAAATATCCACAAAAGATTTGTCATATTCATTCCACAAAATCATAATCAGTTCAAAATTTTTCAATCAAAGGACAATTTGCTATTTGTTTGCCATTTTTGAGAAATAGCATCAGATTTTGTCAAATGTGGCAACTGGTGCAGTTGCTCCTAATACATCATCATAAAGTCTCACACCCGAAACATAATGCTACATGCACAAATTTTTGTCCACATATTCAGACAAGATGCGCTGATGAGAAAAAGAAAGTTGTTCAAAAAATTGTTAGACAAAGATGCATTCGAAATCATCCAATACACGTGCATCCAACAAAACAATCAATCAAGGTCAATGTGCATCGAAGAACTTTGGACATATTTGGGTTTGAATTTGTGTACATAAACATGTGTATACAGACCTTTTTGAACAAAATACACACAAAGTTGCACCAATACTCGTATCATTGTGTCTGACCCGGATATATTAAATTTACACACCTATGTATGTGTTTATGCAATTATGCATGCATTTTCTATGTAGTTAATATTGAAGCATCTCCCACTCAATATCCATTTTGGAGACCCACAATAGTATATTTCACTTAAAAATTATTTTTTGATTTTTATTGTCCACATAAACTCAAATTTGCATTATTTATGTAAAATACTTTTCATCTGAATTAAATTTTCTTCCTAACTTCTCCTCAATATAGAAATTGATTCCGATAATTTAGAGACTTAAATTGAAATTGGATTTTGAGTACCTTGATTCTGAAATTGAAGTCATGGAGATGCTGCAAGAGTTTTGTTTGAGTTGTTCATATATATATATATATATAATATAGAAATTTTCAAGTGAGGGATCCCTCATTTTTTTAAAATGAGGGACTTTCATTTTCCGATCAAATTTTGAAAATCCGAGCCGCTCAATGTGTGCAGAATGTGATTTTAAGGGTACTCGCGAAAAATCAGCAAAAAAAAATGATCAGGAAGGGCTTCATCTGAGCAGTTTTTTTTTGAACCGTTCAATGAAAACTGCTTGGATGAAGCCCTTCCCGGTCATTTTTTTTTGCTGATTTCTCTCGGGGATCCTTAAAATCACGTTCTGATCACTTTGAGGGGCTCGGATCATCTAAATTCAATCTGGAATGGGAGTCCCTCATTTTTTTAAAATGAGGGATCCCTCACCGGAACCTAATATATATATATATATATATATATACACACACACACCCACACACATCAGTGGGCCCCTTCTACATTTCAGCTTTACAACTCATTTTTCCCTAGCTGATCATTGAGTTCTACAATTAAAAAGGAAACAAACAAGTCTTGATTTGATTATGGTCCCACGGCACAAAAAAAAAAAACACACATCTCTTTTCTTTTTCTTTTACATGCGTCCCGGCCCATACTATTTTGACCAGCTGCTCCATAATTTTTGTCGGTGAAACCTACCACTTTGCCGGTTCATCATTTCTCCCTCTGTGTTTGCGTGTGGCCGTACAATGAGGTAATGTTCAGCCCTGCTTCAATTTAATCAGTGTCATCCTCACCCAACTCCCCTGGAATTTTTAATAAATACAGATACCTCCTTTAAAGTTTTTGAAATATCTTTATCCTTTCTGTCTTTTGAACTAACTGGGATAACAGACTTAAATTGAGTCTTAGAGCATCCACATTTGGCTCTTGAACAATTTGTGTTGTATGATAAAAAGTGAAGAAACTAGGATCCAAAAATTGTGTTGTTAGCGAATTGTTAGGTAGAGAATGAAAGATGGTCATTTGATATTGGGGAGTGATTTTCATAGTCCCCTTTTTGATATCTACACTTTTTTTTTTACTGCTGAAAGTGTAGGTAAATTGAAAAGTCAGGGTTCCTAATAATTCGTAAAAATCCTAACAGTATGAAAGCGAATCAGTAAGTAATACTACCAGTAAGAGCTAGGCAAGCAATCGATCACACAATGCAGAGATATACGTGAAAAATCTTAGAATGGGTAAAAACCAAGGGAAGGAACCAAATCACTATACCATTGTGCAGTTACAGATATACCTATCCAAAACGAAGTAAATCTTAGCTCACAATGTTTTAAGTACCACCTGTCGAGTCACACGTACACTGTACCCAGTGATCTTAATTGCCAACGACCTTGAGTCCACAAGCCTCCAAATATTCTTCCAAAAATCCACCAGAAGCAACTCAAGTTTGATTCGTAGATGTTATAGAAACCTCTTCAAACTTTAGCTAAAAATCAATGATCCATAGACAATGTATGTGCTTCAAGATACAAGCCCCAAATAGCTCTAGGGTTTTTCAACTCTAAAAAACGTGCTTTGGGGCTGCTCTAATATGCAAGAGTGTATCCAAATCCTAAATGAAGATTTATTTATAGTTGCTGAAAATCGATAGAGTTGCTCGAGCAACTTTAAACTCGGGCTCAAGCGAATTTTTCTAGTAAAACTTGCTTGACAAGATGCATCGTAGAGACCCGTATTTATTTTATCAATGTTAATGTTTTATAAGTGCATGTTTATTGAGAAAGAAATGTGAAATTATAGTGTTTATGTGATTTGGGGCTAAAGTGATAGAATAGATTGTGGAAGGGTGCAAAGTGTAGTTTTTTTTGAAAGGCATGCAAAGTGTAGTTTGCATATATGTGAGTACATATAGGAGGGTGAGAGAATAGAGAATTATTTTCTTGTCCCATCTCCCTCACGCCCCTCTCTCTCTCTCCTCTCGGCTCTCTCCATCTCTCTCAAATTTCCACCCAAATAACTCAAAATCCATACCAATCAACCCCCATTCTGCATTTTACTCGAGGTTTTGAGCTTGCTCTTTGTTGGTTGGAGCTCGGTGTGGGGTATTCCGGTCGAAATCGAGGGTTTTGAAAAGTTAGGGCTCGTATCTTTCGTGGGCATCGTTCTTCAACCTCGAGGTAGGGATTCTACCTCTCAATATATGTAAAATGAGTGTTTTCCTATGTTGATTCGTGCCTATGGTTGTTGTGGTTGTTGTTGTAGTTGAACCCTTGAAAATCTGCAGAAAATCTGCTCGAATTAACCTGGTATCGATATCACTCTGGTTGGTATCGATACAATTGCCTCTGGAATGTTTCTTAGCCCATCTATAACGATACTACTTTGACTAGTATCGATACAGATAGCTTAAGGACAGTTTTGGCTGCTTTGTTCCATACTCTATTGTCTCGACCCCCAATCTCTCCTTAACTTGTTCTAAGCACCTTCAAATCACCTCATAACATGATTGATCATATTCATTGAGTTCATGGAGTATCCTTGCATCTCTTGCCCTTGTTCGGTAGAATTTCACTTTGAATACCTCTTGAACTACAATTGAATTGGAATGACACATAATAAGGATATGATGCGCTTGAACACTTTTCGACACAACGAGAACATTTAGGACCCATTGACGGGTGGGTGCCAGCAGGGGTATCGGGATCCCTTAATTGGCTTGGTAGGAGCAAAAGCTCATAGTGGTTACATTCAGGACCTATCAATGGGTATGGTGCCTGATAGAGGGTGTCGGGATCCTTTAATTGGCCCGGCAAGAGCTTAGGCTCATGACACTTACAATGAAAAGACATTGGACACATGGAGGTGGGAATGGTTCTAGTTTGAGTTGCACGTTGTTCGCTAGGTTGTTTCGAGATTATTGAGCCATGATTGTCGATTACCCTATGGTCCTTGTTTTTGTTCTCATCTTGAGATTATATTAGCATTTCATTTGCATAAAATGTTAGTGTAGAGTTTCCTACTGGGCTAGTGTAGCTCAAACCTTACATCATTTTCAGGTACTAATTCGGGACATTAGCTTGCATGCTTGGAGTGCTTGGATGTAGAAAATACCTTTTGAAAGCTAACATAGAGGCATTACTTGGCCATCTTTATAAATCTCTTTTGGAAGATGTATCTATAACTTCATTTTATATTTCTTTGACTTAAGAATATTGTAAAGCCTTAACTCTTGAATCCTTGGTTCTTATATTAATTCGGGCCTTCGAGCCAATGATGTAATCTTTTGAAAACTCTTGGATGTGGAGGTACAGTTATGGAAGTAGAAATGTTAAACTCTTTTGGGTATCGTATAGTTATTTTGAGATTTTATTTATGGAATTCATTGATATTTATGTTGAAAATCGAGGTTGTGACATACATCAGGTTGGCTTGACTAAGTTTAACTGCATGTCTTGACTAAAATACTACTCCCTCCGTCCCTAAATAAGTGTCCGACGCGCAAACCTAGGCTTTCAAAAAGATGCATTTGTTTCGTTAAAAAAATCAAATTTTTTTCACAAATCATTAGATAGCAATGAGTTCTATTAGGTTGTGAAAAAAAATTAAATTTTTTAATGAAAAATATGCATATTTTGTAAGGCCTAGTTTTGCGCGCCGGACACTTATTTAGGGACGGAGGGAGTACCACACTCGAACACAATACAATTTTACGATTCCTTTCCACATAATCCTATATAGATTCATTAGCCTATAAAGATAATAAAATTACAACTCGATATAAATATGTGTTTTGTTATACGGAATTGCCAATACATGGAGACTCTGAAATTTGGTCCTTACATAATTTTTTTTTTGTCTTTTTTTGCTGAAAGACAAAAAAAAAAGAGTGTGGATATAAAAAAAGAGAGTGTGAAAAGCAACTCCCTCGATATTTTAGGAGTTTTTTTTTTATTTAATGTGGGACCCCTAACTCGAGAAAATCTCTCTCTCTCTCTCTCTCTCTCTCTCTCTCTCTCTCTCTCTCTCTCTCTCTCTCAACCCAACCCCTTAAGTGGTTTATGTTACTCGCTCCCTAAAGCAGTCAAATAGAGTGCAAAAATAAAGAAAAATGTTGTTATCTTACATGGTCACAAATTACCCTCCTATCCTTGTGTTGCTGCTAGGAAATTTGAAAAAATCTGTTTGACATCATCAAATCTTAATCACAATGGACACTATTCTTTTATAGTTTGTGAAAGACTACATATGTGTGAAAATAGTCTTTCATATGCCGCAAAAATACAATGTAGTAGTCCATTGTAATTAGAATTTGATGATGTTAAACAATTTTTTTTCGAATTTTCTAAAGGCTACATCACGACAATAGAGTAATTTGTTATGAGACATGGGGTATTTTTTAATATCTCAAACGTGATAGGAGCAATCAATAAGATTTATAAACCTCAAGGGTGGACTTGGTAATTTGTCCAAATAACGATAACTCTACAACCACACCTAATTGACCCACCGAATGACACGCACTCGTATAAGCATCAGAGCTAGCCCACAAATTAGTGGTGCAGTATGTGTAGGGCCTCAATACTTGTGTGAGTACTGTATTTGCATTTGAGTTTGTAAAAGTTTGTGTGTGGTTATAGAATTATTCTCCAAAATAATGGTCCCCACTTAGGCCTTGGTTTCCCAAAAAACTCGCATTTGTTAGTTTTGTATCAAATTTTTTTGGATTATTAGTTTGTCTTGACGAGATGAATCGAAAAATTAAAAGTTATGACTTTTACCCAATACTTTTTCAAAATATCCAAAATTTAGCACGTTTAACCCATTTTTTCATCTCGTCGAGACCAACTAACAATTCACAAAAATTTGACACAAAACTCTCAAATACGAAAAAAAAAATTGAATAAGGATAAAACATAAAAAAGCCCAAGCTAGCAATTTATTGTTTTCTTATTCAACTGAATTTTTTTTCCCTTTCCCTATGTACTAGTATTATTGTTTACAATTATTATTTAACTACAAACACTTACACACATACTTTACACACGCAATCACATCTTTTAGTGGGTTCCACGCACACTGGAAATATAGTATGTAATGGATCTTAATGTGAATGTAAGTAAATTTATGTTATATAAATGTTTGTAATTATAAAATGATTGTATTACTTAACCATGCATAGAGAAGCAACCTATGTAGGAACAAAATTGAACGGTGCATGAGAAATCGAAGAAGCTCTCTTGGCCTCTCATTTACTTTCACGAGCCGTCTTCGTTCAAAGGATCTCTACTTTATTATAACACTCCAAATTGTTTAGAAGTCGATTGATATGCTGACTCTATGACGGATGACTTTTCGTATTCATGATTTGGACAACAGTAGTACGTACACGTACTAATAAAGATGAGGAAAATTTATTTCCCGCTCTGCCGTAAATAAGGTATTTGCAGCAACCCTAATCATTTGACACAGGCAAATTGTTGTCCTTTAACTATAATTTACTTTCACATACCTCACATACGTAACCTAGTTAAGTTATTTATTTATTTATTTTTTAAAATTTGTGATCCTGTAAAGCAGAAATTTGATTAGGTGAACTTTTGAGATAAAATTAAATTATAACCCTTTAAGATAAAATTATCAGAAAAATAAAATTTGCAAACCGGTTCAAACAGATTGAAAATTGGAGTATTTAATTTTTTTAGACTTTTACATGTTAAAAAATATGGTAAAAAATTTAAGTGCTTCAATTTTTAATCCGTTTAAGCAGGTTTGAAAACTTGTTTTTATAATCATTTTATTTTAAAGGGTCATAATTAATTTTTATCTCTAGGGCTTTCATAATCAAGTTTCTGATATTTATTTAGAACCTTGTAGGGCAGAAATTTAATTATGAGAGTTCTATTATGACCCTTTTAAAATAAAATGATCAGAAAAATAAGATCTTTACATATGTTTAAACGGATTGAAAATTAGAGCACTTAATTTTTTTGGACAGTTCATATATTAAAAAATATGATAAAAAATTAAGTTTTCTATTTTCAATCCGTTTGAGCCGATACAAAAATGTTATTATTTTTTTCTTTATCATTTTATGGTAAAAGGGTCATTATTAATTTTTTACCTCTAAGACTTTCATAATCAAATTTCTGCTCTATAAGATTTCAAATAAAAAAAAAACAAATTAGCCAGGTCACATAGAAGTGTGTGAAAAGAAACTATAGTTTAAAGGACACCAATTTGTCATGTGTCAAATGATTAAGAGTTGCTGCAAATAGCTTTGCCATGTGTCAAATGATGAAGGGTTGCTACAAATACCTTATTTATGGCGGAGGTGAAAATAAATTTTCCTCAATAAAGATATGTACTCACAGGGGACAAGGCGACTACAACACTCCTATGTCAAAGTGTTGTGGTTGGTGTTGCTGGGATTGAATGTTGTGTACCAAAATATTATTGTTATGACAATTGCAATTCCAATTGCTTTCTACGAGTTTTCAAAACAATTAAATTAATTAACCCTGATTCCAAGGGTTGGTCTAGTGTCTGATGTTGAGACTTAGGGGATGACCTGATAGTCAAGGTTGCTAATGTTTCAGGATCAAAACTTCCAAGGTTCTATCAATTCGTTTGGAGCTACTAGACGTTTGCCTATTAGTGCTCATGCTATATGTATTTTAAACACTAAAAAATAAAAATTGAAGTTTGATTATCAATAAATGGAGTGTCAAAATCAATTAGCTTTTTCTTTACATAGTTTTTAGGACTTCAACTAAATGGGGCTTACATATATGTCAATTGAAATAGTATAAATTAAAAAACCTTATCGAAGAAAAGTTACAAGTCAAGCATTTTTTGCATAAAAGTAATTTGTAGTAATAATGAATGTGAATAAATTGATGGTAAAGGAGAAGAAGTAAAAAAGATATCACAATTTATTCTTCGGATCATACTTCAAATACTTGTATGTTGTAAAACTTATTCAAACATATTTACCAAAAACAAAAAACTCATTCAAACACTTTGACAGGTTCATAAATATTTTGACAATTAATGGTCATAAAATTTGCGATCTACAAACTAAAATAAATCTAAAACTTCCATGCTTGTAAAGTACAATCAAATACTAGTACGTACTGAGTCGATCGGTTCGTTTATGTGTCTTTGGCAACACGTATCAATGCGGGTCATTACACTCTGACCCAACACCATTTATTATAAAACGGAAATGCTAGTACTCAAATACTGCATGCCTGCCTTGGGAAACAAAAACTGGCATCAATTTTTCACTGGCCTACCCTAAAAATTGAATTGAATAGAGATTAGAGAAGAATAAAAAGTCTCATTTGGAAGATTATGGCAGGAATTCATTAAACTACTGTAATTTAATAAAGGCTGGGGTCCATAAGTCAGCCTTACCTCATAGAAGTCAGAGGGGAAAGTCTACAATATACACCCCTCAAAAGGGTGTACCATATGCACCTATTTTATGGTTCATTTATAACATTTTAGCATGTTTCGTAATTTTTGTTCTAGAATTCATAACTTTTCCGCAGTACGATTCGTAACATTTTCATTATGATTCATAACATTTTGGTGTATATCGTAATCTTTATACGATTCGTAACTTTTTAGCAATACGATTCGTAACATTTTCTCTATAATTCATAACATTTTGAGGGGTGTATATGATACACACCTAAATAAGGGGTGTGTATTGTAGCCTTTCCCAAGTCAGAGAGGCATGTACAGTAAACACTCTTTATTACTCCACTACTAGTATTTACTCAACCACACCCTGTAGTCGTACATTTGTTTGACATCTATGATCTACCCAACCAGAGAAACAAAAAAAAGTCTCTCTCTCTCTCTGTACAAAACCAGATCCGACCCCACTTGATCACCGTCTATTAATTTCATTAAAGCATTCTTTCCGGTTCAATTTTTGAACAAGAGAAAGTAGTTCAAATTTGGACCATAATCAATGGTTCCGCAAAGAATTTTTTGAGCAGATTCAAACTTTCTATTTTCAGTATTGAACAGTTCAAATTTCGAATGTTTTCTATAGTACAACATATATGTCATTTGTAATGCATAACATTGGTTAATAGTGGGTCCAAATTTTTGAAAATGAGCTGCATGGCATAAGGGCATGTACATCAGCCTAAGTATATATGCATGCAGTACTTTTAGCAACTTGGGCTTGCACGAGCCTAGTTAAAAATCCGTGTATTTTACATTTGTGAAGAAATCTCTCCAAATTTATCGAGGTACTATTCATCGATACCTAATTTTGTTATTTCTTTTCCTCCTCTCTCTCTCTCTCTCTCTCTCTCCAACAAAGAACGCCTCTGGCACGAACAATCTTGACGGCGAACAAAGTGCTAAACTGTTTGAGCATAAAATTGCTATTCTACTTAAAAATTACAGTACCTTGAGCGTAAAGTAATTAAATCACTTTGTTAACAAAAAAATGAAGCTGCATTGTTTATGCTCTTTTAGGCATCTTAATTTTTTTTTACTAAAACTGGGAGAGCAAATTTTAGGTGTTTGATGATGTTCGGATGATCAAAATCTTGAGAATAAGAATATGGCTATCAGGAATCAAATTGCATTCTAGTATTTTGATTAATTCAATGATCTTATTCAAAAATTTTTGCTTTTATAAATTTATTCAAGTAAACATTTTCTTAATTTAATGATTGAGCTAGGAAACGAAAATTTCCAGGGATAATAGAGGGATCAGATTGCTACTTAATTTGAAAATGTGGTTTGTAGTTGAATATGTTATTAGAAATCACATTACATTTCTATTGTAGTCTATCCTAAACATAGGAATTACGGGGATATGACATTTTGTATTCCCACTCCTCCTCAATTTTTTTGCTATCCAAACCGAGCAAGATAATGAATGCTAAAAATGTGAGTCGAGAAAAAGATGGACAAAAATGACAACTTTAAGCACTTCTAAAAGTGCAAGGGATTGCGATCTAGGGACCCTGCTGCTGCACGGTGGATCCCCTGTACCTCTATACCTATGTATTTTGGGTCGTTAAATTGTATGAGAATTTTATTTTCACAAATTTTATGTGATTCAACAGCTGGCAATTGCATAATTGAGAATTTCGGTTCAAAAGGATCAGCGTCCCTGTTGCTGGCATAATTGAAAGTAATGGGTGCAAGAGGAGATTTTAGCAAAGTATAAGGAGGTGGAATGTAAGTAAGTATTTTTACTGTTTTACTACACACTTCCCAATGCAGTGGTGTGGTGTCCTCGGAAGCCCGTGCTTCTTCTTCGACCATATGTCTTCTTTTATAGGAAGAATAAAGGAAAGGCCTCTCACTGTTCCCCTGGACTCTCTCAATACACTCCTCCCCACTTTCTCTCTCTAGTACTTCCCGGATAAAAAGTAAAAGACGACCGAGGACAAACCCTCTACGAAGGCAGTGATGTTTCGAGGCTCAACGTAACTAGTGGTTTTCATCGGAGGAATAGGTGGGAGACGAACATGGCGAAGTGCCAACGCAACCGCGTCTTCGAGACGGTGGTGGTCGATCGAGGCGGCGGCTGCGGCCGAGGCGACTCGTTCCGCCGCATGATACTAAACACCATGCGGTGCGGGGGCCCACGAAGCCATCGCCACGGAGCCAAGCAGTGGGCGGCGGAGAAGCCGACAAAACAGAGGGATCCGAAGCAGAGACTCGAATGCGGACCCGAAAAGGAGAAGGAGAAGGAGAAGAAGAAGAAGAGGAACGGGGGATCCGAGAAGCTGTCGGAGCTGCTGAGGCTATCGGACGTGGAGGCGGAGGCGGCGGAGGAGGCGAAGGTGAGGAGGAAGGTGGAGGCGCTGGAGGAGCTGAAGGGAGTGGTGAAGAAATTGCAGATGGAGGGCGACGACGACGTTTTTAAGGGGGCGGTTGAGGTGAGGCGGGTTGCGAAGGAGAATCCGGAGGCGAGGAGTAACCTGGCGTTGATGGGAGCGATTCCGCCGCTTGTTTCGTTGCTGGATTCGGAGAATGTCGAGTCTCAGGTCGCCTCGCTCTATGCTCTTCTCAACCTTGGCATCGGCAATGACGCGTGAGTTCTTTTCGTTTTTTACCCTTTATATATCTATATATTGGTAATCTGGAGTCCCGGCCAGCCGTTTCACTAGCTCACTTGGAGTGACGAAGTGACCCAAAAGTTGGTGGTACGGAGAATTGACCAAGATCACCGGTCAACCCTTTTGGATCGCTCTATCTTGTTTGGTAATCCGGCGTCTCGGCCGATTGCATACACCTTAGACCATATTATATAGCCCTCTCTATAGTCGTTTTATCCACGCAAGTGGTGATGAGATGAGAGTTGTTGACAAGGAGAATTGAATTCGGCATCGAAAACCTTAAGTCTCGTACTAAAACCACCAGACATTGCGTGAGCTTTTTTGTTTCACATGCATTTGGTGGTGTTGTTATGGTACTCTTTTGCATTGGCGAGAAAGCAATGGAAAAAGGAGGTAAATTCCGATTAGGGTCGTTTCTTTTTCCTGATTTTTCCCCTGGATTTCTTGATAAAGTAAAAATTGCTTACGTAGTTGTTAGGAACTAGTTACACGAGTCCAAGCCCGAGTCTGACTCGTTCAAGGTTTTTTTTTTTTTTTTTATAGATCGATTTTGGAGTATTATTCTATCAAATCTAGTTACTTCACACTAAATTGGCGTGTAAGAAGTTCGATTAAAACTTAATTAAAGTGGTCTTTCGATTGATAAACAGGCTTGCCTGAAGCTTATAAATATTCATCTTGAATTATGCTATATATTTTCCTTAATTATGAATTTCCATGGGTTCTAATTATTTTCTGGAAAGTACTGCGGTTGAGTCTTGCGTTACTTTGGTCATCAATTTCTGTCCTTTAATGAAATCCGAAATATTCATCAATTTCTCTTCTTTATTAAGAACAGAGTTAGAGAAGGAATTTTACTTTTATTTTTAGTGCTGTAGAGAGTGTTTATTTATTAATTGGAAGCCAAAAAGTAGATGACGAGTCGTTTTCTATGTATCCGGTTGTCATTCTTTGAGAAACTCTAATTGGTTGAGTTTGTTTTCTAGGTCAACATCGGAAATCTGTTTGGTTGCCAACGAAGCAATAATACAAAAGACCCGAAAGAATAATCTTGATTTATATTATTGTTTTTTCCCCTGCATATTTTTCATATATTGGAGTGAATTTGATGTGTATTGGAGTAGTTAGTAGTAGGAGTTTGTAAGAAATTTACAAATTTGAAATGTAATATCTAATTTTTCATAGTTTACTTGATAATATGTTCTCTTATGTAAACAATTCATGGGAATTCAAACAGATTATGACCAGTCCTTTTCGATACAGCCTCGTGTTGTTTTCTTTTCTTGGTTGCTCTTTGATTTTTATTTTTTTGTGGCGTACCTTTATTGCTTTAGGGGCAGAATTGGCCCCGTTCCGCTTTCTTCTAAAACTTTCTTTTTCAAAAAGAAGGTAATTTCAAACTCAAATATGAAAGAAATAAAAAATAAATTTTTAATTTTTTTGCACCATTTAAAAGATTTCAATGAGATCTATCAAACAAGATCTATATTGATAGGAAAATTATTTGTATAAACACATGATTTTTGACTTTGAAATTATCTTTTTTTTTTCAAAAAGTGGAACGGCCCCTGAAATATTATAATCATCCCTTTTTTTGCAGAAACAAATCCGCCATTGTTAAAGCTGGATCCGTTCACAAGATGCTAAAGCTCATTGAATCTCCAAATGGACCTCCAAACCCAGCTCTTGCCGAATCAATAGTCGCAAATTTTCTTGGCTTGAGTGCTCTGGACTCCAATAAACCAATTGTTGGTTCTTCGGGCGCAATCCCATTCTTGGTGAAAACCTTAAAAGACGTCGATAAAACTAGCAGCAGTCAGGCGAAGCAAGACTCTTTGCGCGCGCTCTTTAATCTTTCGATCTCACCTTTGAATGTACCACTGATTTTAGACACCGATTTAGTATTGTTTCTCTTTAGTAGATTGGGAGACATGGAAATTAGTGAAAGGATCCTCTCGATTTTGGGCAATATCGTATCGACAAGTGAAGGTCGGAAAGGCGTCAGCATTGTGCCGGATGTGTTGCCAATTCTAATTGATGTTTTGAATTGGACCGACTCACCGGGGTGTCAAGAGAAGGCGTCGTATATACTAATGATTATGGCTCACAAATCATATGGGGATCGGCAAGCCATGATTGAGGCTGGAGTTGCTTCACCGCTGCTAGAGCTCACGCTTTTGGGAAGCACATTAGCGCAAAAAAGGGCTTCTAGGATCTTAGACCGTTTGAGAGTGGATAAAGGGAAGCAAGTTTCAGAAAGCTTTGGAGGTTGTATGGGTGCTAATGTGTCTGCTCCTATATGCGGATCTTCATCAAAATCTGCAGACCCAAATCTTGAACTGGTCGAGTGTTTGGAGGAAGAAGAAGGAATGATGAGCGAGGAGAGAAAAGCGGTAAAGCAACTAGTCCAACAGAGCTTGCAGAACAACATGAGGAGGATGGTGAAGAGGGCCAATTTGCCGCAAGATTTTGTGCCATCCGATCATTTGATCAAGTCTCTCTCATCTAGTTCAACTTCTAAGAGCTTGCCATTGTGAGAAGAATAGAAGTTTGAACAAATTCAGAAGTTAGTCTCCTCTTCATCATTCTTGACCCTTTTATGTCCATTGTAGCTTGTTGTATAGCCAGTTTAGTTAGCAATATTTGTGAAAATTATATGTCATTGTTAGAACATCTTTGGGAACTTTGTCCGTTTAATAAGATCCCTTTTTGTATAAATTTGCTTTGAGTGGCTTTTATACTCCAACATTTTGTCTTTTGTCATCCTGTACCGGGGAGAGGGAAGGGGTTGGCTCCATGAATCACAGTACATTTGCCCGATAACCGGGCTATTTACACGGCTCGATGTCGAGTTGTTCAATTGTGTTTTGTTTTTTACGAAATCGTTTCCCAGTAAATGTGGATAATGTTGAATAAGAGTGTAAATTTTGTGTGGATGAGCCGGAAAAGGGTGGTTTTCTGCCACTCTCCGTGGGCCCCTTTTTTTTTGGGTAATTCAAACCGTGCGTCTTGTAGATTCTATAAAATATGCAAAAAATCAGTTTGTGCAGATATCGATAGGTATGTCAAAAGTTGAGTTTTTAGACGAAAAAATGAACGGTTGTGGACAATTTAATTTAAAAACAGTTGCCAGATCTAGACCGTTCATTTTTTCGTCTAGAATTCAACTTTTGACATATCTATCAATGTCCGGACAAGTTGATATTTTGTATGGATACATTATTTTACTGGCCCTACAAGATGCATGGTTTGGATTACTTAAAAAAATGCGTGAAGAAAGCCCACGAGGGATGTTGGCGGAAAATCGCCTCTGTCCTGCTCATCCGGACAGAATTTAAACTTGTTGAATAATACTCCCTCCGTCCCTTATTTATAGTCCGGTATTCCATTTTGGGCTGTCCTTTAATAAGTGTCCAATTTGTAAAGTTAGTGGGTAAAAGTTGGTGAATTGTCTATTTCGTCCCTAAAAGTAGATTCCATTTTAAAAAGTAAGTGAGTAAAAGTATAATGATGATGGGTAAGTAGGGAAAGTAGAAGAAAAAGTTGATGTGAAAGGTATAATGATGATGTCTTTTTAATAAGTTGGGGTTACGAAGCAGGACACTTAAAAAGGGACGGAGGGAGTACATAACTGCATGCCTAAAGCCTTGGGAGTATTTCTTGTGCGGATGCTTCCAATCAGTGGCGTGGCATGCAAATTTGGGAAAATCTAAGACTGTTTTTGGCATAGAGTTGGTGGTCCCTTTAGTTGGGGTTGTCACATTCGGGTCCCTTCCCATAGTTTTGTCTACCCATTTGGCTCCATTCTCCATAATCATATATTCTTGATGTTGATACCCTGTTAGGTGTGTAGGTGTTGGTCATTTTCTTCTGCCGAAAAATAGGATGGGGACTACTCGATGCAATGCCGATCTGGGTATCTGTTCTCTGTTTGTTTCATTTCTAGCTAGTCTCTTGTTTTTTAATGGTTATTTTAATTCCTAGGAATCTTGGATTTACAAGGAGGATTATAATAATAATATGCTTGCTTGTAATGTAAACTGTGAACTTATGGTTTCGTGGTTTAGTTTATCAGAAGCATTAGTTAGGCATTGTTTTTCTAAATAATTTGAGCCTTTGACAATTTTCTAAACAATTTTTAACTGCCTTATTACAGATGAATGAACATGCTACAGATGCAGAAGAGAAGAATCTTGACTCTTCATAAGCTTATTATATTGGCGAGCCATCGTATCGCCTAGAAAAATCTTAACTCTTCATAAGCCTATTATATTGGCGACCCATCATATTGCCTAAGGTACATACTCCACATAGATGTTGATATAATGGTCATAGTTGGACAGAATTGTACTTAATAGCTTATTGATATTTTATTTGCCCCATTCTATCTTGTTCTGTACTGAGGAGTTTTGGTTTTTGTTTGGATGTAAATATTTTTGTTGTATACTCTCTGTCCATTTTGTTTGTCCATTTTCGTTATTCGTATCATTTTTTAAATGCTTATATGTAGTAATTTATAATATTTTTTCTAATCTTGAAAATTTTGTATTATAGACTTAATTGAGAACTATCAAATAAGATTTATGTTGCATATTTTTGAAGATTCATACTGTATTAAAAAATATAAGCAATTGAAAACTAACACAAATATCAAAAAAGAAGAAACAAAATGGGACGGAGTGAGTATATAAACTACAGTGGCGGAGCCAAGAATTTGGCCCGAGGAGGGCCGACTTAATAGACACATTTTAATTTACACTTAAACTTATTAGTATATCATTGAGTTTTTGATTTTCAATATAATACATTTGTAAATTAAGATTATTCTAGCTTAAAACAGTGAAAGTATACGTAATAACCCAAATTTTCAAGTCAATTTTTTTTGAATAAAATAAAATATTTTATTATAATTCTTTTACCGAAAAAATTATTTTATCATTAAAGTGAATGTATTATTATAATTTAACTCTAGGAGCTAGCCATTAAAAGCCCCTTTGATATCATAAGATATTTTTTTCTCCATATCTTGAACCATGATATCCTTGTACCCAATTATTATAGAACCCTAGCCCTACTTCATAATCCTAAAAATATAGGATAAGATTAGATTGGATTTTATTAGATATGATTATGATAAGATTGGATAAGATTTGATTAGATATTATATAGATTTTATTAGATATTAGATTATATAAGATATTATTAGATATTATAAGATTTTATTTAGATATTATAAGATTATGATATGATTAGGATAAGATTTGATTATATAATATATAGATTTTGTTAGAAATGATTAGATTATATAAGATTATGTTTAAATATTATAAGATTATGATCTAGATTAGATTAGATTTGATTCTTTAGCTATGATATGATTGTGATTCCCTCAAATCTAAGGAGTTTCTTATAGAAGATTGAGAGAGAGATTTGATATAGTTTTCCCTAGATATCCCTAGATTTTATAAGATATATTAAGATTGGATTAGATTTGATTAGATTTCATTAGATTTTGCTAGATATTGTAAGATTATATAAGATATGATTAGATATCCTAAGATATACTTAGATACATTAAGATTTGTTTGGATTTTACTGCTAGATATTATAAGATTTTGTTTAGATATTATAAGATTATGATCTTATCCTCTAGAATCTACCGGATTTTGTAGTATTGTTAGTATAAATAGGCCTCCCCTCCCCTCAATCCACACACCACACCGCTTCACTCGTGTGCTTCCAATTGTAGAGTTTTAGAGAGAGACTAATTGAGAGGGGAGAGAGAGAGGGTCCAAATGCCTATAAATACTTCTCCATTTCCCTCATTTCACCCACACCTCCACACTTCACTTCTTTGTTTCATTTGAACTCTTGAGAGAGAGAGAGAGAGAGAGAGAGAGAGAGAGAGAGAGAGAGAGAGAGAGTTCGGCAGTTTTGAGAGGGGAAGAGGAGAATTTTGTGCAACATCACCACCTTTTTGCCACTTATTCTACACCACTCAAAATCACCCTTTGACCTCGGTTTTCAAAATTTCTAGAAATATTGTGTTTCCGGAAAAAGAAAACTACTTTCTTTTTGTTCTTTGATCAAGCCGAAACGATGTTACTCCGCCTACATTTTCACCCGACGTACTCCATAGCCGCCCTACTGCCAAGAAGAACGGTGGAAACCTCCTATCTGCTCACCTAAGTATAATGTTGATGTGCTATATGTTTAACTATCTATTTATTATTTTTAGGATATCACATGATTAAATTGTTTAAATTGAAAAGTTGATTTTATTGTTGTCATGCTTAATTAACTACATGGTTGTTGATAAGCTGTGATGTTATAATTTTCAATGTTGTCGAAAATAGAAGTGCATGAAATTAGTGATTTATTATTATCGCATGATTGTAGCAAGTTTTGAAAGAATAATGTGAATGCGAGAAACTGATCCATGATTACGAGACACGAGAAATGAGAAGTGGAATACAAAAAGTAAAAATAAAATGAAATGTAAAAAGATTAATAATTGTGTGAGCATGAGAACCCGATGGAATTTGAAAGAATGGTTAGCGGAATCATGGCCAGGGTGTGTGTGTGTGTGTGAGCATGAGAACCCGATGGAATTATGAAAAAATGGTTAGCGGAATCATGGCTCGGGTGTGTGTGTGTGTGTGTGTGTGTGTGTGTGTGTGAGCATGAGAACCCGATGAAATCTGAAAGATGGTTAGCGGAATCATGGCTTAGGTGTGCGTGTGTGAGCCTAAGAGCCCGATGGAATCTGAAAGATGGTTAGCGGAATCAGTGCTTATGAGTGGCAAAATCTGAATTTAGCCTGGGAGCCCGGTAGGTCCTGAAAGATGGTCAGTGGAACCAGTGCTCGAGAAAATAAAATGAAAAGTGGAATCGATACTTGGAACATGATGACACAGTTTACGATACGTTGTGATAACTTTAAAAGACACCGACACCTTTGATTATTTTGGTGATGCTAATTTTTTTAAAGAAATGATAAATTGTTATATGTTATTTTTGTTAGTGTATGAGACATAGGGGTAGGAGTTAACTATTGGCCTTAATTGCTCACGGTGTTACTTTTGTGACCCTGACATCTTATGCCAGAGTTTAGAGCCGAACAGGGAGAATTTTATAATTTGGAAGAGTTCGGTGCTGAATAGAATAATGCAGAAGAAGATGGACGTTCAGAGGAGTAGAAGTTACCTAGTACCCCTCCCTTATCTATTTAAATAAGTGTAATACGAATTTGGGGATAATTTGGCTTGTGAAGACTTTATTTTTCTTTCTATTTAATAAATGTTGGAAAATTTATTAAATTAATGTTCCCAAAAATCGGGGCGTTACAGTATATGAATCATTTTGTTCCCTTTATTTAAGTTACGACAATACTCACATGCCTAGTTGTATGTTTTTGACCGAAATTAAGAAATCATAATGTAAAATAACCTATTTTTTACTAAATCAAATTAAAGGGCAAAGTCTATTTTGACCTATTGTGGTTTGGCTCATGTGCGGATATATCCTTCATGGTTCAAAAGTGAGTACAACCTACCCGTGGTTTGTAAAAATGAGCAGATTGACCCATTTCCGTCCATTTTATCGCCAAGTGTAAAAATGCACATTATAGAAGCTATTACACTAATAATATTCGTAATAAATCTAAAATTAGATCAAATTTTCAAGAATATTTTAAAATCGCTTAATAAACTCATCCCTTAGCAGTATTGTTCCCAATTTCTCGGTGATGCTCACAAAACATCACTTTTGTTTTGATATGTTCGGAGATGAAAGCCGTAAATAAAGGTGTCTGGCGATGTGGGAACCGGTGATTGAACCTTTTGATAGGAGACTTGCCCTTTTTCTGGTGGAATACTTGAAAGTCGATTTATCCAAAGGTATGGAATAGTTGAAAGTCTATTTCCTTTCCAGAGCAAGCCTTCAAATAGTATGATCCTTTTAGAATGAAAAGGAGTGATCTCGTAGTTCTTGGATTACCATTTGTATGGAGATTTTAAGCGGTGGTACATCATGTGCACCACAAGTACAAATACTTATCGGGAGCAAACTCAATATTTCAGCAAGGATCCCATTGAAGCTAGCAATGGTTTTAGAAAGAGAATTGATAAGAGGTGCTATTTGGATGTCAGGACCTTTGTTTTGGCTTTTAATTAGAACCCACCCCGGCTCTGAGATTGGTTTCTTAGGATTTGTCGAGGTGCGCGTAAACTGGCTCGAACTTCTGAGTTATCAAACAATACGTGAATGTCGTGGGTCGTGACAAAAGAGTGCAGAATTATCATGGTTGTTAGACATTGAATTCATGTTTCACTGTTTGCCTAACTCCTATTTGGGTTTGTTTGGGTTCTGTTGAGTTTTCTATAAAGGTTTATATGCCAAGTCACTACTGGGCCTGTGGTAGCAGAAAGTGTGGACCTTACAAGCATTATAGGCCTAAATTATTAGAGGGTAGTGAGTGGATCTGTTTTTAGCTTTCCTGAGAGATAAAGACATATTGTTGAATCACGTGAACCTCTCTGTTTCTCCCTTGATTGCCCTTCATTTTCTTAATTGGACACGTCTTTTAATTCCATTCATTGCTCTTTATTGTTCTTAACCACCAGGCTTAAACGCAGTACTGAGGTTTGATTGGTCCTATGACACGCGTGTCAAATTACCCTCGATAAACATGGGGCGGGTGGATATATACCACTATCTCCGATCCTCGAACTTCACCCCAATCTCCGATGAAATTTGATTTCACCTTCAATTCCTACTTTAAACGGAAAACTGGAATCCGCAAACGGAGAACGAGAATCTAAGTGGAGTAGAATTTCATTTAAAAAAAGTCCCACGGAAATATATACTTCGCAAAATATTACAAAAATCAAAATGTACACTTCTATTTTTCAACATAATTAAATGCACAATTACATTTTTTGATAGTCTAAGAAAACATAAATGATTATATTTTTTGAAGAAAATAAAATGGGGAAGGGACATGTAAACTTGCTCCAACCTGTTCCTAATCTTTTTTCTCAAATCTTCACCAAATTTGAAGCGATCTCCGGAAACAAAACTGAATCCTCGACCTGTTGGAACGGGATTGGGCAGGTGATCAGATCGGATAGAATTCATCTCCGGATTAGAGACAAGTAAATCTTAAACTCAGATACTAATCTACATACCACATGTATATATGGGGTAGGGCTGGGCACTGAGCTGACTAGAGTTGGACACACGACTTCCAAATTTATGTCTCACGTTATATCCTGCGGGAAGAAGTTGAGGAAGGGAGAAAGGAAATTGGTACGCCTTGGTTCCGAACAATTTGATTCGGTTTCCAAATTAAATTCAGAGCCAAACATATTCATACGATTCGAGAAATTTAGGAACCAGACAGCACAGTATATCCTAAGGAACCAAACCAGAATGAAACTTTTGAAGGAAAAAAATCCGTCAGATTTTGAGCCATTTCCTAGTTATTAGAAGGCCATGTAAAGGAGATGGAGAGTTGGCCATACAGTACCAGGTTGCCTCTCCAAACAAAGGGACTTAAGGAGCAGCTTGTAAATCCAATCCTTGTTCTATATTTCTTTTTGTTTATTCTGAACTCAAAATTTTCTGTATCAAAAAAGTGCCTTTGCCTCTATTCTCCTTCAATTTCAAGTTCGGGATTGCACAATAATCTCTTCCCGAAAAGAGCCTTTTATGTAATCATACGGCTGACATTGCACAATACAAACATTTCGAGTACATGTGACTTGAGGTGGTTTATTCTTAGCGTCTTTGGGGCATCCAATGGTATAGAAGGATTTTTGCACCCCCCACCCCCACACCCCCCAACCAAAAAAAAAAGTGTGGTATAAACATTATTGATTTGGCCTTTTTTGTCTTGTCCAAAAATCTATTTTGGTCAGATGTGGTTGGATAGGATCTCAAAAATGCAATGTCTCTGTTGTTAAATTTAACAACAAAAAATAATGGTTTTAGGGACCAAACTTATTGGTTGCTGAAGCTAAAATTTTGGTTGGCAAAGACATTTCGGGACGATATTTCGTGGTTAGGAGGTTTGCCCCTAATACATGGTCTAGAAAAGTCAAAAATCACTTCATATAGTAATGGATTGGTTGCTAATGAGGTGAGCATTAGGGACAAAATGCACAATTTATCCCTAACACTTTTGCTTTTAGGACAAAAAATTTGGTCCCTAAAGACCTTGCCAATTTGGTCCCCAAAGGTCTATTTTGTTGCTAAAAACCTCTTTTAGCTATAAATAAATATGGTCCCCAAATGAGTAACTCTTTACCAACCAATTTTATTAAAACATTTGGTAGCAAAAACATAACCAAGAAGCAACCGCTCAAACAATAACCACAATCATAACAGCCAATTTTTACACCACTAGTGTACCCGTGATATCAAAATTAAAAAGTTTCATACGAGATCCTCTAAACAACAGAGAGCTACATGGTCTATTACCAAATCAATTTCGAAGTTGTCCAATATTCAAATCCAAGGTTTCACTTATTACATGTTCAATTCTAGCTGAAATATGCAGAGGGATTACAAAGGCCATGTGTGTGACATATCACTTGGCAACCAAGATCTGCTAAACAGATCAAAAAAGAAAAGCATAAAAAAAAAAAAAAAAATCTGCTGAACCATTTTGCTGCTGAAGCCACCCTCTGCTCTGCTGCACCCCAATCCCATGCCAATCAAAAACAGATCTGCGAAAGTCGAACACATAAACCACAATTAGAACTTGAAACTATTAATTCTGACAACAGTCGACACTGACAAAGTTGCCATATGTCATACTGTATTAGCCAACAAAGATATAATATGTTGCCATCCATTTCACCATCCGGTCCATCCCAGATATGCATTCTTTTAGTATTTTTTTCCCACCTTCTGAACCTGTCTCAAATGTGTCCATCAATCACTTAATATTGTCCCTGATTTTTTGTCTCCAGAACACCAATTTCTTGTAGTGACGTTGTCAATTGTAATGTTATTACTAAGACTGAGGCTAGTCCAGGTGATCACTATTGTCGATTATTTATCTCCTTCATAGAGCTCTTTCCTAAAGTTGTGTGTATTGGAGGCAAAGTGTATTATTTTTTCTTTGCATGGTTTTATGAAGAAAAAGAAAGTTTTGAAAGAAATTTTGAGAGAAAAGGAAAAAAGTAAAGTAAGAAGGATCAGTTATTTTCACGAAGTTTTTCATCCTATTTTCAAAGATCACACAAGGGGGAGGAAATTTTTAAATATAGTTAGTGAAAAGATCATTACTTGAGAATACCTCAAAATAATTCTTATTTTAATTGATAGCCTTCTATTTTGACATTTGATCTCATTTTTTAAACTTATAACTCATAAGTGAAGCAATTGCAAATATTAATAAATCCTAGAGAAGTTTTTTGTTGGGGGTTTATACCACTATAATCACAAAGCACAAAATAATTAAGATACACTGTGGTAAGTATAAATAAACGACATACCGAAATAGCCAGCTCAGGCTAATCTTTGCTCGAACCATAGACGGCCGAACACGAGCCCTCGCTAGATTTGAGGACCTTGTAGTGCATGAATGCACTACAAAGGTGTACTGCAACATCTGAGTCCTCCATCCCTATAATTATTGGTCCATATTTTAAAAAGTATTTTACATGTAAGATACTTATTTTACCTTTAAAATACTTCTTTTTTTATCTAAATCACTTAAAATACTTTTGAATGATTGCGATGTTGTACTATCCTATGCACTATAGCGTCCCTGTCCGCCCTCGCCACGGTAGCTCGTCGCTCCAAAGGGGTCTTGAGCAGGTACGGACTCCTTGCAACCGCCTCATATCCCTATCGGTCTGTTTGGATGCGGGTAAAGAATTGGGGGTATTAGTTAATAAGGGGGATAAGATAGTAGGGGGTATTAGTTAATAAGGGAGGGCCCACATTGATGTGATGTTTATGGAAGGGGGATTAAATATTAGGTTGTTTGGATGAGGTATTAGAGAAGTGTCACGCCCTCGATTTTAAACATAAATATATAAATCGTTTCGATAAAGGATACTCGCATAAGGTAGATAATACCCAAGATGAGTTTCCCATCTACTTAGTTACAAACGAAGTCCTCAAGTTTCAAGAAATACATCCTTGGCACCACGGCCCAAATTAAATTAAGTACAAGTACGAACAAGTCATTAAATCACAAATGGTTTAGTCAAAAGAAATCAAAATGAATTAGTTACAAGTTCATCTTTAATCAAAGTAGGTGATTTACAAAGACGATTAAATAGCTAGACTTCGTTAGCTTCCAAAAATGTCTTCTACACTGAGCATACGATGTAATGCAAGCTACTGTCTGACATTAAAACCTAAAAAGAAGGATTTTGTTGAGCTACACTAGCTCAGTAGGAAATTCTATACTCAAGCTATATGTAAATGCGAAGAAACATGCAATAAGAGAGAATAAGTTTCATTAAAAAGACATAAGATACAAGAGGAATTACCAAGATGAACAGACGATTTAACTCTGGGATTTCGGATGTCTTAAGGATAACCCTAACCATCAGCACGTCAACTAGAAGTAGCAATAATACTCACATCAACCAAACAAATAACAACAATAATCCAATCATCTCATAACTTTTCGAATGAATGCCACAAACCACTTCCTCATTTCATACCATTCACCGTAGAACTTTATTTTATAAAACTTTCCTTTCTTTAATAAAATCTTGGTAGAATTAACCATTTATTCTCTTTTTCAACAGCCACGATCCCAAACAACAACCAATCCAAACTTCAACATAAACTTCTAAAATCAATCATACTTCTCTTCATCCGGGGGAGACATTCAACTGTGTTACCACCCCATGCGTGACAGTGAATTCTCTTCACCCGGGAGAGACATTCAACTGTGTTATCACTCCTTGCATGACAGTGAATTCTCTTCACATGGGTTTCCGCATTATCACACCTTGCGTTGCGGGCCCTCTAGAGTCCTCGCATTACCACACCTTGCGTTGCGGGCCCTTTATTCAAATTCTCAATTCACACATACACGTATGCGTCATCAATCCATATGCAAGAAAATAACATTTTCCAAGTTCATGTTCTTTCATTCATCATCACACAATGCATTACAAACTCATATACATGTCTCATTGTATAATGAATAGTACCTTAAGATCATATTATTCCTTAAAGTCTATAATAACGCCCTACGCCACATACCGAACCCATAACGACTCCACGACACACCACCGGCTAGGTTCTAGACGTGAATCTTATACTCCTATCAATCTTACGGTACATTCCCTACCCAAACAACACTAATATTATACTCTATCGAGTGACAAGAGACAAGATCAAACTACGAGTCTTTAGGACACAAGTAACATATCCGAGAGTGACTTAAACATGTTCTAATTACATGGGGAATCATAACATGGAACGAGAACAACCTTAGGAATAATCACAGACATTGGCAGACTGACACACCTCTACTCAAATGATCATAATTTTTTGTGTACTAAGAGTCTTAAAGTGATTCTGGTGGGAAATGAAAGCTAACTTCAAGACCTTCGAATCGATATAAAATTTGCATGAAACGGACATCGGACGAAGAAGTAATGGCCGTTTGAAGTTGAGCTGAAACCCAGTAAGTGAGCAGAACTTCCAGAGAGGGGAGGGATCGATCCCTCCTCCAATGGGGATTGATCCCCAAGGCAAAAACTCGGGTTTTGTCTAGATTTGAATGAGGGATCGATCCCTCATGCTTGGGGATCGATCCCTAGGCGATTTTGGGCGATTTTCTGCAGATTTCGACAGCTTTTTCGAAGGCACAATAGTTGATGATCAAAACTCGATTAAAACATGAAATCAACTCATAAACACATAGAATGACTAAGAAATCCCTACCTCGAAGCGTATATGCCAAGATCCAACCCAAACAAGTGAGCCCTAGCTTTTGAATTCGAAATCTTCCATGAATACTCCTCTCCGAGCTCTTTCCAACGCACTACAAGCTTGAAATCATGTCTAGAGGGTGGAATGGAGGTTAATCTTCATGGGTTTTGAGCTTTGGAGTGAAGTTTTGAGTGATGGAGCAAGAGAGAGAAAGGGAGCCGAGAGAGAGAGGGAGAGTCGGCTGGAGAGAGAGAAAGATGAGGGAGATTTTTGATCTCCTACAACACACACACCCCTTTTATATTAGCACCCAACTCAATTACACTCACACTCCCTCTAACAATTATCCTATCATTTAAGCCCCAAATCAAATAAACTCACAAATTTCTCTTTTATTCGATATTCTAGCATTTATAAAACCTTTAAACTATTTTTGAAAAATACGGGTCTCTACAAGAAGGGGGATGATAAGCACCCAATAATACATATTTTTGGTGCTTAAGTCCTCTAGTATGTTGTGTTTGTACATATATGTTGTCGTTTTTATGCGATATTGCACGTAAGGTTTGGTTGAGGATGTTTCAGGTAAAACGTGCTAATAAGGTGGTTTTGAACGCCAAGAAATACACCGGGGGCAACCTTGTGTCCAATTGCCCGACGACACATGTTTCAATGTCACCGGAAGCTAATGGCACTCCAAGAAGCCTCGGAGAATGGCCGGAGGTCAAAGATGGCAAGGAATGTGCCAAAGTGTATCAAATGAAGCAAATGCATCGAGGATGGCACTCGAGAGCATCCGAGAGTCCAAGGCCATATGACACACCTCCGCCAAGTCCCATTAATCAAGAAATCAAGTATTGGAAGGCCGTCGGGACACCACAAGGCCTCAAGGGCCAAGCTGACCCTGTTTTGTAGTTTTTGCACAGAGGTACCGATACCTCATTTTTGAGGTACCGGTACCATGTCGCTGAAATTGAAGACAGTTGCATTGGTACCAATACCTCGTTTTTGAGGTACCGGTACCAATGCCCTTCGACCAGCACTTTTTGCTGAATATTTCAACCTTCCATATATAGAAAGTTTCTACTTTAGGCATGTTTTTGGGATATTTTGGGGGCCTTTTGGTCCACTCTTTGGCCGATTTTGTAAGCCATATAAATAGCTTTGTATGCCATATATGGCCATATAGTTAGTTTTTACACTTTAAGTCTTTTATGTTCTTGGAGCTCTATAGTTGTTGCTTTCAAGTTTTGTCTTCAATTCTTCATCAATTCAAGTAAGTAGTGGTTGTATGTTTAATTCTCAAGTATTAAAGTTATAGTTTTATCTTGGATCTTCTCATAAATCTAGTTTATTTTCGTTTTCATCGGTTATTCATGTTTTCATTTCTTAGCATGCTTTCTAGTCTTTTTACTATGTGTGAGTAGTTAATCGGTTCAGTCATGGGGTGAGGTTCACCCTATGGATTAGTCTATTAAATGGTTTCTCCTAAACTTTAGCTTAATCTCAAGGTTTTGAATGAATTAAACCCATGATTTCTAGCTTTGATCATGGGGTTGGTGGCTTCTTTGATCAATGAAGTTTATCGCCTTATGCTACGTGCTTGATAATCCTACGCGTGCGAACGATTCATTTTCGTCTCTCACTTGCGTTAAATGAGTTCAATTTGAATTAGAACTTTGAGTTAAGTTACAAGTAGTCTTCAGCTTTTAATTCTTCAAGTGGAATCCGGACGGTTTCGGTTCACTCATGAGTTAGATGAAGGAACCGTTTGACGGCTAAGTCACGGGTAAACCAATCCCTTTGACTCGACCATCTCTAATTTAGTTAAATTCCAAGTTTCAATATCGTCATTTGCATCGAATACCAAAGTTGGCCGCTTGAACGCCGTAATGCTTACACAACATCTATTCCAAATTCGCTTAAGAAGTTTTCTCTGTGGGAACGATTCCGGTCTTACCGGTTAATATGCTTTCAACGACCTAGCCCTACGCTCGGGGTGTGAACCTTTCTAAGAGGTTAAGTCCAGATAGAAGCAAATTTTGGCGCCGTTGCCGGGGATCTCTTATTATAGCTTATTTGGAGGTTCGACAAACCACTGTAAGTATTCCATTTTATTTTACTTTGCGCAATTCATACTTAATCTAGCGAAGACCTCTAACCGATCATCTTATCAAACTTGAGGTATAACGAAACTAGATTAAGCATCGATTGCCTTTTCTTTTTGTTGTCCATATGACGTGGTGGTGGCTTAACCCCACGAAACTATTTCGAGAGAGGTGGCGGCATAGCCCCTCTAGCCTATTTACTTTATGTCTTATCTATCTAATAGAATGGCGGTGGTAAATGGGGAAATAGCCCCCATGACTATGTGGGAATACTCTTATTCTAATCATGCTTATCCATCTTCTTGCATAGTTGCCCCCACCACTCCTGCTATTAATCTATTTAGGATACAAATGAAATTTTCTAATTTGTTGCCCTGCTTCCATGGCATGGATCACGAACACCCTTATAAACATGTTGCAGCTTTCAAGGACAAACTTGGTACCCTTGGTGCCATTGTGAAATCAGAGTCCGCGTGGGTGAAATACTTTTCTCTATCTTTAAGGGATAGTGCCAAAACTTGGCTTAATTCCTTGAACCCTCAATCTGTGTTGACTTGGGTTGATTTGCTAAATGAATTTTACCGAAAGTTCCTGCCCATTTTTTATAAGTGGGTTTGCAAGAAACAAATTCAAACCTTTGTTGAAAGAGAGAATGAGTCATTTTATGCATGTTGGGGAAGATATAAGGACTTGCTCAATGCGGTCTCGAATCATGGCTTTGAAAATTTTCAAATTGCTAACTATTTTTATAACGGACTTTCTCCAAAGAGTCATGCTTTCATAGACATGTTGTGCGATGGAAATTTGTTTGATAAAGAACCCGCTGAAGCCTTAGATTTCTTTGATCGGTTGGCTCAAATTTTGCACTCTCGGGTTTTTGTTAAACATTGTCAAGAGTCCAACTCAAATGCCATGGAAGAGGATATTAAGCCGCCTGTCTTTGTTAAAAATGTTAGTTTAGATTGTGAAAGCTCCTCAGAGTCTGCATGGAGTGATGAGCTTATTGATGAAAGTGAGGTCCAAAGTTCTCTTATGGATCCCCCTTTTTGTGATGATCCGGAGGAGAAATGCCTCACCGCTAAGGTTATCTCTTCCGATCTCCCGTATCTTGATCCTTCCCCGGAGGAATTACTCCTTGCTCATGAGATGAACATGTTTGACACTTCGGGCGTGTACTATGAGGATCCAATAGCAAAACCTCTCACCGCTAAGGAAATGGATGCCGAAGTGGATTACTTGTATTCGTTGTTGGCTAAACAGGATACTTTTGAACCAACCTTTGATGAGTTGAAGCCCATGGAAGCTACAATGGTCCCTTCGAATTCTTCATGCCTTGATCTTCTTACCACTAAGGAAATGGATGGCGAGGTAGATTCCTTACACTCTTTGTTAGAAAAACAAGATGCATGTGGGCCTAATCTTGAGAAGTTACCAATCGTAGAACTAATTGATTTTCTTGGTGTTGAGAATATTGTCATGGTTTACAATCCTCTTATAGTAGAATTTCTCAACAATTTGAAAATTGATTTTGTTTGGGCTATGCATGTGGTGGAACTTAAGTTTTTAAAACGAATTCGGCAATTGCGGTACTCAAAGTATCTATTTTTGTGGCATGGTCGGATTCAATTTTTGAAGCAGAGTTTGGAGTGGAATGCAATGTTCATTTTCTTAGCTCTTGTTGGCATACTAAATGTTTGGAGCCCGCGTTTGGCTGAACGTACATAAACTCTTTATTTCTTTATCTCTTTTCTTTTTCTCTTTTGATGGTCCGGTATAGCCACCCGTCTCGAGCTTGAAGTTGTTGCATGACTTGCTCTACGATGCTTTGAGTGAGAAATGGGGAGAAAAGTAGTACCCGTGTAATCGCGTGAAGATTTGGTTGTGTTTTACTTTTGGTTACTTTTTAACCCGGATAATACGAGCCGGGCGGTTCTAATGTCATTTGTCTCTTAGTAGGTAGTTCGAGCTTAAGTCTTTTGCAGGGTGTACATGCTACCACACCAGCCTTGGTGGATTGGGTCTAACGTCGGAGTGAATGCGGCATTCAGGAGCCCTAAGCATGGGTGCGATTACGTGTCGCGGTTGTTAGTCCAATAAAGCTTTGACCATGACTCTGTGTGACTAGCTGTGGTTCCGCTTGAAGAGCCGAAGGAGTCGACCTTGGAAGCCGTTCGTATGACGAAAGGAGACGGTGACACAAAAGCCTCCAACTTGGTCGAGGTATAAAGGGGTTGACATTCCCCATCGAGGTACAATCTTTTCTCTCAATACTGTTGTTCTTCATGCTATGAGGACATAGCATCGTTTAAGTTGGGGGGAGGGATATATATATATATATATATATATATGCTATATATATGTTCATGAGACTTGTCTCATTTTTCTGCTTTTGTCTCATTTTTCTGCTTTTGGTAAAATTTTTAAATTTTTTGTGCAATCTTCCCTTGTTAATAGTGATTTCGCTTGCTAGATACTTTACTTATGCTTAATTGTGTCAATATGGCAAGAGTCGTATATCCCATCGAATTCGGTTGTGTATTTGAATCCCTGTCACATGCATATACATGAACATTGATGAACAAGTTGAGCCTGAAAGTCAAGTCAAGTGTCGTGCATCGCTAGAGTAGAGATTCGTTTCTTAAGCATCCCATGCTTTTTGTTCTCATTTCCCGCACTTGCGTAAATAATATCTTTGTTCATGCTTGAGTAGTGTGTATATCTTTCATGCATTTTGTTGGAGTTGTTGGCGTACTTAGGAAATGATTCAAGGCATTTTTGTTTGATTAAACCACATAAGAGTCACCTCGTCCCTGTTTTTAACCATAGTCCGAGTTTCTTCCATTGTTCAACTTAGGTAACCGGATGTTCGGAGGGTTGTGTGAAATTGTGTTTCAATGATTGAAGGTGGCTTGGGGTGGTATGAATGTGATAAAAGTGGTTGCAAAAAGGCAAAGAATTGGTATGTGATTCCCTATCTCTCCTCTCCCACTACAAAAGCTAAAGCTCTAAATTTTCACCTCCTTTTCCAAAGCCCTCAAATTGGCCCATCAATATCTCTCTTTACAAATCTCACCTCAAATGACCCTATTCCTCAAAGAAAGATCAAAGAAATAATATGGAAGAGCATAATCGGATTCGAATAAGGGTTGAATATTATGATGAGACGATTGGTTACACCTTTGGGCTAGCTTACATTCCGGATGAGAAAGAGTCCGATGAGGAAGGGGAGCTCGATGCTCAATACCGTGAGGAGCCGGATAAGGATGACAACTATGTGTGGTTGAGTCAGTGGTAGTAGTTTTTGTAGGATAGTAGTTGTTCTTGATTTCTTCTTTGTAATTTTGTTTGGTGTTTGGCCGATAGGTGGTCATGCCTTGGGTAGTTTAGGGTCGGTAGTGGCCAATGGGTAGTTGATCCGAGCTAGTATATGGTCACTACACTTTTTGTAGTCCCTTTCCTTTTGTATCCAAGGTCGTTATAAGCTAATAAAGTCCTCCGTTGATCTTTCGTACGCTAATTAACTCCGTTTGATGCATGATTGATATTTATTACTTTTTGAGTATGATTTGTTCCTAGTCTTTTAACACTTGTCAATAATTAGCTTTCCTTTCGTTCTTAGCGCTCTCTTGATAGCATGCGTAGCTTTTTGCCTCTGGCTATTGCATTTACTCGCTAGCGCTTGTCATGGGATGTATCTTGTGTCTCACTGTGTGAAAAGTCGAATAAGAGCGTATCCTTGTGAGTTTTGGAGTCGAAACTCGTTGTGGTGCATGCATGCTTGACTACTCTAATATGGCATAGTTTGTTCATCCTAGTTCATGGCATGTTTATGCGTGGATTGCATGTACTCGGATTTGAAGGGGTGTTTTGGACTCTTGCCTAGTTATAGTAGTTGAGCATAATCATTGTATCTTTAATCCCGGGAAGATTGCATAACATAGTTAAATATGTTTTGGTTTAGTTTGCTAGGGACTAGCAAAGTTCAAGTTGGGGGGTGTGATAAACACCCAATAATACATATTTTTGGTGCTTAAGTCCTCTAGTATGTTGTGTTTGTACATATATGTTGTCGTTTTTATGCGATATTGCACGTAAGGTTTGGTTGAGGATGTTTCAGGTAAAACGTGCTAATAAGGTGGTTTTGAACGCCAAGAAATACACCGGGGGCAACCTTGTGTCCAATTGCCCGACGACACATGTTTCAATGTCACCGGAAGCTAATGGCACTCCAAGAAGCCTCGGAGAATGGCCGGAGGTCAAAGATGGCAAGGAATGTGCCAAAGTGTATCAAATGAAGCAAATGCATCGAGGATGGCACTCGAGAGCATCCGAGAGTCCAAAGCCATATGACACACCTCCGCCAAGTCCCATTAATCAAGAAATCAAGTATTGGAAGGCCGTCGGGACACCACAAGGCCTCAAGGGCCAAGCTGACCCTGTTTTGTAGTTTTTGCACAGAGGTACCGATACCTCATTTTTGAGGTACCGGTACCATGTCGCTGAAATTGAAGACAGTTGCATTGGTACCAATACCTCGTTTTTGAGGTACCGGTACCAATGCCCTTCGACCAGCACTTTTTGCTGAATATTTCAACCTTCCATATATAGAAAGTTTCTACTTTAGGCATGTTTTTGGGATATTTTGGGGGCCTTTTGGTCCACTCTTTGGCCGATTTTGTAAGCCATATAAATAGCTTTGTATGCCATATATGGCCATATAGTTAGTTTTTACACTTTAAGTCTTTTATGTTCTTGGAGCTCTATAGTTGTTGCTTTCAAGTTTTGTCTTCAATTCTTCATCAATTCAAGTAAGTAGTGGTTGTATGTTTAATTCTCAAGTATTAAAGTTATAGTTTTAGCTTGGATCTTCTCATAAATCTAGTTTATTTTCGTTTTCATCGGTTATTCATGTTTTCATTTCTTAGCATGCTTTCTAGTCTTTTTACTATGTGTGAGTAGTTAATCGGTTCAGTCATGGGGTGAGGTTCACCCTATGGATTAGTCTATTAAATGGTTTCTCCTAAACTTTAGCTTAATCTCAAGGTTTTGAATGAATTAAACCCATGATTTCTAGCTTTGATCATGGGGTTGGTGGCTTCTTTGATCAATGAAGTTTATCGCCTTATGCTACGTGCTTGATAATCCTACGCGTGCGAACGATTCATTTTCGTCTCTCACTTGCGTTAAATGAGTTCAATTTGAATTAGAACTTTGAGTTAAGTTACAAGTAGTCTTCAGCTTTTAATTCTTCAAGTGGAATCCGGACGGTTTCGGTTCACTCATGAGTTAGATGAAGGAACCGTTTGACGGCTAAGTCACGGGTAAACCAATCCCTTTGACTCGACCATCTCTAATTTAGTTAAATTCCAAGTTTCAATATCGTCATTTGCATCGAATACCAAAGTTGGCCGCTTGAACGCCGTAATGCTTACACAACATCTATTCCAAATTCGCTTAAGAAGTTTTCTCTGTGGGAACGATTCCGGTCTTACCGGTTAATATGCTTTCAACGACCTAGCCCTACGCTCGGGGTGTGAACCTTTCTAAGAGGTTAGGTCCAGATAGAAGCAGGGGATTAAATAGTACTTCGTTTGGATGAAGGATTAATATGGGGTATAAGGAAGGGTGGATGATATAAAAAACTGTCAAATGACCCTTTTGCCCTTGTATGGTATTAAATTAGACTAGTCATTAAATTAAATATAAAATTGCAAAATTTAATAAATTGAATTAATTTTTCATAATTAAACAATAATAATTCGGTTTACTAATTAACTAATTAATTTAATACGTATAAAAAATTAAAAAGCATTTTTAAAGCCTTTTTTCAATTTCGTTTTTTTAGTGGGGAAATTTTAATACCCTTCTTTAATTTAGATTTTATAATTTAATAAAAAAATATGTATTTTAGTACTCCCTTGTCCCAAATTAATTGTCACTCGTTCTATTCTAACTGGCTAAAAAATGAGTTATATCTTTAAATTGGGACGAAGGGAGTAATTGATTATGAGTAGGGAATATGAGAGCACATGGTCACATATGCACATGATAATTTTTCTTTTCTTTTTCCCCTCGTTCTTATCACTTTCACAGTTCCATGCAGGCAGCGCTTGAGAGAGAGAGAGAGAGAGAGAGAGAGAGAGAGAGAGAGAGAGAAAGAACTGGAGAAGAAGAAGAAGAGGCAGAGAAGAAGACTAAGAAGAACTATGACACTCCCTTTCTTCGATCCCGGCTGAACGTCACAGGTTTGATCTCCAATCTACTGGTGTTCCTCTTGTTCTTCTTCTTTTTCTTCCTGTTTCGCTGCTGTTGCAGGAGACGAAAACCTAGGAGGGTTAGGGGTTGTGGGAGGGGATTAGGAGGGGTGAAATCGTCCAAGAAGAAGGGGGATTGGGGGGGATAATTTATGGACACCTCAAACCCTACCCGAAAATAATACCCCTCATTGCCCTCTTCTCCGGTCTTCCGCAAGAAAGGGGATAAACGAAGACCTTTGAGTTTTGGCTTCCCAAACCAGGTCTTCGAGATGGGCTCAGGTCTAAGGGAGGGGTTATAACTTATACCCCTTCCTTCTCCAGCATCCAAACGACCCCTATGCAGACAAGTTTATCGATCTCTTATCTTCGTAGGGATAACCACCATTAATAGACCAAGATCCATGAGTGTTCCTAATCCTAAACGCGTTAGGAAAGCTAATGCTATTGGACTCAGCTGGTGCCATCCTTATCTACATTCCGTGATCCGAGGATCCTAATCTGAAACAACAATGAATGTTAACAGACTCTGTTCCAATAAAAATTCTTAGGGTTTTTTTCATTTTTGTCCTTATTGAAATTTTTTTCCGTGTTTATTAGTTTTACGACAAACTTTTGTGAATTATTGATTCGTTTCGATGAAAGAAATCGGAAAGTAATTTTTTACCTTTTTTTGCTAAAAAGTGGTTATTTCCCAAAATATTTTGGTAAAAGTAAAAAAATTTTACTCTGTCAAGTCGAGACGAATCAATAATCTACAAAAATTTGGTGTAAAACTAACAAAGATGAAAAAAATAAAAATAAGGACAAAAAGTGCTAAAAGAAAAAATGCTTATTAGCGGAACGAGCTCTAATAAGGTCCCATTAATGTCGTACTCTCTTCGTCCCTTTTTAAATGTTCCGCTTCGTAACTTCAATTTATTAAGAAATAATCATCATTACACATTTCACATCAACTTTTATCTCAACTTTTCTTATTTACCCTTTATGTAGACATCATCATTACATTTTTACTCACTAATTTTTCAAAATGGAATATATTTTAGAAGCAAAATGGAAAATGTACCAATTTTTATTCACTAACTTTACAAAATGGATACTTATTAAGAGACAGCCCAAAATAAAATACTGAACTTTAAAAAGGGGACAGAGGGAGTAATATTTTTTTAGTAGAAGTTAAGGAGTCGAACTACCCTAGGTAGGCATATATATGTCCTTATGGACTAAAATCGAGGCCTACCTAAGGTGGAGGCTTTAGGCTATGATATATGGCTTAAGGCTTGGGCCGTCCTTGATGTCCTGTGGGAGAGAGTTATTGTTGTGCCTACGAAGAGGGTTATTACAAACAAATGGAGCCTAAAAGAAACATGGGGTTATCTGATTTAAGTTTTAATATAAGGCTTGTCATTGAGATTGAAAAAATAAATTCGGAGGAATTTTTTGGCCAAATCTCCCTTCCGGCAATTTGTGTGAAATATTCTACAAGCAGCTAAATATTTAAAACACAACAACTTAATTTAGAAAGAACTAGCGTACTCCGAAACAAATATCATGTAAATTTAGCAAGCGTGTGCCATATCTTTCTTTAAGTTCTATAAAATGCATTCAAGTGATAACCACCCGAGCCGGCTTTAAGCTAAAGCTTAAGGTGTGGCCGCTATTGACAAAAAAAATAGGGCCCCCTATTTTGGTACCCCTTGTAGTTGTTCTTGGAAAGGTAATTTATATCCACTTATATTTGTTCATAAAGATTTGTAAAAGGTTCTCATCTTTAATTTTCACTTTAGATCTCCGAAAAGTAAGGCCAGCGCGCCTTTATAGCCACCGAAGCCATGAGTCATAAAAAACATTGGTCATATAGAACGTCATGATGCATTTAGTTGTATGTTCCCTTAAAAAGTTGAATTCTACGTACACAACCAATATGAAAGAGTGGGAGTGATTCGATTGAACAATGATATTTCTTTGTTAAAACACAATGTTGTTTCCAAAATTACACAACATAAAATTTTAAAGTAGGACTATTTCCCTCACACTTAAAAAAATGTGATAACGAGAATTTGGCCACCAATGTCCCGTAAAACTACTTTCTGTCCGGTAAAACTATTTTTGGATGAATGGTGTTATGTGCAAATGTTACAAGTTGATTGTGTGTGGCCCGTGATCCTCGATCTGGTTCCTTCCTCCGTTGGACCGGTGGTTGCCTGGCTTTCTCCTCCTAACCTGCACAATGAACGCATGACTAAGACCTGGTCGAGGGTTGCCCGGCAAGGCCCTCCGGCGAGAGGATGAGTATGTGCAGAGAGAGAAGAAAGAGACTAGGGTTTTGAGTGGGTATTCGCGCGTATGAGTGCGTACCGTCCCAGAGCCGCTATCCTTTGGTATTTATAGAGCTTCCCTGACTTGCTCTCCAAGCACAGACACGTGCCTTGCACGGGCCAGGCGGTGTCACCGTGACGTCACCGTCCAGATCTGGTAACCGCTTTTGGGGGGGTGAGCTGGCATGACCCATGTGTGCTTACGATTATCTGGCGTAACCGTCTCCGCACGTGGTGGGCGCGTGGCCGCGCAGGCGGCTGAGCCCAGCAGATAATGGTGTAGGCCGAGCCTGAAGGGAGTCCGAGCCCGAAGGGAATCAGGCTAGGCGAATATCGTTAGTGGAGCCACCCACGGATGGTGGCCGAGCTTGGCGTAGATCCTCCCCGTCGCCGGACGCAAGGTAAAGGCGGGGCCGACGACCGGTATGCCTTGGCTCAGGCCGAGCACAGGTGGAACGGGTTCACTGCCTTTACGGCAGCTGAAGGTGGTAGAGGAGTAGAGATGAACCGTGGTGGAACCACAGTCGAGCTCGGACTACTACAATAACCGCTCAATCTCAGCCGTTGCCGAGCGTACGGTTGAGATTGATGTTGAACTAAAGCCGAGCGTCCTTAACGCCGAATGTGCATTGCCGTTGCTTGGTTGGATTTCGTCGAGCCTAAGCGCTTTTCAACAAACCGTCACGGAAGAGGACCAACGGAGATTTGCCAGGTGTTCCTCTGGTTGAGTACGGCTGACAGGAGACGGCTGGCACGCGTGCAGCCCTGCAAGCCTAACCTGCCACTGCCGCGTGTCGAGCCCTTACTGGCTATCCGTTTGGCAGTGTAATGATTTGGGCGGGAAACTCACCCCCAAACCCTAGCTCTATAAAAAGAGTTGGGGGTAGAGAGAGGAGCCACGACTGCTTTCTCTCTCTAGACCTCCATTGCCAGAGCTTCGTTGCACACCCGCTCGCCTTCTTGTCTCGATTTTCAGTGGATTCATCATTAGATCTCGTTGAAAATTCCAGGTAAACGCTCGAACCTTGTTTCTCTCTATGTTTCAGCAGTTCTTACGTCCTTTTTCGTTGTTTTTTTCTGGGTCTTTGGGAGTTTCCCGTTTTGTGTGAATAGTACGAAGGTGGAGATGGATAACTGTTCATCTTCCCCTTCAACCTATTCTTCTGAGCCCCAGCAAAGATGCTGGTTGGCTTGGGAGGCATTGGGATGTGCTGAGCTTGTCACGGGCCGAGCCCGACTTTATGGTTGGCAGGGTTTGGCCGACGCCGAACCCAATAGTTAGATTCTTGAACTCTCGAGCTTGAGTCTTTGTAGGGCAAAGATAGGGTGGGCCAGTAGGGTAGCCGAGCGTAGGGAGATCCTCATCCGTCGCCGACGATAAGGTTTCTCATTATTTGTTTGTGTTTGATAGGTCTGGCTCACCCAATCATAGTCATTTCTTCCGACTCTGAAAGCTCGGGGGACGACTTTGCAGCTTCAATAATACGCGAGTGCGTGGAGAGGCATAGAAGCCGACACCAGATCTCCTCCATCGCCTCAAACATGTCTGCCGACACCAGCGATTCAAACGCCGAGCGTGTATACGAGTATGGAGACGAAGGGTTCATCACCGAGCCTGAAATCTCTCTGACGCCGTCAACTCATTCTGACGCCGAGCCCCAACTCGGGCCAGAAGCCGAGTCTAGGCTTCATCCTCCTGTCGACGCCGTCTCTCCTAGGCACAGCGAAGCCCAATCCGAGAACAGCAAGGTTGCCGACCTCTATGAGAAGGGCCAGGTTTGCCCTCACGCCCATTTTTTCAGTGGAGACCCTAGGGAGTATCAAAATTTTTGCCGGGAATACAATATTCCCGACGATGTTGTCGTCAGCCAAGTGGCGAGCAACATAATAAAGGATACGAGGGGGCACCATCCCGAGCACATCACTGTCCCCCTAATGGCGATATGTGAGGCTGGGTTGAGGTTCCCTCTTCGTCCATTCTTGAGGGAAATTCTGGCTCGGTTCAGTATCGTCCCCCACTATTTTGCTATCAACAGCTATCGAATAGTGATGTCGGTAATAAAGCTGAAGGAGCTTCATGACTTGGAGTTCACCGTCGCCGACCTCTTCCACACGTACATTATGTCTAGGCACGGCCAGACTGAGCGTAGATACTTGTCGACGCGGAGCAAGAAACAACCACTAATAGACGGCCTGCCCGACACTGACAAATGGGCCAACTTTTACGTCGAAGTGAGTGGTAATTTTGAGTTCGGCAACCAATCTAACCGTAGATTCAGTGTCCCAAAGATCAAGGATTTCAGAGATAGCTTTGACAACTTCATTGTGGCCGAACATGGATACTTGTACGATTTTTCCCGGCGTTGAGCGTTTTTTCTTCTTGCAGATCACCGAGCCATCACAAAGACTCAACAGTCTTTGTCTGTCGAGGCGCACGTCGATATTCTCCTTTCTCAAGCTTGTAGAGACACGCCAACGTTGCTCGGTTACGAGCCGTCTTACAAGGGGAAGCTTAGGAAAAGAGGAAAAGAGGCGGGGCCGAGCACAGAAGGCCAAAGCCAAGGGAAGAAGAAGGTGCCGACAGGAGGCAGCAAGCAGCCGAGAGTCAAGTTGCCGACCTTCAGGAAGCTGGCTAAATTTTGGTTCGGAGAGAGTGCTCAGGCCGAGCGTCCAGGGATAAATATTCCACTACAAACACTCGAGCCCAAGTCCACCGGTGAGATGGGCCGACGGAACGTTGTTTGTGTCAACATCAGGGACGTGAAAGCCGTCCAACAGCAGTCTGGGGTAGCCGAACTTGCTGAAAAGAGGCAAAAGCTCACCCACGATTTTTTCCCGACCAAACCGCCGACTCCTCTTTTGGCCGAGCATGAGAGGACCGAGTCGTCAGCCGCTGGTGGCTCGCAGACTGCCCAGAAGTCTTTAGGTTCGGCCAGTGCCGCCGCCGTTCAGGAATTTTCTCCATCTTATGCCTTGGCCGAGGGCAGGGTTGTCACGGTGGAGGACTCTGTTAAGGTTGAGCCGGGACAGGCTAGTACACTGCTTCAAGGTTTGGCTTTGCCGAACGACATGCAGAAAGTCCCCAAGGGCCTTCAGCCAAGCTTGGTCCATGCCAGTGCATATCTTGTTCAGGTATTATCCCAGCCCCATTCTCTTTTACTTGCCGACGTTGTGCCATTGAGAATTTCCAATCTGACGCTCTCCCTCTTAAAACAGGCTGGGCAGGCTTTGCTTCACTCCTCGAAAAGCACCTAGCTCGTTGTAGCCGAGCGCGCTCGCTTTCACGAGGACTTAAAGATTGAGCGAGAGAAAGTGAGGAGCTACAAGGGCAGCCTGAAGATGGCGAAGGCCCAGATTGCCGAGCTGGAGAAGGAGAGGGACGAGATGGAGGAGAAAATGAAGAAGGCCGAGCGCGAGGTGGCCAGAGTTCTGAGGAGGGAGAAAAGGAAGATGAAGGAGGTTGACAGTGCTGCTTATCAGGCTGGATTTGATCGGGCCGGGGCCGAGTACATGAGGGACGCTCGGTCAATGGTCAATGACGCCATAAAGCTAAGGGTCCCCATTGCTTACCGAACGGGGTACAAGGATGGCATGAAGGCCGCATGTGGGGTTATGCAGCTGGAGGCCGTCACCAATCTGATGAAATCGATTCCTGCCCCAGCAATCCCCAAGCTCGTCCTCCCCTACACCGAGGAAGAATGCGCACCTCTCCCTCCGGAGGAGTTTCCCGAGAGCGAGGAAGACATTGAAGACCTCACTGAGGCCGACGACGCTGCCGACGCTGAAGGTATCATTGGTGGGGGAAAGAATGGTAGGGATGGTGACGAGGCTGCCGACCCCAAGTCCGCTGCTACTGCCGAGGGTGAACCCATGAATGTTGATATGGGCACCGAGGTCGAGGCCAATGTCGATGCATCTGCAGTTGACTCTGTGATTGTCGAGGTTGGTGCTAACGTTGAGGGGGCTGCCCAAGGATGAAGGAAACACGTTCGCAGGTGCCGATTTTTGGGTGGCCGGGCACTGTAGTTAATCACCCTTTACCTTTTGTACTTGTTGATTTCTGTCTTTCTTGTACTCATTACTTTTTGTTGGACTGGACGGATCCGAGCTTGGATTTTACAGTTCCAGATGTAAAGGTTGTTGGATTTAGACATTTCGCCGAGCTTATATTGCCGATCCTAAATGCGTGATGTTTCCTTTTGAATGGATAACTTCCCTTTTGCAATGTTTGCTTGAACTTATAGTTTACTTGTTGCCCCCACTTTGGTCTAGGTTCGGCTTAGTAGTTGAGTGGTGGTTGAGCCTTGACCAAAGAAGAGTATGAAAATTGGGTGTAGCTTGTCGAGCGTGCTGTTGTGTGTGGCTTGGTTGCTAGTGTAGTTGGAGATGCTTAGGTTAAGCGCCGAGGATGGTTTGGGGCTTGTACCTGTAGCATGGGCTCGGCAAGAATCCAGCCCCTAAGCAAGGTTCATGTGATACAATGTTTGCGGGTGGTTTGCTCACCAAAATGTGAGTACAACCGGGCTGTGACCGACCTTATTGTCTTGCCAAGCCGAACCGGAGCCCAAAGTCCAGCCATATTGTGTGTCTCTGGGCTCGGTGGACCTAATGTCTGCTTTGTTTCTCTGGGCAGTAATAGTGGCCGAAGCAGTTGGCATAAGAGCCGTTTGTGGGTGTGACCGAGGTCAACGCTTGTGGTTGGCCAAGTTAGCCGAAGTAAAAAATGTAAAGGAAAATGAAGTCTAGAATTGCTAAGTACAACTGCCAGATAAGATTTTCCTTTGATTCAACAAACATGGAGTATAAGTGGAAAAGTAAAAACTTAGGCCGAAGCCAACAATGAAAACAAGATAGGCAGTGGCCGAGGCCGAACATGAGGCACACTGTTGGGGTTTCTCTGCATGTATGCTTTCTTGAGGTTCTGCGCATTCCATGGGTTAGTGAGAACTTTCCCGTTCATGTCCTCCAGCACGTAGGCACCTTCACCAGCAATCTTGACAATACGAAAAGGCCCCTCCCAGTTGGGCTTGAATTTCGTTTTCTTGCTAGCTTGCATAACTTTTCGCCAGACCAAATCGTTTGGCTTGAACTTCTTGACCCTCACGCTTCTGTTGTATCCTTTGGCCACTTGTTGTTGGTACTCGGCGAGCTTCAAACGAGCGTCATCACGCTTCTCTTCGGCCAAGATCAGCTCTTGTGCCACAGCGTCATCGTTTGTGGTGGGGTCAAATGTCTCTGTCCTGAGAGTTAGGAACTTAGACTCCAATGGGATCACAGCTTCCATGCCAAATGCCATTGAGAATGGTGTCTCGCCGATGGAACGCCGTGGCGTAGAACGATAGGCCCATAGGACGCACGGTAATTCTTCAGCCCATTTGCCTCTTTTGGAGTTCAGCCGGCGCTTGAAGCCGGCGCTTGATGCCAGCGCAAACAGTCTTGTTCGTTGCTTCGGCCTGGCCATTCCCTTGGGGGTATGCTGGCGTGGAATTGAAGAAATGTATCCCAAACTCAGCACAAAGGTTGGTGAGGTCCTTGCCAACGAACTGAGTTCCGTTGTCAGAGACAATGGCATAGGGGACGCCGAATTTGGTAACGATGTTTTGCCAGATGAACCGTCGGACGTCAGCCTCAGTTGTCGTTACGAGAGGTTCTGCTTTAACCCATTTTGAGAAATAATCCGTTGCTGTAATCAAGAACTTGAAGCCTCCAGGTGCTGTTGGAAGTTTGCCCACTATATCGAGCCCCCATTGTGCGAAAGGCCAGGGACTTGTGATAGGGGAGAGGTTCTGGGCAGGTTGTTTTGGGATGGGAGAAAAAAGCTGGCACGAACGGCACCTGCGGACGACTTCTTCGCAGTCTTTCTTCATGTTCTTCCAGAAGTAACCTTGGCTCATGGCGCGCTGACAAAGGGAGCGGCCGCCGGAATGGCAGCCGCAGCTGCCCGAGTGGAGTACGGCCAGAATTTCGGTTACTTGGGTGGGGTGGACAATGAGGAGATATGGTCCGGAGATGGATTTTCTATAGAGTTGGCCGCTTTCTGAAAGCCAGTAATAAGCGGCCTTGTTTCGCACACGGTAAGCCTCCTTCTTGTTGGTGGGTAGGATGTCGTGTTTGAGGAACGCGACGATCTCATCCATCCAGCTGGGATCGAGTTCGACACTAAGTACCTCTGGAGTGAGCTCAAAAGACGGACGGTCAATGCTGCCGAAGTTGATGGTGCGAAATTCGGAAGCCGTGGATGCCGATGCAAGGCCAGCAAGTGCGTCGACGTGTGCATTGTGCTCGCGGTTGATTTGTTCGATTCTGAAATTGCTGAAATGGGAATGAGCTCGGCTGCCACAACTTGGTATTTTGACATGCGAGGGTCCCGAGCCTCGTAGTCGCCGAGTACTTGATTAACAATGAGTTGGGAGTCATAGTAGACAACAAGGTCGGTAACTTTCATGGCGACAGCCGAGCGTAGGCCAGCGAGGAGGGCTTCGTATTCAGCTTCGTTGTTGGTGGCGGGGAAGTCAATGGTAAGAGAGCTTTCATGAAGTGTCCCACAAGGTGAAACCAAGACTACCCCCGTGCCGGCTCCATTGCTGTTGGAAGCCCCATCGACGTGAAATCGCCAAGTGTCACCTTGAAAGAGGTGCCATGGCTTGTGTTCGGAGCTGTGCTCGGCTACGGCTGGTGGTGGAGCAGTGAGCACCGCCGTGTCCTCTGGGGTGAGTTCTGCAATGAAGTCTGCCAACACCTGGCCCTTGATTGCGGTCCGCGGCTCGAAGCGAATGTCAAAATTTGCCAATTCAACGGCCCACTTGGAGACACGATTGGAGAGATCCGCCTTCCTGAAGGGGGCTTTGAGAGGGTGCTCAGTTAACACAATGATCGTATGGGCCTGAAAGTATGGCAACAGTTTTCGTGCCGCGGAGACTAGGGCTAGAGCAAGTTTCTCCAGAGGGAGATAGCGTGTTTGTGCGGGGAGGAGTGTTTTGCTGGTAAAGTAAATGGGCATGTCGTCTGTCGCTTCTCGTCGAACGAGCGCCGATCTGACGGCATGGGCGGAGACGGCAAGATACAAATAGAGAGTCTCGAATTCTTTTGGTTTCACCAGCAGCGGAGCCAAGCTTAAGTATGCTTTGAGTTCGGCCAAAGCGACGTCGCAGTCTGGTGTCCACTTGAAACTGCGGTGGCTTTTGCCTTTTAAAGCATGGAAAAAGACATGGCACTTGTCAGAGGATTTGCTGATGAATCGGTTGAGAGCAGCCGCCATCCCTGTAAGTCGTTGAACTTCTTTGATCGTTTTGGGAGGCCGCAGGTCGTTGACAGCTTTGATTTGGTTGGGGTCGGCCTCGATACCTCGCCTGGTTACCAGGTGTCCGAGAAATTTCCCTGCACTGATGCCGAACGCACACTTTTCAGGGTTCAAGCGGAGCTTGTAGAACTTAAGGATGTCGAAAACTTCCTTCAACTCTTGGAGGTGGTTGCACTCCTGCTGGCTTTTGACGACGAGGTCGTCAATGTACGCTTCCACAGTGTGGCCGATTTGTTCGCTCAACATCTTGAATATTGCATGGTTGAACGTGGCGCCAGAGTTTTTGAGGCCGAATGGCATGACTCGGTAACAGAAAATACCATAAGGGGTGATGAAGGCCGTTTTCTCCATGTCGTCTGGGGCCATGGCTATCTGGTGGTAGCCACGGTAAGCGTCGAGGAAGCTTAGCCGGGCGTGCCTTGCCGTTGCGTCGACCAGTTGGTCGATTTTGGGAAACGGGAACCAATCTTTCGGACAAGCGTCGTTGAGGTTGGTATAGTCCATGCAGACGCGCCACTTGCCATTCTTCTTTTTAATGACCACCGTATTGAACAGCCAAGTTGGGTAGTGCACTTCTTGGATGGCGTTGGCCTCCAGCAACCATTTCACTTCGTCTACGACGGCGTCGGCATGGTCTGCGGCCGACCGTCACGCTTTCTGGACTACAGGTTTGGCGTCCTTCTTGACGTTGAGAGAGTGGCAGATGAAGTCGGGGTCGACCCCTGGCATCTCGTTGGGTGTCCACGCAAAGACTTCCATGTCGTTCTTCAAGTACTCGAACATGTCTACTCGGTTAGTGTTGCTGAGGGAGGAACTGAGCAGGAAGAAACGGGAGCCATCCTCGTTGATGGGCACAGGGATGAGGTCTTCTTCGGCTTTGTCCTTCGCTTTCTGGTCGACGTCTTCAATCACGACCATATTTGGGACTTCAACCCACTGTACTTGTTTCGCTTTTGTGGAATTGTGGACAGCTGAAACGTAGCACTTTTTAGACTCTACTTGGTCGCCGCGCAGATCCTCATGTCGGCCACTGGTGCCGATGAAGCGGACAACCTGGTGGTAAGTTGATGCGATTGCTTGCATGCTATGTAGCCAGGTTCGGCCAAGAATGGCGTTGTACGGGCTCGGCACGTTGACGACGATGAACTCGACGCTCAGCGTTCTCGAGCCGACAATGACTTGTAGGAAGATTCGACCCAGCGGCTAGACAGGTGCGCCATTGAATCCGACGAGTGGTACTTCGGCGGGTTGTAGGGCTGACTCTGGGAGGTCGAGCTTCTTGAACAAGTCATAGTACATTACCTCTGCAGAGCTTCCCTGATCAATAAGGACCCGTTTAACGTCGTGGACGCCGATTTGAATGGTGACGACGAGAGCATCGGAGTGTGGGGTTTGAACAAGTTCTAGGTCGCGCTCGGTGAAAGTGATGCTCCACTTGGGCAGGTTGTTTGGACGTGGACGCTTGGACCCAGGTCCTACCGCAAGTACCTGTTTAGAGGATGAGGCGCGATCGAGGTCGGCTTGGAGGTTTGTTTCGGATTCTCTTGTCACTGGGCCGTGGATAACATGTATCGTCGGCCGTGGTTCGTTGGGGTTGGGAGTTCCGACAGGTGGACGGGCGGGTGTTTTTGCTCTATCAATGTATTGATTAAGATGTCCTTGGGCCGCCAGACGTTCCAACAGCACCTTGTACGGAGCGCACGCCGTTGTGTAATGGCCGAGCTCGTTACGAAAGGAGCACTTTTTCCTTGGGTTTTGATCCGCTTGGCCGTTGTCTGTACCGAGCTTGCCTTGCGGCCACTCGAACCATGGTTGCCGCATGATCTCTTTTAGAAAAGACCAAATAGGTTCTTTGAAGTGGGTGGTTTCGGCCACCTAGTCGTGCTCTTTCGGCTGGCGCTTCTTCCCTTCTTTGATGTTGTTGACGTGCTTCTTTTGCTGGGGTTGTTGAGTTGCGATTGGTGTCGGCAGCTGAGAAGTTGCCGTCGGCAAAAAGGTCGTTGAATTTGGAATCCCCTGAGCGGCTCTGTCCACGTAGAATTCTTCAAGGGCACAAAACCGTTCTACGACACGCATCAACTCTCCCATGCCGTGTGGAGGTCAAATAGCCAACTCGTCGAGAATCTTGCTGCCGGACTCCAACCCATTTTTGAAGGTGCGCGCGGCCCAGTACTCGTTGATTCCAGGAATTTCATTGAACAGTTGCCAGTAACGCTCGGCGTATTGTCTGAGTGTTTCGTTTGGGAGCTTCCTCATCTGAGACAAGGACTCAAGCTCCTTGGCCGTCTGGTTACTGGTGATGAAGCGAGTGTTGAAGGCGTGTTCGAGGTTGGCCAGGTTCCGTATGGATCTAGCGGGCAATTTGTTGAACCACTGGAGTCCGAGGGAGCCGAGGCTGGATGGGAACGCTTTGCATTTGATTTCGTCCTTGGTGGTGCACAGCTTGATGGTTTGGTGAAAGTGAATCAGGTGGGTTTAAGCTTCGCAGGTGCTTGGGTTGAACTTTGTGAATTTTGGTAGGTGGAAGTTGGGCTCAGCTACAGTGTTGACGATGTGGGAAGTGAAGGGTGAAATACCAAGGTCTTTTAGCTGTCGCTCAAACCCTGGACGCGGCGGTTTACCGAGCTCGTCCGTCCGCGTCCGCTTTGGGTCCGTTTCTCTTTCCGAGGTTTTCTCGCGTACTCGGCTGCGAAGCTTGTCCCGCAGGTCTGTCGTTGCTCGGGGGGGGGGGGGGGGGGGGGGTGGTCGACCGACTTCTCTCTGTCGCCACGTTTTTTGTTTCCGTTCTCCGCCCCATCAATCCGTACGCCTTTCCCATTCTGCCGAACATAGTTTTCATTATCCAAGTTTTCTGGTGGGATCCCCCCGAGGCGTTCAGAGACGTGACGCCTGGTCTCGACGGAGTCTCGGCTTTGGCGTGAGGCCGTTGTGCGAGAGAACTCTGCACGACCAGTCGAGTACGTACTCGTGAAAGATTCGGTGTCCCTTGTGTGGGTCCGCTCGCGGTGGGACTTTGAGCGGTGCGTTCCAGATGTTGTAGGTCGTTTATAGAGGATAAGCTCCCTGGCGTCTCCCTTCTCTGGCGTAAACCCAAGGCGGTCTTTGGCGGAAACGCGGTGGCCCGCCTCGTTGGGTTGCTCTCGTAGTGGTGGGGGAGGGTGTAGAGACCCGTAAATTTATAACATTTATTTAAATGTTTTATAAGGAAAGAAAAGGAGGAAATTGATTTGGAATATCGAGACTAGGGTTAATGTGATAGAGTGTTGTATTTGAGGGGTGATGTGTGTAAAGTATGTGTGCATATATGTGTGTGGGGTGAGAGGCAGGGAATTTATTTTCCCTCACTCCCTCTTTCCCGTTCCTCTCTCTCCCTCTCGGCTCTCACTCTCTCACTCCCATTCTCACAAATTTCACTCAAACCACCACAAAACAGCCTTCATCCCTTCGTTCATTCGTGTATTGCGGCCCGTATTGCACCGGTGTGAGCTCGGTGGAGGTGTATTTCATTCGGTCCTAAGATTTGAGGCTAGGGCTCGGGGATCTTTTGAATTCGTCCTCCAATCTTTGAGGTAGGGAGTTCTAACTTTCAATTTATGTTTATGACTTTGTTATCGATACCTTAGCCTTTGTTATCAATACCTTTGTGTTCCAAAGCCTAGAAAATCGTTCGTTATCGATACCTTTGGTCATTGTTATCGATACCCTTGTGTCTGGAATCATTTCTGACCAAATGGTATCGATACCATTTTTATTGGTATCGATACCTGTTGCTTATCTCCAGATTTCATTGTTTTCTTCATTTTTCACTGTTTTGATTTCCGATCGCTTCAAACTCATCTGAACCCCTCCCAAATGATTCTTGACTTGATTGCTTGTACCTAGTAACTTCGTCGGACGTATCCATGACCTCAACACTCATTTGAACATGATTTAACGAAAATTGTTTTATAGACCAAAGTTGGATTTGAACGGTACGGACTGATTGGAAAAGGATTTTGAAACTTTATGGACACAACGAAAACATATCAGGACATCCCTAATGGGTAAAGAGCCTGGTAGAGGACATCGGGGTCCTTTAATTGGCCCGGCATGAGCTATATGCTCGTATCAGGACATCCCGAATGGGTAAAGAGCCTGGCAGAGGACATTAGGGTCCTTTAATTGGCCTAGTAAGAGTTTCGGCTCATGACACATGTGCGAGATACATTTTGATTCATGAAGCTTCAAAAGGTTATACGTTGAAACACTTGATTGGTTTTGAAAATAAAAGTCTGGAATTGGATTCTTCCTGTTGCTATTTTATTTGGTTTCGGTTGCCGTTGTTTCTAGTTGATTGTTCCTGCATTTCATATGCATACATTGTTAGATTAGAGCTTTCTACTGGGCTAGTGTAGCTCAAACCTTACTTTACTTTCAGGTGCCAACTCGGGGCAATAGTTGCATGCTTGGAGTGCTTGGCGTGGACATGGTTTTTGAAAGCTAACAATGAAGAGTTATTAAGTCATCTTTGTAACTTATTTTTGAAAGATGTATTATTTGGAAATCCTTTTGGACTTGGAAGTGAAATTGTGGAAATGGAAGTGACAACCTAGTTTGGGGTATGGTACGAACGATTGTGAGGTTTTATTTATAAAAATTCATTTATATTTATGTTTAAAATCGAGGGCGTGACAGAGGGGGTGGTGGAGGTGGAGGAGGTGGGTGAGGAGAGCTCCTTCGCCTCCGCCTTCTGCCTCCAGTGGATTTGGAGGCAGCCGGCGTCGCGACCTGCAGATGTTGTTTCATCTGGGCCACCTCCGCCCTCAGCGCCGCCAATTCATTATCCCTTTCGTCATCCCGTCGTTGCAGAAGGCGGATATAGGCCGCCGTTACGTCTTCCGCGGCCGGAGATAGCCCGAAACTGGAGGGGAGCGAGATGGACATGTGCCTCTCCGAAAACGGTGGGAGAATTATGTTTCCACTAGCGTCTTTGGCCCCCAAAACTGTAACGTCTGGTGGATCTCTGCCCATTGCGGTTGAGTTTTCGACTGTCTTTGGAAGAGGAAGGTGGTTTGGAGGAGGGTTTGAGCCGTTTGGATTAGAAGCTGAGAAGGCTTCACGTCGGGTTCACCAATTGTGTGGCCTGTGATCCTCGATCTGGTTCCTTCCTCCGTTGGACCGCTGGTTGCCTGGCCTTCTCCTCCTAACCTGCACAATGAACGCACGACTAAGACTTGGCCGGGGGTTGCCGGGCAAGGCCCTCCGGCGAGAGGATGAGTATGTGCGGAGAGAGAAGAAAGAGACTAGGGTTTTGAGTGGGTATTCGCGCGTATGAGTGCGTACCGTCCCAGAGGCGCTATCCTTTGGTATTTATAGAGCTTCCCTGACTTGCTCTCCAAGCACAGACACGTGCCTTGCACGGGCCAGGCGGTGTCACCGTGACGTCACCGTCCAGATTTGGTAACCGCTTTTGGGGGGTGAGCTTGCATGACCCATGTGCGCTTACAATTATCTGGCGTAACCATCTCCGCATGTGGGCGGGCGTGTGGCCGCGCAGGCGGCCGAGCCCAGCAGATAATGGGGTAGGCAGAGCCTGAAGGGAGGCCGAGCCCGAAGGGAATCGGGCTAAGCGAATATCGTCAGTGGAGCCACCCACGGATGGTGGCCGAGCTTGGCGTAGATCCTCCCCGTCGCCGGACGCAAGGTAAAGGTGGGGCCGACGACCGGTATGCCTCGGCTCAGGCCGAGCACAGGTGGAACGGGTTCACTGCCTTTACGGCAGTTGAAGGTGGCAGAGGTGAACCGTGGTGGAACCACAGTCGAGCTCGGACTGCTACAGATTGGTTCCGACCGACTTTCGTTGAATAAATCTGCAAAAATAGTTACCCAAAAAAAACAAATTGCAAAAATAAAAGAAAAAGACACTCCAGTCCAACGCATATACTATCAACTAGAGATGCGGCCGGCACAACTCTTCCGCGCTCCATTCAAATAGCCGAGAAAATGGCAGTTGCATTTTTGACTACTTGGATTGAATTGCATTCTGATCTCTCGTCTTCCTGAGTTTAAGGAGCAATTTGTGTCCCCAGATGCATAAAAATAAAATAAAAAGACCCATCCACCTCTACTTTGCCATCATACAAAACTCTTATCATTCTATACTTGGTCATCAATTTTTGTCCCTAAAACGTCCTTTCCCATAAAGCTAGTTAGCCAATAGTACACTATTAGCAAGGATTTCGATACTAATTTCGTGTAAATTATCGGCTCTGAAATGCGATTTTATCTGTAAGGTTCCAAATACTGGAGATGGCTCTAATGTTAGAATTGGGAAAGTAATTAATATATATGTAGATTTGTCAACAAAATCAATGGATTTATTAACTTTTGGAGGGCCATGGTCACCCTTAAATATTCCTGTTCGTCATCGGCAAGAATCGTCGATAACGTCAGTCACGGCTGCCGGAAGATCTTCTCTCATGAAGCCAATGACTTACAATGAAGGTACGGATCTTTTCTTTTCTTTTCTTTGCCAATGGTTAATAGAAAATGGTTTGGGTGGTATATATTTATGTTAAACTGCAAGATGTGGGAAAAATTGTAAGTAGGAAGTAAGGGTAGCTTGGTTTTCCATATACACGAATAAGAATGTGTATAGCTAGCAAGAGAGTGCTAAAATCATTATCTTCCACAGTACATAAACGTATTATTCAGTATTGAATATTTCTTCCCCTTAGTTATTTCTCTTTTTCTAGTATTATTTTTTGTCTCGAATTTGAAACTTTACGTTTTTAGAGTTTGGCCTAACTTTTTCAGGGCTCAATTTACTCGATAATTTGGGTCAAAATTTTACATCATATGTATTTATGTTGTCTTGATCTTTTTTGTCCTTTTGGGTCTTTTTTGTCGTCTTATATGAAATTCTTTCAATCCTCGTGCACATTTTTATTCTTTCAAGATCTTATCGAGACGGAAAACCTGATGTAAGTATTTAACCCAAATCTAGTAAAAATCAAGAAAAAACAAGGAAAAAAAAATGTCGGAAAGTCAGAAAAAGTTTGTCCAAATTGACTCAAGTATTTCTGTTGTCACTATTGAACTTTGTAAGTTCTAGATGAAATGAGCAACTGTATATATAGCTAGTTTCTTTTTTCATGGTTTTATTTTTATATCCTGCTATATTGCAATATCTTCATTTTTTTTTTCCCGATGACACTGTGACCAAACAAGGAAGAAACCCCATGAATCTCTACATATATATAGGTGGTACTGGTATAGAGAAGGATGATTGGAAACCAGGGTCCGGCTCCGATCTCAAGCGAACTCTTTTATATGGACCTCTGCATACTTCAATAATAAAAATTAAAATAAGATAAAATCAAGTTTACAGAGAAATATCACAAGTATTCGAAAACAAAACTACAAACGCAAAATAATTTAAATAAGAACAACAACAACATAACAAAAATAAGCTAGCTTTTGTTAGCTAATACTGACATGTTTGACTTTACTGGACTAGCGGTAGCTTACTTCCTTTCTTTTCCATTTATTATTAGGCCCTGTTCCGTTTTTTTTAAACCTTCTTTTTTAAAAATAAGATAATTTCAAACTTAAATATAACGAAAATAAAAAAAATAATTTTTTGATTTTTTTGCACCGTTTAAAAGATTTCATTGAGATCTATCAAAGTTCGTATTGATAGAAAAATTATTTATATTAATAGAAAAATTATTTGTGTAAACACATGATTTTTAAGCTTGAAATTAGCTTCTTTTTAAAAAAGAAGATTTTAAAAGAAAGTGGAATGGACTCTTAGTCTTGGCTCTTGATAAAAAGTCCGTATTGTCCTATGATCAATTTATTATAGGGCAAAGTCCACTTATACTTGCTTAGGAAAAAAGTCCACTTATACATTCTATAGTTTGGGCTATGTACGGACACATTTTCTCATGTTCAATTTTGTGCATCAACACTTCCTGTACTTAGTGAAAACATGCACACAAACTTAATTCCGTCCATGTTAATCGAAGTGTATTCACACTTTTTTGAATTGAACCAGAATTTACTCAAAGTAATTCATAATGAATTAATCAAAGAGAATAGAGTATCTCTATAAAAAATTATATCGATCAGATATTAATAATTCAATAATCTTATTCTTGTTAAAATGAAACGTAAATTTAAAATTCACTTTAAAGTAAATTCTATTCTCATTTTCCAATCAACTTAGAATTTGATACGGATGTAGTATTCGTTAAACTCTACAATATCATAGACTATTCGGATCCGAATTTTGGTGCAAGAGATAGATTAGTTAGATTTAAGGAAGAAGATGTGGTGACCATATTGGACTTTTCATAATTTTCATTAGTGGATTTTGCATTTTTTTCGTTAATTGGGTGCATCTGCACATTTTTTCTAAGTACAAGGGGTGCGAATGCACAAAATTAAACCTGAGAGGTGCATCCGCATATGATCCAAACCACATGGTAGTGGACTTTGCCCTTGATTGTAAGCAACGTCTAGAAAATTATTAACTCTAAGGGGGTTCTCGTGGTCTTGGCTTGAAACTTAGATCTTTGCTACATCCTAAGGTCTGAAATTCAATTCTCATTACCAACAACTCTTGGGGTTATTTCACCTCACGCTTAAACATAGGAAATGACTGTGAGAAGGGACATTGAGACTAGTGCGAGGTGCGTGCAAGCTGACCGATAACCCTCCGCAATTAACCAAAAAGGAATTCTAAACTTCTCACTCTATTCCTCTAGTTCGCTATGAGATTAGTATATTCAATAGTGAACCAGAACACAATGTTTAATTACGAGACCCCACATGATTTGCATGTTATTTGAAAACTAAGAAAGTCCAAAGATACATATTTTTTTTAATTTTTTTTTTGAAAAGACAAAGATACATATTCATTTATTGGAAAACACTACGATACACACTCTTTATTTAAGTGTATTATATGCACCCCTAAAATGTTATGAATTATACAGAAAATGTTACGAATCGTATTGCTAAAAAGTTACGAATCGTGTAAAGATTACGACATACACCAAAATGTTATGAATCAAAATGAAAATGTTACGAATCGTACTGCTGAAAAGTTATGAATTCTAGAACAAAAGTTACGAAACATGCTATAATGTTATAAATGAACCATAAAATAGGTGCATATGGTACACCTTTTAAGAGATGTGTATTGTAGACTTTCTCTTAATTTAAGTGGCTTTTATGTGGATGGTCTGATGAAAACAAAGTGCTCTGCGAAAACTTCGAAGTATCATTTAACAAAATCTTCTTAAATATGTAAAAAGTATGTATTATATACTTTCACAACCTATCCAGCACTACCCGTTCCAGAACGATAAATAAGTACTTATTTTTTAAGAATGCAATTTCAAGCTCAAAAATCATGAATTTACACAAATAATTTTCCTATTAATAAGAATTTTGTTTGATATATCTCATTGAGATCTTTAATACGGTACAAAAAAAATTGAAAAAATATTTTTCATTTACATTATTTTTGAGTTTGAAAATATGAAATAAGTACTTATTTTTTAAAAAGATGTTCTGGAACGTACTGATCACAAATATACTTCCTATGAGAATCTAATATAAATAATATTGACAAAAAACCATGAAATATATGAAATCTAATGAAATCATGCCAAAGACTTCAAAACAAAACTTACCTTTATTGGTGCTATGGTCTTTATAATCATTTATTCTACTATTTATCGGATATCGTTAAAAGATCTTGTGTCGTTTAATAACACCTCCGTTCCCCAACAAACAGACAAGATAAAGTAATAGCGAATGCAGTTATTGGGAGCATGATCTTAAAATTAATTAAATAGCACTTTTTGCGAACGTAGGTTTAGATTTACTTTACGCAATACATGACAACTATTTGAACAAAAACTAGCAAATCTTAAATAAATAGGCTGAATGACATATCCGCAGGCCTAGCCCGCAACCTACCTCAATAGTAAATACGTAATGTGTGTGCGCAAGATTTACAATTTTCCGTCTCTTATTCTCGGGAAGTGCTACAATACATACTCTTTATTTGGGTGTGTATCATATGCACCTTCATCGAAACACACCAAAATGTTATGATTCTCAAAATGTTACGAATCATATTGATGAAAAGTTACGAAATTTTAGTATAAAAGTTACGATATGAAATAAAATGTTATGAATGACTGGTGCTACAAGTAATTTTTTATGAGGTGACACAATATAAGTCACACAATAGGTGCATATGGTACAGACCTTAAAGGGTGGTGTATTGAAAACTTTTTCCTTATTCTCTTCTTATCAAATGTAAACAAAAAAATGCTTGTGGGACCTTAGTTACATAATTTTCCAAAATACCATGCACTTTCGCTCTCAAATCTTGCACTGCGCTCGTGTTCTCTTTGCTCACGCAGATATTAGTGGTTTGAGATATGTTTCAAATACACTTTCACGCATGCACATACACGTGAATTATGTGTCTTAGAGTGGGACAAAGCATTTTTTTTTACCAAAGACAGAACGTAAACAATCCTTTTTTTTTTTTTTTTGATCGGCCAGTACCTATACAATCTTACCATCGATAGTATTAACTATAGAGCTCTATGTGAGAAATGGTCTGTTTGGAAGTTAAGAGTAAAGAATGAGAAAAGACGGGAAAATGATTAAGAAGGAAAAGGTAGAGAAAGATGGGAGAAAATTTTAGTCTATTTTTTCTTCTCTAGTTTTTCATGTTTCTTCAATTTTTCCACTATGTACCAATCAAACAGGAGGATAATCTTATTACTCTTTTTTTCTCTTTCTTTCCACAAATTTCAAACAAACCCTAAAGTCACCATAAGGTCAATTTCTCTTAAATTTAGACAACTATCTTTACGTTCGGCTTATCTCAATTTTCCATAAATTCCCTTCAAATATTTTAAATAAATTATTCATCTTGGTGATTCGAATTTCAGAAGAATTTTTTTTTTTTTTTACAAGGTAAGCTTTAGTACATTTAGAATGGTCTTCTCTACATTTTTTTCTATTTCAATTCATATTTTTTATATTTTTGGTTTATTTGTTGAGACGAATAATTAATTCTAAAAATTATAAGACCACACTAAAAAAGAAAATTTAGTAAATACCAGTTATGATAATTATCTATAAGAATATTAGTTTTTTTTTTCAAAATTTAGCTGCCCATAAAATATAGATAATGTAAAAATCAGATTGCTATTTTTCTTTTTCATTCATTAAACTTAATCTATTCTATTCTAAAAGGAACCTGGGGAGGGGGATGAATGTTTACAGAAATTGAACTCTCCTCATATGCATGAGAGTATCTCCACTCCACTTGCAAAATTAGATGGCTATTGGGTAGTTGATTCGTTCTTTTGGTTAAAAAAAAAAAGAAGGAATAGGGGTCGTTGAATTAAGAACACCTATTGACAAAAAAAAAATAGAAAAGAAAAGAAAAAGAATCAAGAACACCTACCTCTCACGCCTTAGAACCACCTGCCCCGTAAGAGAAATGAAAAAAAAAAAAAAAAAAAGGAACTAAAATTTGGAAAAATATCCACAAAGAAAAATAAAAGAACCAATTTCCCACTAAAATAAAACTGGTCTTTCTTGTATCACGTCACCATTACCACTCACGACCACTTGGCCCTTCGAGCTAACTTTTTGTCGTCTTTTTTAGCATTGCTTATTTTTGCTAATTTCTTTTTTATTTTTGTTAGGACTTATGTATACGGATGATCTCCAAAGTATTTGTGAAATGTCAATTTGGTCTCCATTACACAAATCGCGTCTATTGCATCTCCAATATTTACAATGTGCATTTAAATGATCCCTTAAATTAACTTTGTCCGTGGTCACTGTCATGTGTTGGGATATTTATAAAACTTTAGCTACTTTTTACCAGTGGTCCCAAAAGTATTAGTGAGATGTTAATTTGGTCTCCAATATAAAAATTGCATCTCACTTTTTGACGACACAAAAATTAAGCCAAATCACTGAACATAATAGGTTGCGGCAAGAACGTTTTTGGGAAAATAATCCTATCCCTAATTACGCACAACCATAACCACTGCTGGACATCCACCTCGATCACCATATCCCATCTTCCCTGTCACCTTCCAATCGGCAAATACCATAGTCGTCACCAAATCCCGGTGTCTAAAGTTCTATTAACTGAGAAATCCCTCTGAAACACAGAAAGTCGCCATATCTACTCATTCTTGCTTCGCCTATTCGCCATCGCTGTTTTGATGACCACTATTTTTGTCCGTTCAATCGCATTTCGCCTGTGTGTGTGATGTGCGGGAGGCATCGGAATGCAATGGGAACATGCATGGTGGCTGGTGCGAATGGGGAGCAATGATTGGCCGTGTGATGTCCAGGTAGCTGAAGGTGGAGAATGTGCTGAAGTGTAGCGTCTGTTGGTACTAGTGGTGGCTTGAATCCTAGAAGTTTTGCAGATAGAGAAGATAAGTGGTGTTTGGTAGTTTGTTTGATAAAAGACGTGATTTTTATGTTGGAGACCAAAATGACATTTTGCTAATACTTTGAGAACCATTGGTAAAAATAAAATTGAGAGGTTTGACGATAATACCCTTGTAATCGACGTTAAATGTGGACAGAGGTAGTTCCGAGGACCATTTAAACGTGCATTGTAAACGTTAGGAATGCAATAGATGCAATTTGTACATTGGGGACCAAATTAATATTTCAAAAATACTTTAGAGACTATTTGTACAAATAAGCCAATTGTTTAGAGCCTCTTTTTTCTTGAACGTTGTTTAGAGCCTCTCTGGCCTAACTTCTTATGGTCATTTTGACACAGTTATTTTGGTTGATTTCTCTTAATTTTTACAATATTCGGGTTCAATATTTATAACATATTTTTCTTCTTGACGGAAGGAATTAAAAAAACATTAAAACATAGTCCAGAGTGGAATTTTTTTTTGTCTTACACGACCAAACATATTCCAAAGGAAGTTTTTGGGTCTTTTTTTGTGTCGTATGTAAATTTTTTTCAACTTTGTTCATATTTTTATAGTATTCCGATTCCTTCAGGTGAAATAAAAAATATGATGTAAAGATTTGATTTGATTCTTGTAAAGATTATTAAAAGAAACAAAAAGAAATTTCAAAAGTAATACGCAAGCATAAAAGTATCCTTCAAGAGCATCAAAAACTATTTAAATTCATGAGAACAAGAATTGAGAACTTGAGCGAGGGTGACACGGAGGGACTGATGACTAACATGCTCCTACCTCAAACCTTCCACTCCCTCACGCTCCCCCCGTTTCACTCCCCTGTTTTTCTCTCTCTAAAACCAAGTGGCAATAGCATCAGAACAACAAAACAAGAAAAAACAAAAAGATGGAATAAGACAATAATAATGGCAGGGACCTGTGCGTTTTCAGAGATCATTGAAGGCGACGTTTACAAGTACTACTCCGAAGGGGAATGGAAGGTCTCAAGCTCTGGCAAAACTGTGTCCATCGTCAACCCAACAACCAGGAAAACCCAATTCAAGGTCCAAGGTAAATACAAAAAATTCCCTCCTTTCCTTTCTCAAACAAGCCTAACTAACCATTTCTGTGGTTTTCTTTTTAAATTTTTTCTAGTTTTGGGTTTCTGATTATTTGTTGCGAAATGGGTTGATAGATTTCTTACTGCTCTGTTTTGTTTTGAGTAAAAAAAAAAAAAAAAATCCTTCATGTCTCACTAATTCTAGCTGTTTTTCTTTCTCCTCAATATTTTATGTTTCCGGTGATATCTTTTGAACTTGGTCGATAACTTTCTTACAATTTCTGATGTTGAATTTGGGAAAAGAAGAACTATGATAACTGTGCCTGTGTTTTCCATTTTCTTTTACCGTTTTCTGAAAATCCATTTGTAAAATATGTTCGGTTAACCGTTTGAAACTGTAATTGAAATATCCATTTCCAAAAAACAATTTTGAAAAAGGTCCAAGTTTAAAAATGGCATGTTGTCTCCAAACTTAATTTCTTCTGCAACCACGGACCAAGAAATTTGGCTCGGTGAGGGCACATATTAGTTACAACGTTGGAATCTTTTTAACTAGTAAAACTTATTACCAGAATGTCTGAAGCTCATTATAATCTATATCTATATTATAAAATAGAGTGATTTCTGTTTAAAATGTTTAGGCATATAAACGAAAGCAACATCTACAATCGTTAGATCACTTCCTTTAAAATTTATGATCGTAGATAAAAAAGGAATACTTGTTCTCACCTTTTTCTACCAAATCTCAATCTCTCTCTCTTAAATTGGTTATGATACTTTGTGAAAATGGAAAAGTGAATTTGGAGGCAAATGTGTTCATGCATGGGAATTACTAAGAGATATAAAACTTATGTTGAAAGTGCCCTTAGGTACGGACAATTCGCTGGTAATACATATTGGTGATGACTGATGATGAGTATGTTTGAACGAAAAGAGAGTTTGAAAATTTAGCACTCTAAGAAATAGTCTGACAAATTTTCACATAAAGAGAATTTTGGAGTAATATTACTGGAACGTATCAAAAAATTTATTGGACATAATTGAAATAGAAGAATATTGATGTAATTTTACAAAATTTAGTGGGGGCCATACCTCCGTGGGCCCCTACCTCAGTCCGCCCCTGTCTACAATTCTGTTTTGAAATTTCCAAACCAAATTGGCCTCGTCAATGATTCTAACTGAATTCTAGTTTTTGGGTTGGAAACCAGGTCGACAAATTCTTTCCATTTCCATGTCAAATTTATTTATTTATTTATTTATTATTATTATTATTATTATTATTATTATTATTATTGTTATTATTATTATTTGGTCCAAGTTGACAAATTTCTTTCTATCTCCATCTCGAATTTTAGGGGGGCAAAACATTGGTCTCCCATTAATTCTAACTCAAGTTTTCTAGCTTGAGGGTATGAGACAATCTTTTGGCTTTTGTATATGGGGTTGCCAACTTCCTTACTATTTCTTTGCTGAATTTGGGTAGCTTGTAATCAAGAAGAGGTTAACAAGATCGTGGAATCTGCAAAGGCCGCCCAGAAATCATGGGCGAAAACGCCTCTGTGGAAGCGGGCAGAATTACTTCACAAGGCGGCTGCAGTGCTTAAAGAGCATAAGAAGCCCATTGCTGAGTGCCTTGTGAAAGAAATTGCCAAACCTGCTAAAGATGCTGTCACTGAAGTGAGTGTCTGGATTGTGTAAAGTTCTTTTGTTGCATGATGTTTTTTCTTTAGCATGATATCTAAACTAAATTTGGGCACTAATTGATACTTTGTACTAAATGCGTATGTAGCCATACCATGTTATGATGAAGGAATATTCTGAGTTGGTATGAACTCAAAAATAAAGTCGCACTCGTGCTACCTTGTTATCACAATTTTTCGCTCGCAATTGCATTTGTTTTTCTCTGCTTATCTAAACTGCTTTATCTTTGATTAGATGCTGCAGTTTCTTTTTTAACTTAGAAACATTTTGACATTGATTTTGTGAAGTTTTTATGCCGTGTGCATCGCGTATGCACACCCTTTAAGTTTGTAACATGTGCTAAATTGGTTTTGTATTTTGATGAAGGCTGTGAGGTCTGGGGACTTGGTGTCATACTGTGCTGAAGAAGGGGTTAGAATTCTTGGGGAAGGGAAGTTTCTGGTGTCTGATAGTTTCCCTGGAAATGAAAGGACCAAATACTGCCTCACTTCCAAGGTTATTTTTGTTCTCCACTCTTTGGATTTGTTTCATTCTTTAGGCATGTTGTAATATCTTTTATTTCGGTGGCCCTTTATTTACTTTCTTTTCCCTCTATTTTCAGGCCAAAGTGTCTCTCTTTTGTACCTAACACTTTAAAAAACATATGAAAAATCAAATGTCTTTACTTTGGACCTTTGGTTAATTGTGTTATGGTGATGGTGTCATGGTGTTGCTCATTTCACCTTTTTTGTCTTCATGTTAAAACAGAAAACTAAAAGGTCATTTTCAGTTTCTCAAAGGGAATATTATGAGGCATGCAGTTTTTGATGGAACTTAGAATTTCCGGTCACGAGCCCTGCTATTCGCAAGGAAGATTTGCAGGGATCCACGCAAGGAAAAACGCATTTGGGCCCATTTTGGGTCCCACAGAAAAATATCCATAAATTTTTTAATATTATTTTATGGGGCCCTGTAAAAAATCAGTTCTGACGGATATCGGTAAGTATTACTTTTAGATTCATACGGGCGAAACTATTTATGGATATTTTTCTAGATTTTTATGGGACCCGAAATGGGTCCAAATGCATTTTTCATTGCGTGGTTCCTGCAAATCTTCCTTGCGATTAGAATATATACTGAAGAATTGACCTTGTCATATACCTTTGTGCCACATAAATGTATATCTGTATGTACGCGGTATATCATAGCACTCAGATTTTCAGTTGTCACCGCATTGTAGTATAGGTGCTATTAAAATACACAAGAGAAAGAAACAAAGCAAATCAATCTCATTTGGTTGGTTGACCATGATAAAAGCTTGTTAGTTGGTTAAGGAGAGGTTGACTGCCACATAGCAATGTCCAACAAAAACTAATGATTATGGGGAAAGGCTACAATACATACCCCTTATTTGGGTGTGTATCATATGCACCCCCCAAAATGTTATGAATTATAGAGAAAATGTTACGAATCATATTGCTAAAAAGTCACGAATCGTATAAAAGTTACGATATACACCAAAATGTTATGAATCATAATGAAAATGTTACAAATCGTACTGCTGAAAAATTATGAATTCTAGGACAAAAGTTACGAAACATGCTAAAATGTTATGAATGAATCATAAAATAGGTGCATATGGTACACCTTTTTAAGGGGTGTGTATTGTAGACTTTCCCATGATTATGTCATTGAAGAGGACTGTTTTATTTAGGTTAATGACATCACCAGATCATGTCTAGACTTTTACGAATATGTTTCAGTATTTGTTATGCTAACATAATCTATGAGTCAATTTTTAAAGATAATAAACAAATTGATATCATAAATATTTGTCCACTCGAAGTTTTGGACTGCAATAAAAACAAACTTTGTCCTTTAATTTGGAGGAGGGATAGTAGAATCCATAGCCATCTTTCCCAGACCATTACATACTAAATTGTTGAAAATGTCGTGGACAAATGAGCCTAAATATGTGTATTTGTTTGGAGGATGAGATATTGAGATGAAACCAATGAGATTTTCTCGTCGGTAAAATTGTCAACTTGTTAAGCAAGATTTTTTGGGTACCTTTTTCCACTAAGAACCAAACATACCACAAGAAAAAGGATCAAGGGCATGCCCTTGAAGTCTAGGCATACACTGCAGGCTCAAAAGAGCACAACCAGAAACAAAAACACCAACAAAGAAAACAAAATATACCCCAGAAAACAAGAAGGGCCACAGACTAACAGAACCAAAGCCACACAGGGCAACAACACCTATAAGAGGCACAGGGCACTTAAGGGCTAAACATCCTTTGAGAAACCTCCCTCTCTGCTTATTAACAAAAATTGATTGTTAGTTCTGGCACTTCTGTCAGTGCTTGGGGCATTTACACCACCTTTACCGCATGTTGTCATTATATGTTCCTTCAAATTGCAAACAAGAAAAGTCCAGGCATGTGAAAAACCCCAGATTACTAATCCTGCAAATGTTGTTTAATAATAAGAAGCTGAATGAGTTATTTTACAAGTGCTTCTCTTAGATTTCCACATTTGAACCATCCACAGCTTGTCACATCCACTGGAACTATACAATAATACTTATTTAAAAATTATTCAAAAAACCATCAAACCATCTGAATGCATGGTTAGTTTCAAAATTCTTGATTCCTATACCACCAATCGTCAAATCAGCTTGTTCTTTCTGAGAAATTCAATTCCTAAATTTTGAGCCATTAATCTTCTTTTAAGATCACCCTTCCTGGAAATCACATTTCTTAGCATACATATGGGGTTGGTTGATTCACTGAAGTTGGTGATGGTAGTCCAGTTTTAGTAAATTTACAGCATGCATCGGTCATCTAATAGCTAGGAACAAGTTTATAAGCAGTTAGATCATTTTAATTTGGAAAAAAAAAACAATTATATCATTTTAAGAAATTTCTTGTGAGCAGGTGAAAAGTAAATTTGTTGTGGCTATTCAGCTATGCGTTGAAATAGAAACCGATTGATGAAACTTATTATTCTGGTCACCTTGTTCCTTGTTTTAGTTGTAATAAGTTGCTTATCTGTAATAAGATGTCTGAATGACTCTAATGACATGACCTTTTGATTCAAGATATGATAGTCATATGACTTGTGTTCCAATTCAGATTCCACTTGGTGTTGTTCTGGCTATCCCACCATTCAACTATCCTGTCAATCTGGCAGTCTCAAAAATTGCTCCTGCACTAATTGCTGGTAACTCCCTTGTGCTCAAGCCTCCCACCCAGGTAAGGACATGACACTTGAAAATGCATCACTGTGTTGTTCCTGTTTATGAAAGGTTGTATGTGATTGCATATTACAGATCTTTTTACTGACTTCCTTTCTGCGATTATTCCTCTTTTTTTCTTCTCTAATAATTAAGTGGATTACCAATTCAGGGTGCTGTCGCTGCACTTCATATGGTGCATTGCTTTCACTTGGCTGGTTTTCCAAAAGGCCTTATCAGCTGCGTTACTGGAAAAGGCTCGGAAATTGGAGATTTCCTGACAATGCATCCTGGAGTTAACTGTATAAGGTGATTCTTTGCGGATCAGAAGAGATTTAATCCTTCAACAATCCAACTAGATATACATACACAACAATCCAACAACAATACCATCAACAACCCCTCACATACAATTGGGGCCCACACACCCACTTGTATGTGAGGGGTTGTGGATGGTGTTGTGGTTGGATTGTTGTGTACCACCTACTTTTTGATACTTCAAAGCTTTCTTTTAGTTCTCCACCCTTCAGGAATGTTGAGTTGTTTTGTTCCCAATTATGGGATGTCTTGCAAATAATTAAACCTGTAAGTGCATCATATATGACAAAGACGGAAACTCATGCGATGTGGATATAATAGCATCTTTTGGTGGGATGAATGGTGGTGGTCCTTCCTAACAAAGAGGGTTTTTGGAACTTGTGAAAAGGAAACCAAGTGAGGGAAAACTAGTGGATTCTTTTTCTTTTTTTGCAAGGAAAATAACTTACCGCATGTTTGATTGTAATGAGAAACTTAGAACGAACTTAATGTGGCAATTTTCAAAGAAATAGAATTTGGATGACCCAAAACAACAAGAAAGGTAAATGAGGAGTAGAATCACTTTCCTGTAATGTTCCCTTAGATTTCCCCTTTTCTCCCATATTAGGAACCACACTAAGGAACAAATTAAAATTGTTATGTTCCTTTTTTTACACTTCATTATCGTCAATTTTAAACAAAGCCCGACTCTGTGGATAGGAAACAAAACAAAATCTTAAATTGGGAAGCCTACCAAACTTGGCTTTTAGTGATTACATTGACCACCTTTCGAGAGGTCAATGGAGAAGACGGATTCATGTAGCCGATTCTAATCGATTGGGTCTTAAGGCTCGGTTTGGTTTTGTTATTGACCAGCTGACTGTCACATTCTTTCCACTTACAAGTTTCACTACTCTTGCTCAGTTTTACTGGTGGAGACACTGGAGTTGCAATCTCGAAGAAGGCTGGGATGATCCCTCTTCAAATGGAACTAGGTGGGAAAGATGCGTGCATCATTCTTGAGGATGCTGATTTGGATTTGGCAGCATCCAACATTGTTAAAGGAGGCTTCTCTTACAGGTGATGAGATGTGATTTTATTGATAACTGCCATCATAGATTTTGTCCAAACTTTTTAACTTATGAATTATTAGTTTTATCTTAAATTTGTTAACTATCTTTTGGATAGTATTTACTTCATTTACTGTCAAATTCATATGATTTCAAACGTTTCCACTTCACCATTTGGTTAGAGCGGTTGCGTACCAAATCAATAGTCCACCCTTCCCCCGCCCCCAAACACAAAGAAAAAGTGTAACTACGTTTTCTTGACTTACTGCAGTATTCCTCAAAAGAGATTACATCTATAAAGGTATTTGGATATTAGAATCCTTAGGCTTGGTTTGGATCTTGGACTTGTGGGGTGATCTGTGGATCTTGTCGTAATTGTTATATGCTTCAACCTATACAGTGGTCAGAGATGCACAGCAGTTAAGGTTGTCTTGGTAATGGAATCTGTAGCAGATGAACTCGTCAAGAAAGTCAATGAGACATTGGCAAAGCTGACTGTGGGGCCACCAGAGGATGACTGCGATATAACTCCAGTTGTCACGGAATCCTCGGCCAACTTCATTGAAGGGCTTGTAATGGATGCAAAGCAGAAAGGAGCGACGTTTTGTCAGGAATACAAGAGGCAGGGCAATCTCATATGGCCGTTGCTTTTAGACAATGTTCGACCCGATATGAGGATAGCATGGGAGGAACCGTTTGGCCCAGTTTTACCTGTTATCAGAATTAACTCTGTTGAAGAAGGAATACGCCATTGTAATGCTAGCAATTTTGGTCTTCAGGTATGGGATTTACTTACTTTTCCTTCTGATATTCTCACTGGAATTGAGGGAGTTGTTTCTGTAGACTTCTAATCTTTTTGACACAGACTTCTGTATGGGTATCAGTGTAGGGTATATATCTAAGCGTCGGGTTCATCTAATTCTCTTTCCTAGGATACACAGACACGGCAAGATATTCATCGCCCTTAGTATGATTCTCTGCAATTTGTCATACACGTTTGGTCCATATTATTGGAGTGTTATGGTCAGACTCACACTAGGAGGTATGTCGTCGGTTGAGTATCCTATCAAACATTTTGAACAAGTATCTGAGACAATTGGCTGAGCATCGCAGGTACTTAAATGCATTTAGAAAGGGACCATGTTGCATAGTTTTTATTTTGTCCTCGATGATACGATTCTCTCTCTCATGAAAGGGCAGATGAATATATATGGTGATTCTACATGTTAAGAGTGAATATACCCGCCCAGATTCTAAAGGAAGATTCAACATGTTGATCGACGCATTTGACGAATGATAGAGCCCCCCATGAGAGGGAAACAAACATTTGAGTGTTGCATTTTTGGAAAGTATCTTTTACATTTTTGGGTTGTTTGAAACTTCTAACTTTCTGTAGATTCGATGTTGTCAAATTTCTGAACAAGTTTCTGCTAGTTCAACATCACTTCACTCAACGAAACAGATAAATATTAGAGTTTGCTTGGTGCATGGACGTAGGGTTTTTTAAAGAACTATAAAAAATAATTGGCATTCGTAAACCAGTGAAATATATGGCAATTGTACATTTAGTTCCTTTAGTCTATCCTTGTAGCTGATGTATTTACACAGGGTTGCGTCTTCACAAGGGACATCAACAAAGCGATTTTGATTAGTGATGCAATGGAGACAGGAACAGTTCAGATTAACTCTGCACCAGCTCGTGGACCGGATCATTTCCCTTTCCAGGTGAATTCTCTCTCCAAAATGCAGAAATAACAGAAACGTTGAAGTTGGTCTGGAATTTTGTGGTTTTCACTAAGGCTCCATTTGGTTGGATGTAAAATGTTTTACACCTGAAAATATTTTCGATATAAAACATTATACATGTAAAAAGAAAGTTTTCAATTGTTTTCTGGTGTTTGGTTTGAGTCCAGTTTTATTTTCACAACTCAATAACTCATCTACTCGGCCTACTGTAGCATTGGGAGAGTGTTTAGGAGAGAGATGAAGGAAATTTCCACCTCAGGAATGCTACATGTACACCTACCAACCACACTCCTCTCGCATATACGTGGGTTCCTCTTATAATTGTCCGATGGGACCCACCCATATGTGAGAGAGGTGGGATTGGGGATTGGTAGGCGTGTACTTAATCATCACCCTGGCTTGGTGCACATGGGTAGAGGGAGTCTTCCTGGTGTCTGAGAGAGAGAGAGAGAGAGAGAGAGAGAGAGAGAGAGAGAGAGAGAGAGAGAGAGAGAGAGAGAGAGAGAGAGAGAGAGTCCTACTTTGCAAAGCTTTTGCAAGCCACGCGAGTGTGAAACAGAATTTTCAAACAACCAGTCCAACAGAGATGAACTTGTAAAATAACTTATGGGGTTTATGGCGGTAAGTCATTTTAAGCCGAAAGTGGTAAAAGATTTTCCCATAGAATTCATTTTTCAGATTTTTCAAGAACCAAACATTGGAGATCATGTAAAATGTTTTTGGCGAAAATATTTTACATCCAATCAAATGGAGCCTAAGTTCGTATGAGAGCACATCGTTCTAGTGGCATAACACAGTCAAGTTGGAAATCTTTCATGCATGACATTTACGCCCAGTTTGTTTGTCTGGATCCAAGTATTAGAAGGGGACTACATATTTTGTGTTTGGTTAGACTTTTTGTGGTCCAGACTAAATATCCGTCCTATACAAAATCCTACAAAACATGGGATACCGACCACCATGGTGGATGTAGCAATTTTTTTGGTCAAATGGAAAGTGAGGATGTAGCATTATTAATCCCTTCACTAGTACTCTGTTTTTTTAACAGACTTTACTACTACTGAATAGCATCAATTATCCTTTGGTATTATATACCCCTTAATTGTTAACTAGTGGGCCTTAATGCTTTATTTGGATCATAGATTTATTGAGGGATTTACCAAGGAAAGCAAATTTATCTTTTTTACTTGATTATCTTTGACATCTTTTCCTTCCATGGATCACTTTGCAAATCCACGTACACTACCACTCTTACCAGCCATTCCGGGGATGTCTTTTACTTAACTTTGCCAGTTTTACTAGGAAAATCGATGTGTTTTTTATGTTCGTAATTTCATTCTAACTATAAATTATTTGTTAGAGATTTTTATGGAATCTGCCATTTGATACACAGGGTCTTAAGGACAGCGGAATCGGTTCGCAAGGAGTAACCAACAGTATTAATATGATGACGAAAATCAAGACCACTGTAATCAATTTGCCCTCTCCTTCTTACACCATGGGTTGATGATTCCCAATAGGTAATAATTCATCACAAGAATGTTATTAGCTGAGTGTTGGCTGCTGCTGGGATAGTGAACATTTTCAGTATGTTTAGTTCTTTGGAATGTCAAGTACAAGATGAGTATAAGGGTTTATACCCACTAGTAGTATATATGGTTATTACCTTCTTTTGGCTTAAAATTAAAGGCCTTTTGCCACAGGAATATGAGGTTTGAGCGGAGGAAACTGGAAAATCAATACTTGTATTCTACTAGTCGCCTTGTTTTTGTTTTTGGATTAGCTACTAATATTTGGAGTAGTGGTTATCACACCCAACTTTTATGTAGACATTTTGTTAGTGTGACCGAAGTTGGCCGGAAAGATGTTTCAATGCTTAGAGCATCCACTATGGAGATGCAAATGTTGACAGCCAAATTTAGATTTTATACCTTGAAATTAAAATGCCCATTTTTTGGTTAAGTCAAAATAATGCATTGATATGCGGAGTGTTTGGCTGTTGCTGGGACAATGATCATTTTTAGCATGTTTAGTTCTTTGGAATGTCAAGTACAAAATGAGTATAAGGATTCTAATACCAAGGAATATGAGGTTTGAGCGGAGGAAACTGGAAAACCGATACTTGTATTCTACTAGTCGCCTTGTTTTTGTTTTTTGGATCAGCTACTAATATTTGGAGTAGTGGTTATCACACCCAACTTTTATATAGACATTTTGTTAGTGTGACCGAAGTTGGCTGGAAAGATGTTTCGATGAATGCTTAGAGCATCCACTATGGAGATGCAAATGTTAGACAGCCAAATTTAGATTTTATACCTTGAAATTAAAATGCCCATTTTTTTGTTAAGTCAAAATAATGCATTGATATGCGGAGTGTTTGGCTGCTGCTGGGACAATGAGCATTTTTTAGCATGTTTAGTTCTTTGGAATGTCAAGTACAAAATGAGTATAAGGATTATAATACCAAGGAATATGAGGTTTAATTGAGTGGAGGAAACTGGAAAGTGCTGATACTTGTATTCTCCTAGTGGCGTTGTTATTGTTTTTTTGGATCAGCTACTAATATTTGGAGAGGGGTTCTCATGCCCAACTTTCGAACAATCATTTGGTCTAGGTGAGAGCATAGCAAAATTACAAAGTGAACGATAAGAGTTTTTATGCGACAAACACGCTATATTGGATCCACGAGTGCTTACCGGAAGGGGTCCTACATCTTTCATTATCCATAGGGTATTGTGGCTTCGAGCAGGTTCACTGCTGCCATGTAGAGACCCGGAATAATTTTCTTTTACTTTATAATTTTAAAGTATGTTTATGGTGTATAATATATATGTGGAGCTTTTGTGTAGTTGTAAAATAGTTGTGGGGAGAGGAGGTTGTGTTTGATAGTGGAGGGATTAAAGTGTAAAATCAATAGAAGTATATATATGTTAGGTGTACAGGAGAAGATTTGTATATATCTCCACCCCACACTCTCTCTCATCTCTCTCTCGGCTCTTACCCCCTCTTTCTCTCTCTCACACTCGAAATTCTCGCAATACAACCATAGATCCTTGGAACCCATGTGTATCTCACTTCATTCTAGTGTCCTTGATTTGCAAATCGCGTGGATTGAGCTTGAGAAAGCTTATTTGGGGGATTTTGGCTTTGGAAGGTCTAGGGCTTGTTTAGAGTGCTTGGGCTTGCTTCTAATATTCGAGATAGGGATTTCTTACTCTCTTTATGTGTTTACGAGTAGATTTGGCATCTAAAATTTGCGTTTGATCGTTGTTTTTGGGCTCTGGTGTAACCCTTGGAAAGCTGAAATTGCGTATTGAAAAACCCAAGTTAAGGGGCTTGGTATCGATACCCAGCATTCTGTAAACATTCTAAGCCAGTTGGTATCAATACCTTGTTATGGTGGTATCGATACCTAGGGCCTTAAGACAGATTTTTCTGATAACTTCGAACAAACATAACTTTATCGTTTGGAATCCGTTGGGGCATATAATATATCAAAATTGATGTATGAAAAGTCTATTTTCTAACGGTGGTGGTCTCATAGCCTAATTTTGAACCGATAAGATATTGTAGCCAAGAGATGATAGGTTCGTTGTACGGTTTCATGTCAGCTTTGGGGGTTATGTTGTATTTGAACCTCACGTAAGAGTTGGTACACTTCTAGGTCCAAAACCTTGCCTTTGAAATGAGCCCTATTGTCTGATACAAATGCCTGCAGATCACCATATCGATAGATGATGTTCTTTTTGATGAAATGAGCAACCTGAACTGCAGTCAGGGTCTTATAAGACTCAGCTTCCACCCACTTGGTGAAGTAATCAATTGCCACAAGAATAAACTTATTACCATTCGAAGCAGATGGTTGATAAACACCCAAGATTGTCCAATCGTGGTGTCTTAAGTCCTTTAGTTAGTAGCGTTTTTATGTTCTATTTGTCATTTCTATTCAATGTTGCCCGTGAGGTGGTTTGTTTAGTATTTCAGGTAAAAACGTTGTTAAAACAACGTATTATGATGGCAAGCCAATCCCCAAGTGAGTGCAAGTATCCATGCCCGGTGGAACTTGAGCCAAGGCGACCCAAGAGCGAAGGCGTGTGGTGTCGGGTGAGCTGAGAGGCTGTCGGTTGCCAAGCCAAGGCCACGGCCTGAGATGCAGGGGATAAACAGGCGGTATCGATACGGGTAAAATGGCCGTATCGATACAACATTGAAACAAAGCGTTTGGGAATTAGTCCGTAGAGCACTAGTATCGATACGGGTTGTCTGCCGTATCGATACAGGTGGTTTTGTGCAGATAATTCTCTGCTTTTTGGACTTTCCATTTATGGAATACTTTCCACTTTTGGCAAGTTTTGGGATATTTGTTATGAGAGAGAGGATGGATTGTATAAATATCACTCTCTCTCTTTCATTCATTACCAAGATACAAACTACTTTAAGTCTTTTAATTTCCCAATTCCCCCATAGCTTTTCAAGTTTTCCTTCTTGTAATTTCTCAAGAACGCGTTAAGGTATTCTCGTTCCGATAATTTCTCGAGTATTAAAGTTGTTTGTAATCCTTGGATCGTTATATAAATCAAGTTTATTTTCAGTTTTATCGGTTAAATATGTTTTCCAATTTTACCAAGCTTTCTAGTCTTTTTGTTATGTGTGAGTAGTCAATTAGGCTCGGCTATGGGGTGACTAACACCAGTGACTTATGTTCATCTTGCTTTTCTCAACTCAAAACTTGGGGTTTAGTATGGAAAATAAGTAGGGTTCGCCTTTATGTAACAAAACTTGTCGATGTTAACCTCCGGTGATCATATGCTCTCTCATATGGTTCTGTGAGCTATGTCTCGCCTTGTGTTTGCCAAAAGGATCAAAAGAATTCACTTGTTTTCCATACTTCATGTCACGTCTTTTTATGGTTTCATAGCTAAATCTTCCGGTTGATAGCCTAAGCCGCGCGATTCAACCGTGTTTTTGTTGAGATTGGTTAGATGGCCTAAGTCACGGGTGTTAATAATTCCAAAGTCTTGCCGCTTGTTTAATTAAGTCAAAACTCAATTTCTAGTCTTTTCATAAGTGTTTAACACTTACCAAAGCAAAACCGACAGTTGGCCGTCTTGAACGCCACAAACCCTTACAAACTACAATCCTAGCAAGCTATAGAGATTTTCTCTGTGGGAACGATACCGGACTTCCGGATATAATGCTGACAACGACCTAGCCCTACGCTCAGGTTTTCAACCTATTTCAGAAGGTTAGGTTGGGACAAAGCATATTTTGGCGCCGTTGCCGGGGATCTTCTTAATATAGCTTATTGGGAGGTTCGACAAACCATTGTAAGTACTCCATTTAATTTTCCTTTGTACATTGCATACTGAGCCTAGTGGATACCTCTAACTGAGACACCCATTCGACTTGAGGTGTAATGAAGCTAGTTTTAGTATCCATTGCCTTTTCTTTTCTTTTCTTTCCTTGTATCAATATATTGAGGCGGCGGCATAGCCCCTCAGAATTGTCTTGAGAGAAAGGTGGCGGCATAGCCCCTTCAGTCTGCTTTCCCATTGTAGGGCGGTTACTTGGTTCTAAATTGCTCGAAACCAAGGTTTATGCTTGTTGTGTATCGAGGGCCTCGGGTGTATCGTAGTCCTCGTTCAAACCGTTTGCACCGGTCTAGTTCTCCTCCTGGCGTAAGAATCAGCACGCTAAGAGCGTACTCTCCCCCAGGTAGTTATTCTCGACCGTATTCTCCATCAAGAACATCAATGGCAGATGAGGAAGCTCCTCCGGTTAGGACTCTCAAGGATTATTTGAATCCGGAAAGGGTTACTCAACGGTCGTCCATAGTGTTCCCACGCCCCACCATTGTTGCAAACACATTCTTGTTCAAATCTGACTATCACTGTTGCATCCCATTCTTCCATGGTATGGAGCGCGAGGATCCATATCAACATATCCGGGAATTTGAGGAAACCCTCCAATCTTTTGTAACTGTGGATGCGCATCTCAACCAAGCACGCCTGAGGCTTTTCCCGTTCACTTTGAAGGACAAGGCAAAGACATGGTTTCACTCTTTGAAGCCTCAGTCGTTGACCACATGGGAGGAAGTTCAAGATATTTTCCACAAGAAGTTCTTTTCGGCTAGCCAAACGAAGCTTTTGATGGACCAAATCCAGACTTTTAAACAGCGTGAGGGAGAAGCTTTCCACCAATATTGGGAGCGTTACAAGGACTTGCTTTCGGCGGTCCCTCACCACAACTTTGCCCTGTATCAGCTGATCCACTATTTCCACTTGGGATGCTCGCAACAAAGCAAGCAATTGCTTGACACCATGTGTACCGGGGGGTTCATGAATAAGTCTCCTGATGTTGGTTAGGAATACTTGGATGAAGTGGCCAAGAAATCTTTGACTTGGAGTTACGAGGATGTCGGGGACAGAGCTATGGCTAACCAAGGTCTCGGAGGCTCCGGGAAGTTCTCCATTAATGAGCATCAAGCCATGGAAACTTGAATGGAACAATTGGCGCAAAAGCTAGACAAATTGGAGTTGAAAGGGGTGAAGGACGTTAAAACAATGAGAGCAGTGGAGGAACTTTGTGTTATATGTGAAACGACGGGTCATTCAACCAACAACTGTCCATCTATTCCCACTCTCAAGCAGCACTATAGCAACCTCAACCTTCCGACTGAATAAGTTAGTGCGGTGAACCAACGGTTTGAATCTTTTCCCCAAAACTTCAACCAAGGTCAAAGGCAACATCCAGGATTCCGTTGGAACAATCAGATTGAAGGAGGACCTTCTCAAGCTTCTCCTAGTTCTCAAATGCAACCATGGCGGCCTGCTCAAAGCCAAGGGCAGCCTCGTTTTCCACAAGGACTGCCAAGTTTTGCACCGTCCTGCCCGTTTCAAGGATCTAACCAATTCCAACCTCCGCAAAGGTGATCTTTGGAGGACACTCTCCAATCCTTCATCCAAGCTCAATCGAACTACAACGAGAATAACACCCAGATGATGGGGGAGTTGAAGAATCAAATGGGAAAGATAACCACATCTATAGAACTTCTTCAACAAGAAAGGGGAAAGTTTCCTACACAGCCTCAAGCCAATCCTCAAGCTCAACTTCTCATTGGTAGTTCTTCAGCACCTCCGCCCGAGTAAGCTCAAGCAATCATTACTTTAAGGAGTGGCAAGGCAGTTGATAATTTAGTTGTCAATCCACCGACTACACCTATTCTTGTGCCATCATCGACGTCAACAAGTTCTACTTCAACGGAGGAACGTATCGAGCAAGCTCCGGAGGAAAACGGGGAATCTCCCGAGCAAGGTTCAAAGGAAGCCGAGACTACTCCAAGCCCGCAAGTATGCCCCATTCCGGCACCTTATCCTTCCCGATTGAGAAAGCCGGTCCCTCCATCCAAGGATGCCGATATACTTGACGTGTTCAAAAAGGTGAACGTTAATATCCCCTTTGATGGATGCCATCAAGCAAATTCCTTCCTATGCTAAGTTCTTGAAAGATCTATGCACCCAGAAGCGTAAGCTTAATGTGCACAAGAAGGTGCTTCTTACCGAGCAGGTTAGCCAAATTTTCCAAACAGATATTGCACCTAAGTACAAAGACCCTAGATGTCCTACAATTGCAATTACTATTGGGGGAAAGAAAGTGGAGCAAGCTCTCTTGGATTTGGGGGCGAGTGTGAATTTACTACCGTACTCGGTGTACCAAGAACTTGGTTTGGGGGAGATGAAGCCTACGCGAGTTACTCTACAATTGGCAGATAGAAGTGTTCGAATTCCTCGCGGCGTGGTGGAAGATGTATTGGTCCAAGTTGATCAATTTGTGTATCCTGTCGACTTTGTTGTCTTGGATACTTGTCCGTCATCTTCCTCTTCGTTGTCTACTCTCGTAATCCTTGGTCGGCCGTTCTTAGCAACCTCGGATGTAGTTATCAGTTGCCGGAATGGATTATTGAACATGTCTTTTGGTAACATGAAGATGGAGGTCAATATGTTCAATGTCGGAGTTCAAATGGGTGATGACGATGATTGTCAAAACGTCAACCTTGTGGATACGCTGGTTCAAGAACATGTGGATGAATTCTTGTACAAGGACTCTTTGGAGGTAGCTCTTACCTCTGAAGAGGCCTCCTTTCTTGAATCCGAGGAGATGGAATCTCTCTTTTCCTTGCTAAATGGAGAAGATGGTGATGACGGGGTGTGTGGTGCTACACCGTGGCTACCCAAGTTTGAGGAGTAGCCTCCTCTTGAGCGGTAAATGCTCCCATCTAGTGTTGAGCCGCCTCCTCTTGAGTTGAAAGCACTACCAGACACTTTGAAGTATGCATTCCTTGGTGAGAACAATACATTTCCGGTGGTTATTTCTTCTTCCCTTGGGAATCTCGAAGAAGAGAAATTGCTCGAAATTTTGCGGAGGCATACAAAGGCGAGTGGATGGACTATTGCGGATATTAAAGGCATATCTCCCTCTCTATGCTCCCACCATATTTACCTGGAAGAGGATGTCAAACCATCGCGCCAACCTCAACGTCGGCTTAATCCAATCATGAAAGATGTTGTCCGGGCGAAAATTCTCAAATTGCTTGACGTTGGGATTATCTATCCCATCGCTGATTCGAAGTGGGTGAGCCCAATCCAAGTTGTTCCAAAGAAGGCAGGGGTGACCGTGGTGCAAAATGACAAAGGCGAGCTTATGCCGACCCGTGTTACAACCGGGTGGCGAGTGTGCATTGACTATCGCAAGCTGAATGCAAGCACACGCAAGGATCATTTTCCTCTTCCCTTCATCGATCAAATTTTGGAGAGAATTGCTGGTCATGCCTTTTATTGTTTTCTTGATGGTTACTCGGGCTACAACCAAATAGAAGTGGCGTTGGTCGATCAAGAAAAGACAACGTTCACATGCCCATTCGGGACCTTTGCTTATAGACGCATGCCATTTGGCTTGTGTAATGCTCCCGGCACCTTTTCAAGATGTATGATGGGCATTTTTAGCAATATGGTCGAGAAGATTTTAGAAGTCTTTCCTCTCGCGTACGAATTATCTAGTTGTTTCGGCCGACTCCGTTTCGAGTCACGTTCTTGCCAACTTGGAAAAGGTCTTAACAAGCATGCGGAGGTGGAGAAGAGATTTAGTTCTTAATTATGATAATTGCCAAAAACAAAAAAGGCGACTAGTTAAATACAAGGTATTGTTTTTCATTTCCTCCGCTCAAACCTCATATTCCCTGTGGCAAAAGGCCTTTAAAATTTTAAGCCAAATAAGGTAATAACCATATATACTACTAGTGGGTAAAACCCTTATACTCATCTTGTACTTGACATTCCAAAACTAAACATACTGAAAATTTCACTTCCAGCCCAGCAGCAGCCACCTATCAGCTAATACATTCTGTATTAATTTAACCTATTGGGAATCATCAACCCATGGTTTAATGGAGAGGGCAAATTGATTACAGTGGTCTTGATTTTCGTCATCATATTAATACTGTTGGTTACTCCTTGCGAACCGATTCCGCTGTCCTTAAGACCCTGTGTATCAAATGGCAGATTCCATAAAAATCTCTAACAAATAATTTATAGTTAGAATGAAATTACGAACATAAAAAACACATCGATTTTCCTAGTAAAACTGGCAAAGTTAAGTAAAGACATCCCCGGAATGGCTGGTAAGAGTGTATTGTACGTGGATTTGCAAAGTGATCCATGGAGGAAAGATGTCAAAGATAATCAAGTAAAAAGATAAATTTGCTTTCCTTGGTAAATCCCTCAATAAATCTATGATCCAAATAAAGCATTAAGGCCCACTAGTTAACAATTAAGGGGTATATAATACCAAAGGATAATTGATGCTATTCAGTAGTAGTAAAGTCTGTTAAAAAAACAGAGTACTAGTGAAGGGATTAATAATGCTACATCCTCACTTTCCATTTGACCAAAAAAATTGCTACATCCACCATGGTGGTCGGTATCCCATGTTTTGTAGGATTTTGTATAGGACGGATATTTAGTCTGGACCACAAAAAGTCTAACCAAACACAAAATATGTAGTCCCCTTCTAATACTTGGATCCAGACAAACAAACTGGGCGTAAATGTCATGCATGAAAGATTTCCAACTTGACTGTGTTATGCCACTAGAACGATGTGCTCTCATACGAACTTAGGCTCCATTTGATTGGATGTAAAATATTTTCGCCAAAAACATTTTACATGATCTCCAATGTTTGGTTCTTGAAAAATCCGAAAAATGAATTTTATGGGAAAATCTTTTACCACTTTCGGCTTAAAATGACTTACCGCCATAAACCCCATAAGTTATTTTACAAGTTCATCTCTGTTGGACTGGTTGTTTGAAAATTCTGTTTCACACTCCCGTGGCTTGCAAAAGCTTTGCAAAGTAGGACTCTCTCTCTCTCTCTCTCTCTCTCTCTCTCTCTCTCTCTCTCTCTCTCAGAGACACCAGGAAGACTCCCTCTACCCATGTGCACCAAGCCAGGGTGATGATTAAGTACACGCCTACAAATCCCCAATCCCACCTCTCTCACATATGAGTGGGTCCCATCTGACAATTATAAGAGGAACCCACGTATATGCGAGAGGAGTGTGGTTGGTAGGTGTACATGTAGCATTCCTGAGGTGGAAATTTCCTTCATCTCTCTCCTAAACAATCTCGAAATACCCAATGCTACAGTAGGCCGAGTAGATGAGTTATTGAGTTGTGAAAATAAAACTGGACTCAAACCAAACACCAGAAAACAATTGAAAATTTTCTTTTTACATGTAAAATGTTTTATATGGAAAATATTTTCAGGTGTAAAACATTTTACATCCAACCAAATGGAGCCTTAGTGAAAACCACAAAATTCCAGACCAACTTCAACGTTTCTGTTATTTCTGCATTTTGGAGAGAGAATTCACCTGGAAAGGGAAATGATCCGGTCCACGAGCTGGTGCAGAGTTAATCTGAACTGTTCCTGTCTCCATTGCATCACTAATCAAAATAGCTTTGTTGATGTCCCTTGTGAAGACGCAACCCTGTGTAAATACATCAGCTACAAGGATAGACTAAAGGAACTAAATGTACAATTGCCATATATTTCACTGGTTTACGAATGCCAATTATTTTTTATAGTTCTTTAAAAAACCCTACGTCCATGCACCAAGCAAACTCTAATATTTATCTGTTTCGTTGAGTGAAGTGATGTTGAACTAGCAGAAACTTGTTCAGAAATTTGACAACATCGAATCTACAGAAAGTTAGAAGTTTCAAACAACCCAAAAATGTAAAAGATACTTTCCAAAAATGCAACACTCAAATATTTGTTTCCCTCTTGTGGGGGGCTCTATCATTCGTCAAATGCGTCGATCAACATTTTGAATCTTCCTTTAGAATCTGGGCGGGTATATTCACTCTTATTATGTAGAATCACCATATATATTCATCTGCCCTTTCATGAGAGAGAGAATCGTATCATCGAGGACAAAATAAAAACTATGCTACATGGTCCCTTTCTAAATGCATTTAAGTACCTGCAATGCTCAGCCAATCGTCTCAGATACTTGTTCAAAATGTTTGATAGGATACTCAACCGACGACATACCTCCTAGTGTGAGTCTGACCATAACACTCCAATAATATGGACCAAACGTGTATGACAAATTGCAGAGAATCATACTAAGGGCGATGAATATCTTGCCGTGTCTGTGTATCCTAGGAAAGAGAATTAGATGAACCCGACGCTTAGATATATACCCTACACTGATACCCATACAGAAGTCTGTGTCAAAAAGATTAGAAGTCTACAGAAACAACTCCCTCAATTCCAGTGAGAATATCAGAAGGAAAAGTAAGTAAATCCCATACCTGAAGACCAAAATTGCTAGAATTACAATGGCGTATTCCTTCTTCAACAGAGTTAATTCTGATAACAGGTAAAACTGGGCCAAACGGTTCCTCCCATGCTATCCTCATATCGGGTCGAACATTGTCTAAAAGCAACGGCCATATGAGATTGCCCTGCCTCTTGTATTCCTGACAAAACGTCGCTCCTTTCTGCTTTGCATCCATTACAAGCCCTTCAATGAAGTTGGCTGAGGATTCCGTGACAACTGGAGTTATATCGCAGTCATCCTCTGGTGGCCCCACAGTCAGCTTTGCCAATGTCTCATTGACTTTCTTGACGAGTTCATCTGCTACAGATTCCATTACCAAGACAACCTTAACTGCTGTGCATCTCTGACCACTGTATAGGTTGAAGCATATAACAATTACGACAAGATCCACAGATCACCCCACAAGTCCAAGGTCCAAACCAAGCCTAAGGATTATAATATCCAAATACCTTTATAGATGTAATCTCTTTTAAGGAATACTGCAGTAAGTCAAGAAAACGTAGTTACACTTTTTCTTTGTGTTTGGGGGCGGGGGAAGGGTGGACTATTGATTTGGTATGCAACCGCTCTAACCAAATGGTGAAGTGGAAACGTTTGAAATCATATGAATTTGACAGTAAATGAAGTAAATACTATCCAAAAGATAGTTAACAAATTTAAGATAAAACTAATAATTCATAAGTTAAAAAGTTTGGACAAAATCTATGATGGCAGTTATCAATAAAATCACATCTCATCACCTGTAAGAGAAGCCTCCTTTAACAATGTTAGATGCTGCCAAATCCAAATCAGCATCCTCAAGAATGATGCACGCATCTTTCCCACCTAGTTCCATTTGAAGAGGGATCATCCCAGCCTTCTTCGAGATTGCAACTCCAGTGTCTCCACCCGTAAAACTGAGCAAGAGTAGTGAAACTTGTAAGTGGAAAGAATGTGACAGTCAGCTGGTCAATAACAAAACCAAACCGAGCCTTAAGACCCAATCGATTAGAGTCGGCTACATGAATCCGTCTTCTCCATTGACCTCTCGAAAGGTGGCCAATGTAATCACTAAAAGCCAAGTTTGGTAGGCTTCCCAATTTAAGATTTTGTTTTGTTTCCTATCCACAGAGTCGGGCTTTGTTTAAAATTGACGATAATGAAGTGTAAGGAAAGGAACATAACAATTTTAATTTGTTCCTTAGTGTGGTTCCTAATATGGGAGAAAAGGGGAAATCTAAGGGAACATTACAGGAAAGTGATTCTACTCCTCATTTACCTTTCTTGTTGTTTTGGGTCATCCAAATTCTATTTCTTTGAAAATTGCCACATTAAGTTCGTTCTAAGTTTCTCATTACAATCAAACATGCGGTAAGTTATTTTCCTTGCAAAAAAAGATAAAGAATCCACTAGTTTTCCCTCACTTGGTTTCCTTTTCACAAGTTCCAAAAACCCTCTTTGTTAGGAAGGACCACCACCATTCATCCCACCAAAAGATGCTATTATATCCACATCGCATGAGTTTCCGTCTTCGTCATATATGATGCACTTACAGGTTTAATTATTTGCAAGACATCCCATAATTGGGAACAAAACAACTCAACATTCCTGAAGGGTGGAGAACTAAAAGAAAGCTTTGAAGTATCAAAAAGTAGGTGGTACACAAAAATCCAACCACAACACCATCCACAACCCCTCACATACAAGTGGGTGTGTGGGCCCCAATTGTATGTGAGGGGTTGTTGATGGTATTGTTGTTGGATTGTTGTGTATGTATATCTAGTTGGATTGTTGAAGGATTAAATCTTTTCTGATCCGCAAAGAATCACCTTATACAGTTAACTCCAGGATGCATTGTCAGGAAATCTCCAATTTCCGAGCCTTTTCCAGTAACGCAGCTGATAAGGCCTTTTGGAAAACCAGCCAAGTGAAAGCAATGCACCATATGAAGTGCAGCTACAGCACCCTGAATTGGTAATCCACTTAATTATTAGAGAAGAAAAAAAGAGGAATAACCGCAGAAAGGAAGTCAGTAAAAAGATCTGTACTATGCAATCACATACAACCTTTCATAAACAGGAACAACACAGTGATGCATTTTCAAGTGTCATGTCCTTACCTGGGTGGGGGGCTTGAGCACAATGGAGTTACCAGCAATTAGTGCAGGAGCAATTTTTGAGACTGCCAGATTGACAGGATAGTTGAATGGTGGGATAGCCAGAACAACACCAAGTGGAATCTGAATTGGAACACAAGTCATATGACTATCATATCTTGAATCAAAAGGTCATGTCATTAGAGTCATTCAGACATCTTATTACAGATAAGCAACTTATTACAACTAAAACAAGGAACAAGGTGACCAGAATAATAAGTTTCATCAATCGTTTTCTATTTCAACACATAGCTGAATAGCCACAACAAATTTACTTTTCACCTCCTCACAAGAAATTTCTTAAAATGATATAATTGTTTTTTTTTTTTCCAAATTAAAATGGTCTAACTGCTTATAAACTTGTTCCTAGCTATTAGATGACCAATGCATGCTGTAAATTTACTAAAACTGGACTACCATCACCAACTTCAGTGAATCAACCAACCCCATATGTATGCTAAGAAATGTGATTTCCAGGAAGGGTGATCTTAAAAGAAGATTAATGGCTCAAAATTTAGGAATTGAATTTCTCAGAAAGAACAAGCTGATTTGACGATTGGCGGTATAGGAATCAAGAATTTTGAAACTAACCACGCATTCAGATGGTTTGATGGTTTTTTGAATAATTTTTAAATAAGTATTATTGTATAGTTCCAGTGGATGTGACAAGCTGTGGATGGTTCAAATGTGGAAATCTAAGAGAAGCACTTGTAAAATAACTCATTCAGCTTCTTATTATTAAACAACATTTGCAGGATTAGTAATCTGGGGTTTTTCACATGCCTGGACTTTTCTTGTTTGCAATTTGAAGGAACATATAATGACAACGTGCAGTAAAGGTGGTGTAAATGCCCCAAGCACTGACAGAAGTGCCAGAACTAACAATCAATCTTTGTTAATAAGTAGAGAGGGAGGTTTCTCAAACGATGTTTAGCCCTTAAGTGCCCTGTGCCTCTTATAGGTGTTGTTGCCCTGTGTGGCTTTGGTTCTGTTAGTCTGTGGCCCTTCTTGTTTTCTGGGGTATATTTTGTTTTCTTTGTTGGTGTTTTTGTTTCTGGTTGTGCTCTTTTGAGCCTGCAGTGTATGCCTGGACTTCAAGGGCATGCCCTTGATCCTTTTTCTTGTGGTATGTTTGGTTCTTAGTGGAAAAAGGTACCCAAAAAATCTTGCTTAACAAGTTGACAATTTTACCGACGAGAAAATCTCATTGGTTTCATCTCAATATCTCATCCTCCAAACAAATACACATATTTAGGCTCATTTGTCCACGACATTTTCAACAATTTAGTATGTAATGGTCTGGGAAAGATGGCTATGGATTCTACTATCCCTCCTCCAAATTGAAGGACAAAGTTTGTTTTTATTGCAGTCCAAAACTTCGAGCGGACAAATATTTATGATATCAATTTGTTTATTATCTTTAAAAATTGACTCGTAGATTATGTTAGCATAACAAATACTGAAACATATTCGTAAAAGTCTAGACATGATCTGGTGATGTCATTAACCTAAATAAACCAGTCCTCTTCAATGATATAATCATTAGTTTTTGTTGGACATTGCTATGTGGCAGTCAACCTCTCCTTAACCAACTAACAAGCTTTTATCATGGTCAACCAACCAAATGAGATTGATTGGCTTTGTTTCTTTCTCTTGTGTATTTTAATAGCACCTATACTACAATGCGGTGACAACTGAAAATCTGAGTGCTATGATATACCGCGTACATACAGATATACATTTATGTGGCACAGAGGTATATGACAAGGTCAATTCTTCAGTATATATTCTAATCGCAAGGAAGATTTGCAAGGAACCACGCAATGAAAAATGCATTTGGACTCATTTCGGGTCCCATAAAAATCTAGAAAAATATCCATAAATAGTTTTGCCCGTACGAATCCAAAAGTAATACTTACCGATATCCGTCAGAACTGATTTTTTACAGAGCCCCATAAAATAATATTAAAAAATTTATGGATATTTTTCTGTGGGACCCAAAATGGGCCCAAATGCGTTTTTCCTTGCGTGGATCCCTGCAAATCTTCCTTGCGAATAGCAAGGCTCGTGACCGGAAATTCTAAGTTCCATCGAAACTGCATGCCTCATAATATTCCCTTTGAGAAACTGAAAATGACCTTTTAGTTTTCTGTTTTAACATGAAGACGAAAAAAGGTGAAATGAGCAACACCATGACACCATCACCATAACACAATTAACCAAAGGTCCAAAGTAAAGACATTTGATTTTTCATATGTTTTTTAAAGTGTTAGGTTCAAAAGAGAGACACTTTGGCCTGAAAATAGAGGGAAAAGAAAGTAAATAAAGGGCCACCGAAATAAAAGATATTACAACATGCCTAAAGAATGAAACAAATCCAAAGAGTGGAGAACAAAAATAACCTTGGAAGTGAGGCAGTATTTGGTCCTTTCATTTCCAGGGAAACTATCAGACACCAGAAACTTCCCTTCCCCAAGAATTCTAACCCCTTCTTCAGCACAGTATGACACCAAGTCCCCAGACCTCACAGCCTTCATCAAAATACAAAACCAATTTAGCACATGTTACAAACTTAAAGGGTGTGCATAAGCGATGCACACGGCATAAAAACTTCACAAAATCAATGTCAAAATGTTTCTAAGTTAAAAAAGAAACTGCAGCATCTAATCAAAGATAAAGCAGTTTAGATAAGCAGAGAAAAACAAATGCAATTGCGAGCAAAAAATTGTGATAACAAGGTAGCACGAGTGCGACTTTACTTTTGAGTTCATACCAACTCAGAATATTCCTTCATCATAACATGGTATGGCTACATACGCATTTAGTACAAAGTATCAATTAGTGCCCAAATTTAGTTTAGCTATCATGCTAAAGAAAAAACATCATGCAACAAAAGAACTTTACAAAATCCAGACACTCACTTCAGTGACAGCATCTTTAGCAGGTTTGGCAATTTCTTTCACAAGGCACTCAGCAATGGGCTTCTTATGCTCTTTAAGCACTGCAGCCGCCTTGTGAAGTAATTCTGCCCGCTTCCACAGCGGCGTTTTCGCCCATGATTTCTGGGCGGCCTTTGCAGATTCCACGATCTTGTTAACCTCTTCTTGATTACAAGCTACTCAAATTCAGCAAAGAAATAGTAAGGAAGTTGGCAACGCCATATACAAAAGCCAAAAGATTGTCTCATACCCTCAAGCTAGAGAACTTGAGTTAGAATTAATGGGAGACCAATGTTTTTCCCCCCTAAAATTCGAGATGGAGATAGAAAGAAATTTGTCAACTTGGACCAAATAATAATAATAATAATAATAATAATAAAATAAATAAATAAATTTGACATGGAAATGGGAAGAATTTGTCGACCTGGTTTCCAACCCAAAAACTAGAATTCAGCTAGAATCATTGACGAGGCCAATTTGGTTTGGAAATTTCAAAACAGAATTGTAGACAGGGGCGGACTGAGGTAGGGGCCCACGGAGGTATGGCCCCCACTAAATTTTGTAAAATTACATCAATATTCTTCTATTTCAATTATGTCCAATAAATTTTTTGATACGTTCCAGTAATATTACTCCAAAATTCTCTTTATGTGAAAATTTGTCAGACTATTTCTTAGAGTGCTAAATTTTCAAACTCTCTTTTCGTTCAAACATACTCATCATCAGTCATCACCAATATGTATTACTAGCGAATTGTCCGTACCTAAGGGCACTTTCAACATAAGTTTTATATCTCTTAGTAATTTCCATGCATGAACACATTTGCCTCCAAATTCACTTTTCCATTTTCACAAAGTATCATAACCAATTTAAGAGAGAGAGATTGAGATTTGGTAGAAAAAGGTGAGAACAAGTATTCCTTTTTTATTTTTTCCTAATCGTACGATCATAAATTTTAAAGGAAGTGATCTAACGATTGTAGATGTTGCTTTCGTTTATATGCCTAAACATTTTTAACAGAAATCACTCTATTTTATAATATAGGTATAGATTATAATGAGCTTCAGACATTCTGGTAATAAGTTTTACTAGTTAAAAAGATTCCAACGTTGTAACTAATATGTGCCCTCACTGAGCCAAATTTCTCGGTCCGTGGTTGCAGAAGAAATTAAGTTTGGAGACAACATGCCATTTTTAAACTTGGACCTTTTTCAAAATTGATTTTTGGAAATGGATATTTCAATTACAGTTTCAAACGGTTAACCGAACATATTTTACAAATGGATTTTCAGAAAACGATAAAAGAAAATGGAAAACACAGGCACAGTGATCATAGTTCTTCTTTTCCCAAATTCAACATCAGAAATTGTAAGAAAGTTATCGACCAAGTTCAAAAGAGATCACCGGAAACATAAAATATTGAGGAGAAAGAAAAACAGCTAGAATTAGTGAGACATGAAGGATTTTTTTTTTTTTTTTTACTCAAAACAAAACAGAGCAGTAAGAAATCTATCGACCCATTTCGCAACAAATAATCAGAAACCCAAAACTAGAAAAAATTTTAAAAAAAAACCCACAGAAATGGTTAGTTAGGCTTGTTTGAGAAAGGAAAGGAGGGAATTTTTTGTATTTACCTTGGACCTTGAATTGGGTTTTCCTGGTTGTTGGGTTGACGATGGACACAGTTTTGCCAGAGCTTGAGACCTTCCATTCCCCTTCGGAGTAGTACTTGTAAACGTCGCCTTCAATGATCTCTGAAAACGCACAGGTCCCTGCCATTATTATTGTCTTATTCCTTCTTTTTGTTTTTTCTTGTTTTGTTGTTCTGATGCTATTGCCACTTGGTTTTAGGGAGAGAAAAACAGGGGAGTGAAACGGGGGGAGCGTGAGGGAGTGGAAGGTTTGAGGTAGGAGCATGTTGGTCATCAGTCCCTCCGTGTCACCCTCGCTCAAGTTCTCAATTCTAGTTCTCATGAATTTAAATAGTTTTTGATGCTCTTAAAGGATACTTTCATGCTTGCGTATTACTTTAGAAGTTTCTTTTTGTTTCTTTTAATAATTTTTACAAGAATCAAATCAAATCTTTACATCATATTTTTTATTTCACCTGAAGGAATCGGAATACTATAAAAATATGAACAAAGTTGAAAAAAAATTTACATACGACACAAAAAAAGACCCAAAAACTTCCTTTGGAATATGTTTGGTCGTGTAAGACAAAAAAAAATTCCACTCTGGACTATGTTTTAATGTTTTTTTTAATTCCTTCCATCAAGAAGAAAAATATGTTATAAATATTGAACCCGAATATTGTAAAAATTAAGAGAAATCAACCAAAATAACTGTGTCAAAATGACCATAAGAAGTTAGGCCGGAGAGGCTCTAAACAACGTTCAAGAAAAAAGAGGCTCTAAACGACGTTCAAGAAAAAAGAGGCTCTAAACAATTGGCTTATTTGTACAAATAGTCTCTAAAGTATTTTTGAAATATTAATTTGGTCCCCAATGTACAAATTGCATCTATTGCATTCCTAACATTTACAATGCACGTTTAAATGGTCCTCGGAACTACCTCTGTCCACATTTAACGTCGATTACAAGGGTATTATCGTCAAACCTCTCAATTTTATTTTTACCAATGGTTCTCAAAGTATTAGCAAAATGTCATTTTGGTCTCCAACATAAAAATCACGTCTTTTATCAAACAAACTACCAAACACCACTTATCTTCTCTATCTGCAAAACTTCAGGATTCAAGCCACCATTAGTACCAACAGACACTACACTTCAGCACATTCTCCACCTTCAGCTACCTGGACATCACACGGCCAATCATTGCTCCCCATTCGCACCAGCCACCATGCATGTTCCCATTGCCTTCTGATGCCTCCCGCACATCACACACGCAGGCGAAATGCGATTGAACGGACAAAAATAGTGGTCATCAAAACAGCAATGGCGAATAGGCGAAGCAAGAATGAGTAGATATGGCGACTTTCTGTGTTTCAGAGGGATTTCTCAGTTAATAGAACTTTAGACATCGGGATTTGGTGACGACTATGGTATTTGCCGATTGGAAGGTGACAGGGAAGATGGGATATGGTGATCGAGGTGGATGTCCAGCAGTGGTTATGGTTGTGCGTAATTAGGGATAGGATTATTTTCCCAAAAACGTTCTTGCCGCAACCTATTATGTTCAGTGATTTGGCTTAATTTTTGTGTCGTCAAAAAGTGAGATGCAATTTTTATATTGGAGACCAAATTAACATCTCACTAATACTTTTGGGACCACTGGTAAAAAGTAGCTAAAGTTTTATAAATATCCCAACACTTGACAGTGACCACAGACAAAGTTAATCTAAGGGATCATTTAAATGCACATTGTAAATATTAGAGATGCAATAGACACGATTTGTGTAATGGAGACCAAATTGACATTTCACAAATACTTTGGAGATCATCCGTATACATAAGTCCTAACAAAAATAAAAAAGAAATTAGCAAAAATAAGCAATGCGAAAAAAGACGACAAAAAGTTAGCTCGAAGGGCCAAGTGGTCGTGAGTGGTAATGGTGACGTGATACAAGAAAGACCAGTTTTATTTTAGTGGGAAATTGGTTCTTTTATTTTTCTTTGTGGATATTTTTCCAAATTTTAGTTCGTTTTTTTTTTTTTTCATTTCTCTTACGGGGCAGGTGGTTCTAAGGCGTGAGAGGTAGGTGTTCTTGATTCTTTTTCTTTTCTTTTCTTTTCTTTTCTTTTCTTTTTTGTCAATAGGTGTTCTTAATTCAACGACCCCTATTCCTTTTCTTTTTTTAACCAAAAGAACGAATCAACTACCCAATAGCCATCTGATTTTGCAAGTGGAGTGGAGATACTCTCATGCATATGAGGAGAGTTCAATTTCTGTAAACATTCATCCCCCTCCCCAGGTTCCTTTTAGAATAGAATAGATTAAGTTTAATGAATGAAAAAAAATAGCAATCTGATTTTTACATTATCTAATTTTTATGGGCAGCTAAATTTTGAAAAAAAAAAACTAATATTCTTATAGATAATTATCATAACTGGTATTTACTAAATTTTCTTTTTTTGTGTGGTCTTATAATTTTTAGAATTAATTATTCGTCTCAACAAATAAACCAAAAATATAAAAAATATGAATTGAAATAGAAAAAAATTTAGACAAGACCATTCTAAATGTACTAAAGCTTACTTTATAAAAAAAAAAAAATTCTTCTGAAATTCGAATCACCAAGATGAATAATTTATTTAAAATATTTGAAGGGAATTTAAGGAAAATTGAGATAAGCCGAACGTAAAGATAGTTGTCTAAATTTAAGAGAAATTGACCTTATGGTGACTTTAGGGTTTGTTTGAAATTTGTGGAAAGAAAGAGAAAAAAAGAGTAATAAGATTATCCTCCTGTTTGATTGGTACATAGTGGAAAAATTGAAGAAACATGAAAAACTAGAGAAGAAAAAATAGACTAAAATTTTCTCCCATCTTTCTCTACCTTTTCCTTCTTAATCGATCATTTTCCCGTCTTTTCTCATTCTTTACTCTTAACTTCCAAACAGACCATTTCTCACATAGAGCTCTATATATTAATACTATCGATGGTAAGATTGTATAGGTACTGGCCGATAAAAAAATAAAAAAAAAAAGGATTGTTTAGGTTCTGGCTTTGGTAAAAAAAAATGCTTTGTCCCACTCTAAGACACATAATTCACGTGTATGTGCATGCGTGAAAGTGTATTTGAAACATATGTCAAACCACTAATATTTGCGTGAGCAAAGAGAACACGAGCGCAGTGCAAGATTTGAGAGCGAAAGTGCATGGTATTTTGAAAAATTATGTGACTAAGGTCCCACAAGCATTTTTTTGTTTACATTTGATAAGAAGAGAATAAGGAAAAAGTTTTCAATACACACCCCTTTAAGGTCTGTACCATATGCACCTATTATATGGCTTATATTGTGTCACCTCGTAAAAAATTACTTGTAGCACCAGTCATTCATAACATTTTATTTCGTATCGTAACTTTTATACTAAAAATTCGTAACTTTTCATTAATATGATTCGTAACATTTTGAGAATTATAACATTTTGGTGTGTTTCGATGAAGGTGCATATGATACACACTCAAATAAAGAGTATGTATTGTAGCACTTTCCGAGAATAAGAGACGGAAAATTGCAAATCTTGCGCACACACATTACGTATTTACTATTGAGGTAGGTTGCGGGCTAGGCCTGCGGATATGTCATTCCGCCTATTTATTTAAGATTTGCTAGTTTTTGTTCAAATAGTTGTCATGTATTGCGTAAGGTAAATCTAAACCGACGTTCGCAAAAAGTGCTCTTTAATTAATTTTAAGATCATGCTTCCCAATAACTGCATTCGCTATTACTTTATCTTGTCTGTTTGTTGGGGAACGGAGGTGTTATTAAACGACACAAGATCTTTTAACGATATCCGATAAATAGTAGAATAAATGATTATAAAGACCATAGCACCAATAAAGGTAAGTTTTGTGTTGAAGTCTTTGGCATGATTTCATTAGATTTCATGGTTTTTTGTCAATATTATTTATATTAGATTCTCATACGAAGTATATTCGTGATCAGTACGTTCCAGAATATCTTCTTAAAAAATAAGTACTTATTTCATATTTTCAAACTCAAAAATAATGTAAATGAAAATTATTTTTTCAATTTTTTTTGTACCGTATTAAAGATCTCAATCAAATTCTAAGTTGATTAGAAAATGAGAATAGAATTTACTTTAAAGTGAATTTTAAATTTACGTTTCATTTTAACAAGAATAAGATTATTGAATTATTAATATCTGATCGACATAATTTTTTACAGAGATACTCTATTCTCTTTGATTAATTCATTATGAATTACTTTGAGTAAATTCTGGTTCAATTCAAAAAAGTGTGAATACACTTCAATTAACATGGACGGAATTAAGTTTGTGTGCATGTTTTCACTAAGTACAGGAAGTGTTGATGCACAAAATTGAACCTGAGAAAATGTGTCCGTACATAGCCCAAACTATAGAAGGTATAAGTGGACTTTTTTCCTAAGCAAGTATAAGTGGACTTTGCCCTATAATAAATTGATCATAGGGCAATACGGACTTTTTATCAAGAGCCAAGACTAAGAGTCCATTCCACTTTCTTTTAAAATCTTCTTTTTTATAAAGAAGCTAATTTCAAGCTTAAAAATCATGTGTTTACGCAAATAATTTTTCTATTAATATAAATAATTTTTCTATCAATATGGACATTGATAGATCTCAATGAAATCTTTTAAACGGTGCAAAAAAATCAAAAAATTATTTTTTTATTTTCGGTATATTTAAGTTTGAAATTATCTTATTTTTAAAAAAGAAGGTTTAAAAAAAACGGAACGGGGCCTAATAATAAATGGAAAAGAAAGGAAGTAAGCTACCGCTAGTCCAGTAAAGTCAAACATGTCAGTATTAGCTAACAAAAGCTAGCTTATTTTTGTTATGTTGTTGTTGTTCTTATTTAAATTATTTTGCGTTTGTAGTTTTGTTTTCGAATACTTGTGATATTTCTCTGTAAACTTGATTTTATCTTATTTTAATTTTTATTATTGAAGTATGCAGAGGTCCATATAAAAGAGTTCGCTTGAGATCGGAGCCGGACCCTGGTTTCCAATCAACCTTCTCTATACCAGTACCACCTATATATATGTAGAGATTCATGGGGTTTCTTCCTTGTTTGGTCACAGTGTCGTCGGGAAAAAAAAATGAAGATATTGCAATATAGCATGATATAAAAATAAAACCATGAAAAAAGAAACTAGCTATATATACAGTTGCTCATTTCATCTAGAACTTACAAAGTTCAATAGTGACAACAGAAATACTTGAGTCAATTTGGACAAACTTTTTCTGACTTTCCGACATTTTTTTTGGGTAAATTTTCGTAGTAGTCCCTGTAGTTTTATGGTTGTCTCACTTTCGTTCCTCAAGTTTCAAAGTGCTCGAATTTCGTCCCTGTAGTTTGTTTTACGTTCCAAATTTGTAAAATCGTTAACACCGTTAACGAAACTAACGGAAAAAAAAAATAAGTGTTCCAATTTCAATCCGTTTGAATCGGTGCGAAGATCTTATTTTTTTAATCATTTTATCCTAAATGGTCGTAATGAATTTTTGGCTCTAAGACCTTTCAATGAGCACCCTAAGAGAGCCCTGAAACTAAATAAGGAGTCTTCGGGTGCTCGTTGAAAGGTCTTAGAGCCAAAAATTCATTACGACCATTTAGGATAAAATGATCAAAAAAATAAGATCTTCGCACCAGTTCAAACGGATTAAAAATTGGAACACTTATTTTTTTTCCGTTAGTTTCGTTAACAGTGTTAACGATTTTACCAATTTGGAACGTAAAACAAACTACAGGGACGACATTCGAGCACTTTGAAACTAGAGGGACGAAAGTGAGACAACCAAAAAACTACAGGGACTACTACGAAAATTTGCCCCTTTTTTTTCCTTGTTTTTTCTTGATTTTTACTAGATTTGGGTTAAATACTTACATCAGGTTTTCCGTCTCGATAAGATCTTGAAAGAATAAAAATGTGCACGAGGATTGAAAAAATTTCATATAAGACGACAAAAAAGACTCAAAAGGACAAAAAAGATCAAGACAACATAAATACATATGATGTAAAATTTTGACCCAAATTATTGAGTAAATTGAGCCCTGAAAAAGTTAGGCCAAACTCTAAAAACGTAAAGTTTCAAATTCGAGACAAAAAATAATACTAGAAAAAGAGAAATAACTAAGGGGAAGAAATATTCAATACTGAATAATACGTTTATGTACTGTGGAAGATAATGATTTTAGCACTCTCTTGCTATCTATACACATTCTGTTGGAAATTTAGTATTTTAATATCAAATTTCTGTACATCTTCTGGTGTTAGAGTTTTACAAATCACGTGTATATCTGTGTGAGAGGCTCTTATCTTAGCGGGTGTTTAAATATGTAAAAGCAATCTAGAAGGATTAATCTAGAAGGATCAAGCATATCTTTCATGTTTATCCATATAAATCTAGATCATATCTAATTTGATTTGGTCATTAATGATAAGATATGGTTTAGATTCATATCTATCCTAATAAGATTTAGTTATTAATGAAAAGATATGGTTTAGATTCATATCTATCCTAATAAGATTTAGTCATTAATGTGAGAGATTTATCTTGATCTTGCCCTTGTCTAATGCCTATATAAGGCTTGCTTGGGAGGCTTTGCATACACAAGAGAGGCAATCCTAGCCATAGAGCCATAAGCCAACTTCTCCTAAGTATTATCCTCCATCTTTGTCCATCTTTATTCTCTAAACAAAATAGCTTGTAAATTTAATATGAGAGTGAGAGTCTTGGGCAAAGTGTAAGGGTGTTTTATTGTGGAGCTTTGGGTTCTCCTACTTGTGCAGAGTAGGCCCGAACCATACGATAAATTATCGGGCTGTTATATCCTGGAGGGGACAAGTCAGAGATTCTCTACTGCACCGGTTTGTTACCGTAGAGGGCTTGAATCTCCTTAAAGAGAGCGAGATTTCCGCGACTCAGCCTGTTAATTTGTCCATTATAATTTTGTTCTTTGGTGTAAAATTATTGTAATATCACCAACAATTTTAAGGAGATTCAAAAATGGACCAAACAGCTGAGAAGCCCAATGAAAATATCGGAGATCTCAACAAGCCTTTCAAGTTCAAGGGAGCTCACTTCAAGCAATTGAAAGGCAAGGTTCTTTTCTATCTCAGTCTCCTCAAGGTGGCCTACATCCGAACTGAGAAGGATCCCAACAAAGTCTCCACAGATGGGATGACCAATGATGAAAAATATGCTCATCTTGAACTAGTTGAGCAGTACAATTCAGATGAGTATAACTGTCGGTATTATCTTTTAAATTGTCTTGCAGATCAATTTTATGATTATTATGATACTACTTACTCCACTGCAAAGAAAATTTGGAAAGCCTTGCAGAGCAAATATGATACTGAGGAGGCAGGTGCAAAGAAATATGCAGCTAGCCGTTTTTTCCGCTATCATATGATAGATGGAAAATTTGTTGTGGAGCAAGTGCAAGACTTCCAAATGATTGTGGCGGAGGTCCGGTCTGAAGGCATCAAAATTGGGGACAATCTTGTGGTGGCAGGCGTCATTGACAAATTACCACCTTTGTAGAGGGAGTTTCAGAAATCAATGCGCCACAAGCAAAAGGAGACGTCCCTGGAGACTTTGATTACCCGCATCCGAGTGGAGGAGGAGGCTAGAGGCCAATATGCACTTATGACTCACGAAGGTAACAGACATTCCACTACTAAGGTAAATTTAGTTTCCGCAAAAAATAACTTACCCAGAGGTCAGTTTTCAAAGAATGCTTATTTAAAGCCAAATAAGAAAAACTTTAAAAATAAGGGTAAATCTCGCGGTGAAACTCAAATGAGAAAAAATAATTGGAACCAAGGACCCGCTTCACAAGCACAACAAACTGGAGGGTGCTTTGTCTGTGGCAAGAGTGGGCATATTGCTCGATTTTGCAAGTTTCGGAAAACGCAAAATGCTCCACAGGCTAATGTTGTCGAGGAGCCTTTTGTGGCTATGATTACAGACATATATATGGTTCAGTATGTGGAAGGGTGGTGGGCAGACTCTGGTGCCAACAGGCATGTCTGCTATGATAAAAATTGGTTCAAAACTTATACTCCCTTTGCAGAAGAAAAAATTGTGATGCTTGGTGATTCTAGTACTACCAAGGTGCTTGGGAGTGGCGAGATTGATTTGGAGTTTATCTCTGGACGTGTGCTGACTCTAAAAGATGTGCTTTACACACCATCCATGAGGAAGAATTTGATGTCATGTTATCTACTGAACAAATCTGGCTTTAAGCAGACTATGGAATCTGATCAGTTTGTAATTACTAAAAAAGGAGTGTTTGTGGGTAAGGGATATGCATGTGATGGAATGTTCAAACTAAACATTGAGAATAATAAACCAGCTACTGTTTCTGTTTACATGTTGTCTTCCTTAAATTTTTGGCATGCTAGACTATGTCATGCAAACAGTAAATATGTAGGAATCATGAGTAACTTAGGATTAATTCCCAGACTGAAAAAAGATTTTGAGAAATGTGAAACATGCAGTAAAGCAAAAATCACAAGAAGGCCTCATAAAAGTGTTCAAAGAAATACCGAATTGTTAGAACTAATCCATACGGATTTATGTGAGTTCGAAGGAATTTTAACTCGTGGAGGAAATAGATATTTTATCACTTTTATTGATGATTATTCAAAATATACTTATGTATATTGTGCGAAACATAAAAGTGATGCACTTGATAAATTTTAAAGAATTCCTCCAAGAAGTTGAAAATCAATTCGATAGAAAGATTAAAAGAATTAGAAGTGATAGAGGTCGTGAGTATGAATCCTTTGGATTTAATTCTTTTGCTCAGTCTTTGGGAATTATCCATGAAGTTACTCCACAGTATTCGCCTGAGTCTAATGGTGTGGCTGAAAGAAAAAATAGAACATTAATTGACTTGACCAATGTCATGCTTATTGAAGCAGGCGCTCCCTCAAATCTCTGGGGAGAAGCAGTTTTAACGGCTTGTCATGTGCTAAATAGAGTGCCACACAAAAAGACTAAAATTACACCTTTTGAGTATGGAAAGGCCATAAGCCAAATTTAGGATACTTGAGAGTTTGGGGTTGTTTGGCCTTTGTGAGACTAACAGACCCTAAAAGACCCAAACTGGGTGTTAGAGCTACCACTTGTGCTTTTCTTGGATATGCAAAAAACAGTACAGCCTATAAATTTTTTGATATGGAAAATAAAATTATTTTTGAATCAGGTGATGCAATTTTTCATGAAGAAAAATTCCCTTTTAAATTTAAAAATGGTGGGGGTCAAGAATCTAGAGAATTAGTTTTACCTGAGACTAGTTCTTCAACTCTTAGGTTACAAAATCAAGAGAATTTTGAATTTGAACCTAGAAGAAGTAAAAGAGCTAGAGTTGACAAAGATTTTGGCCCTGACTATCTTGTTTTTAATGTGGAGGATACTCCACTTAATTTACAAGAGGCTTTGACATCAGTTGTAACGCCCCGAATTTTGGGTACGTTAAATAAAACATTTTATTATAAAAACGAAGCGAGTCTAGCTCGTTATTACATCATAACTCTCGTAAGAGCATTTGAAATACAAAATAGGATGACAAAGAGGGAACTAAGGGTCCTACACTACAGCTCCTCTTGCTTCTCCATCCTAGCCAGCTCCTCGGCTCCGCACGCCTCCAAGCTGAAGATCTCGCCCTGCTCATCTATGAGGTCTGACACATTATACCGGCGTCGCCACCAATATAATATGCCAGGGTCACCAAAAGGCAACACCGTGAGCTACAACGCTCAATAGGAAATCCTTACCCGCTAACCCATAGCTTACCAACAAACGATCATAGAAATCACATAAATGACGATAATACGTCCACATTCACTATCTAACGTTGGTGTCCAAGATTTCCCGATTTCTCCTACGCGACTCGTCGTAGACCGTGTCAACGTTTTCCACTTACAAAAACCATTTTTCAAAATCCTTTGCATTGGCTCCGTACCGCGGATAACCAAGCCTTTCAAAATCATTTGACATTGGCTCCATACCGCGGATAACCAAGCCACACACACACCCTTTCAAAATCATTTGACATTGGCTCCGTACCGCGGATAACCAAGCCACACACCCAACCTCGGTTCCGCCGCGCCGGGTTCCCGAGTATCCTCACAATGGTTCCGCCGCGCCGGGTTCCCATTGGCACACAATTGCATTGGCTCCTCTCCGCGGATAACCAAGCTATACCTCACCATGGTTCCGCCGGTCCGGGATCCCATGGGAACGCACACACACAACCTCACAATGGTTCCGCTATTCCGGATTCCCATTGGAACACACACACACACATAATGCCACCAAAAACGGTCATTATGTAGTTTCTAAAATATTTCCTTCCTCGGAAAAAACTTATCCTTTTGATAACCACACCCTAGGTGCCATGTTTCTACATTTCTCGGTTCTCGTGTCTCGTTATCATGCATAGACTTCGAGGCAGGACAAAAGTAAGCACTAACAAGATCATTCACTCTACTCAAATCAACGCTTAAAGCATAACGCCACATGTTCGGACGCCCTTGGAGTGATAAATCACTTATGCTTTATCGTGTCACAAGTAATGCAAGCAATTCATATAAGTATGCTCATAATCATTTTAAAGACCAAGGTACAATACTTATAGACAAACGATACGTTCTATCTTTTGAAATAATCTACTTATACTTAGGAATAAGAGTAAGAATATCCTACCTTGATCCGAAACTAGTCGGGGCCGAATAAGCAAGTTGGAAAATCCACGAGTGGTGAAACTCACGAATCTGGCCCGAACTTTGGACGGCAGTAACTCGGTCAATCCTTGGCCGAATAGAGTCATTCTTGAGTCGAAATCGAAGCTCAAGAAATTCTCTACAACTTCCGTGAAGAAAGTTGGTCCTAGAAACTAACTGAAGTAGGAGAAAAATTGGGATAAAGGAAGTGACAGTAAGCTGTCTGGAAATAACAATCCCAGATTTTTACTGAACTTCGGATGACGATATCTTGGTCATTTCTTGACCGATTGGGGTGATTCTTGAGCCTAACTTGAAGCTCTCGAAGTGCTCTACAACTTTCCAGAAGGAAGTTAATCCTAAAAACTACTCTAAACAGGAGAAAATGGAGGATTTCCGACGGGACAGTAGGCTGCCCAGAAAATCAGAAATGGTTTTCTAGAGAGAAGGAAGAGCAAATGCTTGAGGTGTGAGTTCAAATGGCAAGAGAATGGCTCTATTTATAGGCCAAGGCATGCCCTCTCCTTCTCCCTCAAGGCCGGCCCCCCTCCCTTTCACTCTTCCTCAAATTTTGACACTTGGCAAGAGATCTTTGAAAGATCAAGGCCAACCTAGGCTTGCATGGCTAGTTGGTGTACCTTGGATGACTTGGTGGGCAAGGAGGTGTGAACAAGATTAAACTATTGGTAATTGTACAAGATTCTAGTGTGAAACCATCCAAGAAAGGACAAGGAGAAGATAGATTTTGGCTAGGAGAATATTTACCAAGGATATGAAGTACAAGAAGATCAAGGAGGGTACAACCAACTCTCCTTCTTCCTTCCTTCCTCTCTCTCTCTCTCTCTCTCCCTCCTCTCTAGCCGAATCTCTCTCTCTCTCTCTCTCTCTCTCTCTCTCTCTCTCTCTTGCTTTCAAAAGTACACTATATATACACATATGTACATAAAATGCAAGTAAACAAATAAAAAATTAAGTACTTTTGTACCTAAGATCAAAAGTATACTTTTAGGACTAGATTTTCTATTATACTAGTCAATACAACACATGGTACTTAGGCATATATAATAATCTACCAAGTACTAAAATAATATAACCTAGGGTACTTTGTACAATAGGAAGATCACAATCCCAATAGAAAATAAATAAAGAGTACTTTAGGATTCTTAGGGTTCAAAAGGTTCAAAAGGTTCAAAGTGTCCAAGGGGGGGCAAAACGGTCATTTTGCGGTTAGGGAAAAGTAACCAGATAGCTTCCTAGCTTAGTTTCTCCAACCGGGTGGTTAGAAGCTAACTAGGCTTGCTAAGTAGGCCAAAGCGCAAATAAACGAAAGTTTAAGGGCAAAAACGTAATTTTGACAAACTTCAAGAATTTAAGGAAATTCACGCAATAACAACGAGATTTTTATTCGTTAAAAATCGGGGTTGTTACATCACTTGATGCTGTTTTTTGGAAAGAGGCTGTTAATGATGAGATGGAATCACTAATGTCCAATAAAACTTGGAAATTAGTCGATTTACCACCGGGCTGTAAAACTATTGGGTGTAAATGGGTCCTACGTAAAAAGCTTAAACCGGATGGTTCTATTGATAAATATAAAGCAAGACTTGTTGCAAAAGGTTTTAAGCAACAAGCTGATCTTGACTTTTTTGATACATTTTCTCCCGTTACTAGAGTAGCATCCATTAGACTATTAATTGCAGTCGCTGCAATTCATGATTTAAAAATTCATCAAATGGATGTAAAAACAGCTTTTTTAAATGGGGACCTAGATGAGGAAATTTACATGGATCAACCCGAGGGCTTTGAGGAGCCCGGCCAAGAAAGCAAAGTGTGTAAGTTGACTAAATCCCTATATGGCTTAAAGCAGGCGCCTAAACAATGGCATGAGAAAATTGATTCCTGCATGATTGAAAATGGTTATAAGATAAATGAGTGTGATAAGTGCATCTATTATAAATCTTGTGAAAATTCACATGTTATTGTTAGCCTATATGAGGATGATTTACTGATCTTTGGCTCTAATATGCATATTATTAATGAGACTAAAAATATGCTTAGTAGCCATTTTGATATGAAAAATCTTGGTGAGGCTAACGTAATTTTGGGGATGAAAATTACAAAAACATGTGATGGTATTTTTCTCGATCAGTCCCATTATATTGAGAAAGTTTTGAAAAAATACCATTTTGATAATTGCAAGCATGTTCTTACTCCTTTTGATCCTCATGTGCATTTATTTCCAGTTGAAAATGACAAGGATATTGTTGATCAAAAAGGATATGCTAGTATAATAGGGAGTTTACGTTATGCTACTGACTGTACTCGACCTGACATTGCTTATGCAGTAGGAGTACTGAGCAGGTTTACTAGCAAGCCGAGTAGAGAACATTGGCTAGCCATTGAGCGAATAATGAGATATTTATCTGGTACCAAAGATTATGGCTTGTTTTACAAAAAGTATCCTGCAGTACTTAAAGCTTATAGTGATGCCGATTGGAATACTTTGTCAGGTGATTCACTCTCTACCACAGGATATATTTTTAATTTGGGTGGTGGTGCTGTATGCTGGAAATCGAAAAAACAATCTATTATTGCTAATTCTACTATGGAGGCTGAGCTAATAGCATTAGCATTAGCAAGTGAGGAGGCTAATTGGTTGAGAGATTTATTAAATGAAATCCCGTTTTGGGAAAAACCTATTCCTCCCGTGTTAGTTCATTGTGATAGCACTGCTACGATTGGTAGAGTACAAAACCGTTATTATAACGGTAAATCCAGACCTATCAGAAGAAAACACAGTACTGTGAGATCTTATTTGAGTAATGGCATCATAAATGTGACTTATGTGAGATCATGTGATAATCTTGTAGATCCATTAACCAAGGCCTTGGCAAGAGAAAGAGTCTGGAATACATCGAGGGGGATGGGGCTAAAGCCATTAAATTCATGAGCCACGTATGAGGATACCCAACCCAGGGACCAGAGATCCTGCAACCGGGTTCAATGGGAAGAACGAATCATATGGTGGTCGTTTGGAAATGCACTGAAATTTTTGATTAAGTCCATCCCTATGGTGTGAGTGCATTTATCCTGTAAAGTTGTGGAGGTTGAGTTTTTAAGAAACTCTTAATGAAATCCTGTAGCTCTTATGAGTGGGGTGTTAGAATTACAGGAGCACCATTGACAGATTTCACCTATGTGAGCGTGGAGGTGGGGTCGCTTCCTATGAGACTTAGGCTTTGTTCTCAAAGACGCTTATGAAAACTGGGATTAGCACAAGGCCGTAATGTGCTGGCTATTAAAGCTCATGTCAATACCTGGACTATTATGTGTGGGCAGTATTTTTTATTTCCCCTAAGCAGTCATAGTTCAAGTCGGAGACCACTATTGACTCTGGAGTAGAGATTACTATTTTCACTAAGTGAAGGTTCAATGCAGAGCACACCTTCATGATGCATAATATCCCTCTTTGCCCAGGAGTCTCATTTAATATTAAAATAGGTGGGGGAATGTTGGAAATTTAGTATTTTAATATCAAATTTCTGTACATCTTCTGGTGTTAGAGTTTTACAAATCACGTGTATATCTGTGTGAGAGGCTCTTATCTTAGCGGGTGTTTAAATATGTAAAAGCAATCTAGAAGGATTAATCTAGAAGGATCAAGCATATCTTTCATGTTTATCCATATAAATCTAGATCATATCTAATTTGATTTGGTCATTAATGATAAGATATGGTTTAGATTCATATCTATCCTAATAAGATTTAGTTATTAATGAAAAGATATGGTTTAGATTCATATCTATCCTAATAAGATTTAGTCATTAATGTGAGAGATTTATCTTGATCTTGCCCTTGTCTAATGCCTATATAAGGCTTGCTTGGGAGGCTTTGCATACACAAGAGAGGCAATCCTAGCCATAGAGCCATAAGCCAACTTCTCCTAAGTATTATCCTCCATCTTTGTCCATCTTTATTCTCTAAACAAAATAGCTTGTAAATTTAATATGAGAGTGAGAGTCTTGGGCAAAGTGTAAGGGTGTTTTATTGTGGAGCTTTGGGTTTTCCTACTTGTGCAGAGTAGGCCCGAACCATACGATAAATCATTGGGCTGTTATATCCTGGAGGGGACAAGTCAGAGATTCTCTACTGCACCGGTTTGTTACCGTAGAGGGCTTGAATCTCCTTAAAGAGAGCGAGATTTCCGCGACTCAGCCTGTTAATTTGTCCATTATAATTTTGTTCTTTGGTGTAAAATTATTGTAATATCACCAACACATTCTTATTCGTGTATATGGAAAACCAAGCTACCCTTACTTCCCACTTACAATTTTTCCCACTTCTTGCAGTTTAACATAAATATATACCACCCAAACCATTTTCTATTAACCATTGGCAAAGAAAAGAAAAGAAAAGATCCGTACCTTCATTGTAAGTCATTGGCTTCATGAGAGAAGATCTTCCGGCAGCCGTGACTGACGTTATCCACGATTCTTGCCGATGAAGAACAGGAATATTTAAGGGTGACCATGGCCCTCCAAAAGTTAATAAATCCATTGATTTTGTTGACAAATCTACATATATATTAATTACTTTCCCAATTCTAACATTAGAGCCATCTCCAGTATTTGGAACCTTACAGATAAAATCGCATTTCAGAGCCGATAATTTACACGAAATTAGTATCGAACTCCTTGCTAATAGTGTACTATTGGCTAACTAGCTTTATGGGAAAGGACGTTTTAGGGACAAAAATCGATGACCAAGTATAGAATGATAAGAGTTTTGTATGATGGCAAAGTAGAGGTGGATTGGCCTTTTTTTTTTTTTTTTTTGCATCTGAGGACACAAATTGCTCCTTAAACTCAGGAAGACGAGAGATCAGAATGCAATTCAATCCAAGTAGTCAAAACTGCAACTGCCATTTTCTCGGCTATTTGAATGGAGCACGAAAGAGTTGTGCCGGGCACATCTCTAGTTGATAGTACATGCGTTGGACTAGAGTGTCTTTTTCTTTTATTTTTGCAGTTTTTTTTTTTTTTTGGTAACTATTTTTGCAGATTTATTCAACGAAGGTTGGTTGGAACCAATCAATTTGTAACATTTGCACACAACACCATTCATCCAAAAATAGTTTTACCGGACAGAAAGTATTTTTACGGGACACATTTTTTTAAGTGTGAGGGACACATTTTTTTAAGTGTGAGGGAAATAGTCCTACCTTAAAATTTTGTGCGGTGTAATTTGGAAACAACGTTGTGTTTTAACAAAGAAATATCATTGTTCAATCGAATCACTCCCACTGTTTCATATTAGTTGTGGACGTGGAATTCAACTTTTTAAGGGAACATACAACTAAATGCATCATGACGTTCTATATGACCAATGTTTTTTATGAGTCATGGCTTCGGTGGCTATAAAGGCGCGCTGGTCTTACTTTTCGGAGATCTAAAGTGAAAATTAAAGATGAGAACCTTTTACAAATCTTTATGAACAAATACAAGTGGATATAAATTACCTTTCCTTGAACAACTGCAAGTGGTACCAAAATAGACTATTTTTTTTTTTCAATAGCGGCCACACCTTAAGCTTTAGCTTAAGGCCGGCTCGGGTGGTTATCACTCGAATGCATTTTATTGAACTTAAAGAAAGATATGGCTCATGCTCGCTAAATTTACATGATATTTGTTTCGGAGTATGCTAGTTATTTCTAAATTAAGTTGTTGTGTTTTAAATATTTAGCTGCTTGTAGAATATTTCACACAAATTGCCGGAAGGGAGATTTGGCCAAAAAAATTCCTCCGAATTTCCTTTTTCAATCTCAATGACAAGCCTTGTATTAAAACTTAAATCAGATAACCCCATGTTCTTTTAGGCTCCATTTGTTTGTAATAACCATCTACGTAGGCACAACAATAACTCTCTCCCACAGGACATCAAGGACGGCCCAAGCCTCAAGCCATATATCATAGCCTAAAACCTCCACCTTAGGTAGGCCTCGATTTTAGTTCATAAGGACATATATAGGCCTACGTAGGGTAGTTCGACTCCTTAACTTCTACTAAAATAATATTCCTCCCTATGTTCCCTTTTTAAAGTTCAGTATTTTATTTTGGATTGTCTCTTAATAAGTGTCCATTTTGTAAAGTTAGTGGGTAAAAGTTGATACATTTTTCATTTTGCCTCTAAAAGTATATTCCATTTTGAAAAGTTAGGGTGTAAAAATGTAATGATAATATCTCCATAGACGAGAAATAAGGAAAGTTGAGGTAAAAGTTAATGTGAAATATGTAATGATGATATTTTCTTAATAAGTTAGAGTTACGAAACGAGACATTTAAAAAGGAACGAAGGAAGTACGACATTTATGGGACCTTATTAGAGCTCGTTCCGCTAATAAGCATTTTTTCTTTTAGCACTTTTTGTCCCTATTTTTATTTTTTCCGTCTTTGTTAGTTTTGCACCAAATTTTTGTAGATTATTGATTCCGAGGATCCTAATCTGAAACAACAATGAATGTTAACCGACAATGTTCCAATAAAAACTCTTAGGGTTTTTTTCATTTTGTCCTTATTGAAATTTTTTTCAGCGTTTATTACTTTTACGACATATTTTTGTGAATTATTAATTCGTTTCGATGAGAGAAATTGGCAAAAGTAATTTTTTACTTTTTTTGCTAAAAAGTGGTTATTTCCCAAAATATTTTGGTAAAAGTAAAAAAAATTACTTTTTCAAGTCGAGACGCTTTCCTAACGCGTTTTGGATTAGGAACACTCATGGATCTTGGTCTATTAATGGCGGTTATCCCTACGGAGATAAGAGATAAACTTGTCTACATAGGGATATGAGGCGGTTGCAAGGAGTCCTTACCTGCTCAAGACCCCTTTGGAGCGACGAGCTACCGTGGCGAGGGTGGAAAGGGACGCTGTAATACATAGGATAGTACAACATCGCAATCGTTCAAAAATATTTTAAGTGATTCAGATAAAAAAGAAGTATTTTACAGGTAAAATAAGTATCTTACATGTAAAATACTTTTTAAAATAAGGACCAATAATTATAGGGATGGAGGACTCAGATGCTGCAGTACACCTTTGTAGTGCACCCATACACTACAAGGTCCTCAAATCAGGCGAGGGCCCGTGCTCGGCCGTCTATGGTTCTAGCAAAGATTAGCCAAAGCTGACTGTTTCGGTATGTCGTTTATTTATACTTACCATAGTGTATCTTAATTATTTTGTGCTTTGTGATTATAGTGGTATAAACTGTAAGGGGATGAAAACAATTGGTGCTCTAGATGACACCGAACTGCAACGGCTTCACGTGCCTCTACACCGGTACCCTAGTTCGTCGTCGGAACCCTAATCTGTAAAACAGACAAGGGGTGAGCGCACCTTTGCTTCTCGTAGCAAAGGCCCTCCGATACCAAAGTTAGTATCACGTACTGGTTTACAAACCCTAATTATCAGTAGGAATGTAATACGAATGCTAGATATTGCGTACCTTTTACCTCCAGGTTTATCTTGTATTTATAGATTTACAGATGCTTGCTGCCCACGTATCCTTATTCCCCTAGGATTCCTATCTCGTATAGGTAATCTAGGATTTCTTAGACTCTCGTTCCCTTATCAGTTTATTACTTAAGAGTCCTTTTAGGACTCTTTTCCATAGCTGGCCGAACATCCCATTCTCGTTGGGTATCTTTCCTACATACTCTGGATAAGGCCATTCTGGAATCTTCTAGAGCATTCCAACCGCCTTAGCATTTAGGGCCACTTCTTTCTCTGTTTGGCAACCTCTTTGCCGAACATTCTATCTGGACCAGTGACCCCTCATGTCACTGGTCCACACAATTATGCATTGTAACCGACTTCTCGTGTCCTTTTATCTAAAACTGCCGATCAGACTGTATGCACCAATGACTTCTCATGTTATTGGCCCACATCGTTACATTTGGACAAATGACCTCACATGTCGTTTGTCCTTATCAGCTGAACAGGCTTCCTGGATCAATGACTTCTCATGTAACTGGCCCACATCGTCGTTTACTGTACTGCCCGGCGATAAGCCTTATCTACTTGCCACGCACCCCCGCACATCACGTGTTCGGCTACCAAATGTATCTGTTCGGGAATACCTCCCTACAATTGCTCCCCAGCTTTGCCTGTGACCACTGTTCGGGGGTTACAGGTAAAACTAGATTTTGAACTTTGAGCCGAGCTCCTCGAATCTTACGTAGATTTAAAACCCAAATCCTTTGATGTTTTTTGGCGGCTTACTCATCATTTCCTCGAGATAGTGGTTCCACGTGGCGTGTTTCATGCGTTTTGTATTTAATTCTGACTGACGTTTCAGTCAAAACGGCGTCAGAATATCATCCACCGAAGCTACCTTTCCGTTACTTCTCTCGTAACGGCGTAGGCGACGTTTCATCTCCATCCTATACGCCTAAACCCCAAAAAGGATCCCCTTTTGGTTTTACTTGAAAAAGTAACCGAATCTTCTTTTTCTCTCTCTAAAACCAGGCTAAAACTAAGTTCTTCCTCTTTCCGCCATTGCCGGCGTCTGCAAGTTCAACTTCATCTCGAGAAAACATCACGATCACTTCGTAAGATTCTCGCTCCTTATTTGTTTTTACTTATTCTGAGATCCCGTTCTTTGGCTCGTCAGTCCCTAGGGTTTCATTCGTCCCCCTTCTATACCTCAATCTATTCACAATTCCCTTTGAACATTGTTATGGCGGATGAGGGTGATAGCGGCCCTAAGCCCGGAAAATTTAGGAAACTGTGCGAAACCACCACACCCATGGCGGCTTTTAGGTCAGACTACAACGTTCCTGAAAATGTAGGTCTTGAACTTGCCCCGCTAGGCGCGGACAGAGATGGAGAGTCATGGGATAGAATGTGCGTCCCAATTGTAGCCATTGTGGAGGGCGGAGTCTGACTCCCCCTTCACCCATTACTCCGTCAAGTCCTGAATTGGTACCGACTCACACCAATGCAAGTTTCAACAAACGTTTTCAGGCTTATTATGGGGGTTGTAGCTCTAAATAGGATTTTGGGAACCCAGATAGGCCTGTGGGATATTCAATGGTGGTACAGCATTGTACTTAACCCAGAATACAATACCTACTATTTCAAAGTTAGGAAAGCAGACAAGCGTCTTATGCTCAATTTGCCAGACTCTGCTCGTGACCACGAGATGGATTTTCTTTATGTCACCGAAGCGTTCGAGCCTATTTGGGGAAGACGGCCAAGTGGTGGGGTTTCACTATCCCCATATATGGGGCTACCCACGTATGCTCCATTTTCACTTTATAATTACCTTTTATTGTATTTCCACAACTCCCTTATGTCTCTAAGTCTCGTTTGTGCTTTGTTTGTGCAGTGAGCAACGCTAATAGACGCTCCAGACAAGAACCAAGCTACATCCAAACAGCTGATATCAACAGGATCCTCAAGTACACAGGAGAGCCTGGTACCCGTACTGCTGGCCGTGGTCGCGACGCACACATCCTACTGGGCTACGACCCTGCTTATAGGGGGTTCATTGACAGGAGGCTAGCCATCCCAAGCACAAGCGGTGCCTCAACTTCGACCGCTCCTCAACCACAGAGTTCAAGACTACAGGCTGGAGTCACCCTTGCCGGCCAGCTAGGTGAAGTCACTATTCCTGAAGGCATGCCTTTGACACGCGTGGTACTTAGGAGATCCAGACGGAGACAGGTTATTTCTGAACAAACCGAACAGCCCGCTCCCCTTTGCGTCACAAGCCAATCTTCTTCCTCCGGCTATTCTCGATCTCCTCGGAGCCCAGGTACGATGACCCGACAACCTGTTGACCTCAGCACACTTCTGACTGTGTCCACACGAGGCCGTGGTGCCGCCAGTAGGGTGGCATCAACTGGTGCCACCCCTCCTCAATCTCGTCGTATGAGGGGGAGGTCAACATGATCATCCTCATCCCCGCGTGATAGCTCCCTCGAGATTGGAGATGCTCATCAGGACAAGCGTCCTAGAACTGAAGACCCTTCTTCCTCTGACATACCAGTTGACACGGAGAACAACCAACCTTAATCGCCTCCTCTCCAGGTGCTTCCACAAACATGGGCTCCCTCTCTTATGAGAGGGGATCGTCCTGTGCACGTTGGGGACACCGCCAGCTCTTCGGAGACGGCGGTTGCACTTGCCCAAGGGCTGCTGCTCCCCGTTGATATGAAGAAAGAAACTGGTGCAACAGCTGATCGGCTTGTATCCACTGGTCTCGTCAGTGGAATAAAGGCAAAGTCATTCATTACCTCATTTCAATTGCTTTTTCATTTTATTCGTAATGTTGGTTCTTACACTTGGACATTTCAGTTTATCCAAAAAATGGTGACATTGGGGCAGAAAATGCAAGACACTGAGGCCGAGCGTAATAGGCTCATGAAGGATAACACCAGACTACTCCAGACAGTAGCAAGGCTGGAAAGAGAAAGAGACAAAGCAAAACTAGAAGCAGATAATACCAAAGCCAAACTGGAGACAGCCGAGGAGAGCCTCAACCAAGCCTTATCTGAAATCGACAGTACCAAGAAAGCAGCCTATGAGGATGGATACCAAAAAGGGTTCGATGCCACCACTGCTAGCTATGTTGAGCAAATGCCCGCTATCCAGGACCAAATCTGGGTAGCATGCTGGGAAAAATGTCTGACAAAGGTGGGGGTTGCTGAAGATTCCCCTCTGTGGGAGGGCAATGACCTGCCAAGCAAACATGCTCAAGTCGTAGACGATCCTCAGGGAAACCCAGAAGACGACATTGATCAACAGATCGAAGATTTGCTGATGCTGAAGAGGATACACCTACTGATATTCTAGGGAGTGTTGCTGTTGGGTCACCTGTTCGGGAATCAACCAACGATCCCATCACTGAGGAAGGAGGCACTAGTGGTGATGGTATCCCAATGGAGCTTGGTACGGAGGCTGCAAACCAACTTGCTCCTGATGTCTGGGAATTGGACTGAATTTGGTAAGTGTGAATTAACTCTTAGAACGATTTACAAGTCCTGTGCGACCGTTGTTTCTCTAGCCCTGCGTGACCATGGACATTTTGCTTAAATTTTGAACGCTCGTTATGGGTATCTCGTCCCACCCCTGTTTGGTATGGATGCATATGATCAAATGCACAGCTATCTTTTGGTCCAGTCCGTACATATGCAAGCGCAGTATCTCATGATCGTTTATGTTGTTAAGACAAATGTTTCATAGTCGCTTATAAGTATCTCGTACTTTACTTGATATCTGCACGACCTCGTATGCATTTCTGAGTTTACTCATACTCATAAGTCTCACATACTTATTAACTTTCCAGTTTCTCGTACTTAGACATTTGAGCATGGTCTCGTATGCTTGTATTTGCTACAGATGCATATATTCAGATGCGTACGTTTTGCTAAGAATCTCGTTCCTAGTCAAAACAACAGTTCTCGTTATGTATTGTCCCCAAGTGTTTTCGTATTTAGGAGATACATATCTTACATCATAGCGTTTAGTTGTACATAACTCAGGTATTTCATACCTTATTATCAAATGTACAAGGCTCAAGTGTTTGGTCTAAACTAAGTATTCTCTTTACCATGCGTATATTCATACCCGGCATTCGTGCCCATTATCTGCTCCCCAATATGAAAAAGGAAGATAATAACGAACTTGATTTTTCATATTTCAAGAACGAAGATTAGAAAAAGAAAGCTTGATATACTTGGAAGAAAATGACTTTATTCATAAACTTGAACTCAAGGGGGCGTTACTCGTACCCCTTGCAACTAAATAAAATCAAACACTAAAACAAGGGAATTATATTCGTAATTCCCGAACAATCACATAATAATATGAAATAGGACTCAAGGTGGCATTTACTCGTACCCTTTAAAACCCAAGGAGCTTTGCTCGTAGCTCCCACACAATCACGTAGTGTGTTCCAAAATAAAATTCCTTTAAACAAAAAATTTTCTCATATTATGGACATTCCAAGGTCTTGGCACTGGATTGCCATCCAAATCAACCAACCTATAGGCCCCGATGCCTACAATCTCGGTTACTCGATATGGGCCTTCCAATTAGCCCCCAGCTTGCCTTCGTTGGCTACCTTGGTGTTGCCGAGCACCTTTCGTAGTACAAGGTCCCCAACACCAAACTCTCGAGGGTGTACATGCTTGTTATAGCTTCTCATCAGCTGTTCCTGAAAGAAGATGATGAACCAGGGCCCTTTCTCTCCTTTCCTCGGCAAGATCAAGCTCGATTTCAAGGGCCCTGTCATTGCCGCCAGTTTCAACCAACGCAGTTCTATTTGTTGGCAAACCAACTTCCAAAGGAATCGCTGCTTCCGTTCCATATGCCAGCGATTAGGGGGTCTCTCCCGTAGACCTCCTAGGTGTTGTTCAGTGAGCCCACAGTACTAGTGGTAACTCATCTGGCCACTTCCCTTTAGCTTTATCCAGCCTCTTCTAGATCCCGTCAAGGATGGTCTTATTAGACGCCTTTGCCTGCCCATTACTCTGAGGGTAAGCTGGGGTCGAATAATAATTTCGTATTCCATATTGGGCACAAAAAGCCTTGAACTTCTTCTGAAATTGGGACCCGTTATCTGTAATCAAAGAATAGGGGACCCCAAATCGAGTAATGATGCTCTTCCACACGAATCTTTCTATCATAGGTTCGATGATTTTGGCCAGTGGTTCTGCCTCAATCCACTTAGTGAAATAATCTGTTGCAACAAGCAGGAACTTTCGATTCCCAGTTGCTTTGTGGAGGGACCCACGATGTCCATTCCCTACTGGGCAAATGGCCAAGGACTTGTTAAAGGCACCAGATCCTCTGCTGGTGTTCGAATCATAGGTGAGAACTTCTGACACTTCTTACAAATTTTTACGTATACCTTGGCATCTTCCTGCATATGTGGCCACCAATAGCCTTGGGTAATTGCTCGGTGGGCGATGGATCTCCCTCCAGCATGACTCCCACACGTTCCCTCATGGATTTCATCAAGAAATTTTTGTACCATCTCAGGGTGCACACAGAGTAAATATGGTCCTGTAAAGGATTTCCTGTAAAGCTTTCCTTCTGGGGACAGCCAAAACCTTGCTGACTTGGTTTTGATCTTATGAGCTTCCTTTTTATCAATGGGGAGTATTTCATCTCGTAAAAACTCCACAATTGGGTCCATCCAACTTGGACCTTGGTTCACGTCCAAGACCAACTCTACACTTCTCCCAATGCTCGGCTCTGTCAGATACTCAACTGCTACCCTTCGCTTGAGTTCAGTCGGGACAGCTGCGGCTAACCAAGCTAGAGAATCAGCATGAGCATTCTGTCCAGAACTTATCTATTCAATATGAACCCTCTCGAAGGTGTCGAGTAGATCTTTGGCTGCTTCCACATATGCCGCCATCTTCTCATTCCGGGCTTGGTACTCCTCGGACAGTTGATTAACAACAAGCTGTGAATCACAATGCATCCTAACTCGCTTCACTTTCAGAACCTTTGCGCTTCTTAATCCAGCTAAGAGTGCCTCATACTCTGCCACATTATTCGATGCGCTGAAACCAAGCCGAACAGATAGTTCGATCATAACCCCCTCAGGAGGAAAAGAACAACCCCAATTCCTGAACCAGTGTTACATGCTGATCTGTCGACAATAACTTCCATTCCATAGGATCCTGTTCGGCTGAAACTTGGTTCTTCTTGGGTGGTGTGTCTTTCTCTTGTTCCTTTCTCGTAGGAGGCATGGGAGCTACTGCGGGAGAAAATTCTGCCATAAAATCTGCCAACACTTGGCCTTTAATTGCCGTTCGTGGTTGATAATCAATGTCATATTGACTCAACTCGACGGACCACGTCGAGATCCTTCCTGAAAATCTGCTTTTCGTAGCAGTGACTTCAATGGAAATTCAGTATAAACCACAACTTTGTGGCTTTGGAAGTAGTGTGGCAATTTCCTCGTGGCTATCCTAAGTGCCAGGACAAGTTTCTCTACGTGTGTGTGAGTGGGAACATCAGTATTTGATAAATGGAGTTAAATTTTTTCCAGCATGAGTATGGTATTTTGAGTTTCACTTTTGATAAAACAAATATGCTTTTGGAAAATGTTTTTCCTTAATGTCTATCTTCACTTATGCATATAATTTAGGTATGGATATCTCTACGAGCTAGTGTAGCTCACCCTATCCTTTCAGGTACTCCATGACACTTAGCTTGGACTGCATGGAGTGGACATTGAGACATTTCTGAGGGCTTCTTTGGAATCATTAAGGAGCTGTTTATCATCTAGTCTAACTCACCTTGTGTATTTTGTAGGGGGATGAAAACAATTGATGCTCAGAACAACACCAGTATGCAACGGCTATTCGTGCCTCCTCACCGGAGCCCTAGTTCTTCGTTGGAACCCTAATCTGCAAGACAAACAAGGGGTGAGCGCACCTTTGCTTCTCGTAGCAAAGGCCCTCCGATGCCAAAGTTAGTATCACGAACTAATTGAAAACCCTAATTATCAATAGGAAGACGATATGAGTGCAAAGTATTGCATACCTTTTACGTCTAGGTTTACTCTGTATTTATAAATCTACGGATGCTTGCTGCCCAAGTATGTTACGGCCTAGAAATTTTATTTATCGCATTAATTACTTTGGCCATTTATTAATTGGAGGTTTTATGGTGTGGGTCCTAATTAAGCAATTTTCTTTTTTGCGCAATATAGTTACTATATGCATTATTATTTGTTCGAGGGTACAGGTATAATTATTTATTTCATTAGTTAGTCTATATTAGTTGGATTTATACGTAATTAACTAATTAGCTACAATTTAGGGGTATTGTGAGTTAGTGGGAAGTTTTACAAAGTTACGCTTAAAGTAGAAAACCACAACAGACTAGGGTTTTATACATAAGTAGATGAGGGCTTTGTTTTATATTAGAGTCATCGTTCCGAGGGAAAAAGAAAAGAGCCAGCGCAGTCCAAGTCGGAGTTGAAGATTCGGAAGTGGGTTCCTCTGAGGTGAGTCTGGTATTTCTCGTTTCTTTCTTTTTTCGACCTCTATATAGATTATACAGAAGGATCAAATACTTAAGTAGGAAATTAATTAAGTGATTCAATGGGTTGTATTTGACTGTGTGCGGTGGGTTGATTTGCAGTGATATGTGGCGGACTTGTAGTCGGCTGGAAACTGCCAAGGAATTGGACGTTTGTGAAGTAATTGTGATGTTAACAGTAGTAGAAAGAACCAAATAGATTTGGGCTTTGATCTTATGTTGTAAGAACATGTGTTTTGTCTTCAATTCATGTGTGGACGAAATGGTTAGTTTGGAAGAGGAAAAAAAAGTGGCGGCATGGTTGTTATTAGAGACAAAATAAATCTGTGGTTGTTCGTAGGTGGATTTTGCCGTGTCCACAGGTGGTTTAGGAATTAGGAGGGGTTTAAGTTAGGGTAATTGAATAATAGAGGTGTTCCTAATTTGTATTGTCAGTGATATATTTAAATTACTTAGTCATTCGAATGTTTTACTTTTACAGGATAGTCACACTTTGCGTGATTCGAGTTTCATTACTTTTTGGACCCAGGTGAGTAGTTAAGTATGTTACATATTTTCGAAAGTTCCCTGTGTCCCTTAAAAGTATTTCTTTCATAAATTTATATGAATGTTAATAAGAAACTCAAAACTGTTTATAAGTTGTTTTATAAATTGGCGTGCGATGAATTTTCTGAGATCAATTGTTAATATTCTTTTTGGTGAGAACTTGGTGGATATTAATGGGAATATTTATTTTGGAAGTCCAGGGAACTTATTCCTTCTCTTGTTGGTGACCCTGGCCATTAGGGAAAAGACCGTGTCAGGCCGGTGACCCTAATGCTCAACGGCTTTCTTCCGTCGGATCGTCTTAAGGAAAAGTACCACTGGCTGCCAACCCTGGTGACTCTAAGTTCGATATTGGATCCAATTTTGTTGAGATTTATTTTGGCCATGGTACTGTTTGATTGTGGTTCCCCATGTTGATGGAGTTATTGTTGTAATCACCACCAAGAATATTTATTTGGTTAAATGCTTTATTGATTAATTTAGTATTCTATTGGACACCTCGTATGCCAAATTATGATTTAGTGGTAAATTATTTTAATCCCCCGCTTTCAACTTTATTTATTATACATACTTGCTATTCACTGAGCTCGTCAGCTGACGGATTTATTCCAACTTCTCTTTCAGGCAAGTTGGGGAATTAGAGAAGGACTCTGGCGGCACCTCGGGGATTCTTTTGTTTGACCTCCTTAGGGTGTCTCATTCTAGTTTTATTTTAAAAATCGCTTCCGCATTTGAAACAATTGTCAGAAAATAAATTCTTTTTATTATTGTTGGATTATTGGATATTGTTTGGTTCATGGGATGGTTGTGCCCCATGTTTATGATGAGACATATTTGGCTTTTGATTTGATTGATAATGAAAAAGGGATCATTTGATTTTCGGTTATTTTGATTTATTCAGGCTGCGTGTTCATGGATTAGCCTCATGGTTCACGGCCGGTCACTTCTCATTTTTGGGGTGTGACAAAGTGGTGTTAGAGCTAGGTTTCCTATCTAATATAGGAAACCCAGGATCCTTTTGATTCTCTTCATTCCCTTATCGGTTCAATAAAAGAGTCCTTTCCGGACTCTTTTCCATAATTATCCAAAAATCCAACATCCACATTTGGGTATCTTTCCTAGATCCTACATACTCGGGATCTTATTCTTTATGGGATAGCGCCGCTCTGAAACTTTCTGGAGCGTTCCTCCTGCCGCCTTAACATTTAAAGTTGCTTTTACGACGCAGTTCATTACCTATTCGGCTATCTCATTGCTGAACAGTACTGTTTGGACCAACCACTTCTTGTGTAATTGATCCTTTATTAGTTTACTTGGGCTAATATCTTCCCAGGAACTCTCCTCTTGTTCGGCCACCAGATTGCCAAACAAGCTACTTGGACCAGTGTCTTCACGTGTCACTGGTCCACATCGTAGACCATTGTCTTGCCCAGCGACTGTTCCTATCGTACTTATACCATGGTCCCACGTACCACTGTTTTGACCTTATTTCTACCTGTTCGGGAATAACTCCCTACATATTTTACCAGTAGTTGAAGGTTGTACCTTTTGATTAGAATATATGTGAAGCCGTGTATAAACTCATCTCCTTGATTATCATGAAACCCCTTTTAAATTGTAAATGTTTGGGAGACTTTGTGTTCAAAAGAAAAAGGGAAGGAGAAGAAGTGACTTTGATTCATCTTTTGGATTGGCATGGCATTTAAGGGTAAATATAGTTTGAGAGAAAGACTTTTGTTTGTGGAAAATATATTATTATTTTAGTTGAAAATCGAGGGCGTGACATTGACTCTTTGGGTTTGATTTTCACATTGGCATTCTATGCCTCGCATTGTTATTTTTTGTTGCTTTGAGAATTGTCTTTTATGATGTCCAATTTGCTTATACACGGAACTTGCATTTGGTTTTGGTAGTGAAACTTCAAATTATTTTGGATAGTTACAATTTTGTATGCAGGAAATGTGTTATAAAAAATGGTACTAGGTTAGGAAAATTTGTAAATGAAAAAATCATGTATTAAAATGAAAATTGCCAAAAAAAGAGAGGAACTTTTAGCGGCGGTTTACAAATGCCGGTAAAAGCAATGAAAAGAAAATATCAAATATAAAAAATGGCATTTGGAAAATGCCGGTAAAGTTATAAAAAATACGGCACTTATAAAATGTCGGTAATATTACCTTTTCCGGCATTTGCACCAACAGCCGGTAATAAATGTATATTCGGTAATTATTTTCCCGGCACTTTACAAATGCCGGAAAAACTAGTAACAAATGCCGGTTTTATTTCCGGCATTTGTACTAATGCCTTTTTGTATTACGACACTTGTTTGAGCGGCATTTTTTATTTTCGTCAACAAATGCCGGGAATACTATTACACAGCATTAATTTTCATCTTTATCGGCGT